>JAOWBW010000603.1:5000-10000 GCA_026119855.1 Campanula takesimana | reverse complement strand
GTTTAGGGTTTAGGGTTTAGGGTTTAGGGTTTAGGGTTTAGGGTTTAGGGTTTAGGGTTTAGGGTTTAGGGTTTAGGGTTTAGGGTTTAGGGTTTAGGGTTTAGGGTTTAGGGTTTAGGGTTTAGGGTTTAGGGTTTAGGGTTTAGGGTTTAGGGTTTAGGGTTTAGGGTTTAGGGTTTAGGGTTTAGGGTTTAGGGTTTAGGGTTTAGGGTTTAGGGTTTAGGGTTTAGGGTTTAGGGTTTAGGGTTTAGGGTTTAGGGTTTAGGGTTTAGGGTTTAGGGTTTAGGGTTTAGGGTTTAGGGTTTAGGGTTTAGGGTTTAGGGTTTAGGGTTTAGGGTTTAGGGTTTAGGGTTTAGGGTTTAGGGTTTAGGGTTTAGGGTTTAGGGTTTAGGGTTTAGGGTTTAGGGTTTAGGGTTTAGGGTTTAGGGTTTAGGGTTTAGGGTTTAGGGTTTAGGGTTTAGGGTTTAGGGTTTAGGGTTTAGGGTTTAGGGTTTAGGGTTTAGGGTTTAGGGTTTAGGGTTTAGGGTTAGGGTTTAGGGTTTAGGGTTTAGGGTTTAGGGTTTAGGGTTTAGGGTTAGGGTTTAGGGTTTAGGGTTTAGGGTTTAGGGTTTAGGGTTTAGGGTTTAGGGTTTAGGGTTTAGGGTTTAGGGTTTAGGGTTTAGGGTTTAGGGTTTAGGGTTTAGGGTTTAGGGTTAGGGTTTAGGGTTTAGGGTTTAGGGTTTAGGGTTTAGGGTTTAGGGTTTAGGGTTTAGGGTTTAGGGTTTAGGGTTTAGGGTTTAGGGTTTAGGGTTTAGGGTTTAGGGTTTAGGGTTTAGGGTTTAGGGTTTAGGGTTTAGGGTTTAGGGTTTAGGGTTTAGGGTTTAGGGTTTAGGGTTTAGGGTTTAGGGTTTAGGGTTTAGGGTTTAGGGTTTAGGGTTTAGGGTTTAGGGTTTAGGGTTTAGGGTTTAGGGTTTAGGGTTTAGGGTTTAGGGTTTAGGGTTTAGGGTTTAGGGTTTAGGGTTTAGGGTTTAGGGTTTAGGGTTTAGGGTTTAGGGTTTAGGGTTTAGGGTTTAGGGTTTAGGGTTTAGGGTTTAGGGTTTAGGGTTTAGGGTTTAGGGTTTAGGGTTTAGGGTTTAGGGTTTAGGGTTTAGGGTTTAGGGTTTAGGGTTTAGGGTTTAGGGTTTAGGGTTTAGGGTTTAGGGTTTAGGGTTTAGGGTTTAGGGTTTAGGGTTTAGGGTTTAGGGTTTAGGGTTTAGGGTTTAGGGTTTAGGGTTTAGGGTTTAGGGTTTAGGGTTTAGGGTTTAGGGTTTAGGGTTTAGGGTTTAGGGTTTAGGGTTTAGGGTTTAGGGTTTAGGGTTTAGGGTTTAGGGTTTAGGGTTTAGGGTTTAGGGTTTAGGGTTTAGGGTTTAGGGTTTAGGGTTTAGGGTTTAGGGTTTAGGGTTTAGGGTTTAGGGTTTAGGGTTTAGGGTTTAGGGTTTAGGGTTTAGGGTTTAGGGTTTAGGGTTTAGGGTTTAGGGTTTAGGGTTTAGGGTTTAGGGTTTAGGGTTTAGGGTTTAGGGTTTAGGGTTTAGGGTTTAGGGTTTAGGGTTTAGGGTTTAGGGTTTAGGGTTTAGGGTTTAGGGTTTAGGGTTTAGGGTTTAGGGTTTAGGGTTTAGGGTTTAGGGTTTAGGGTTTAGGGTTTAGGGTTTAGGGTTTAGGGTTTAGGGTTTAGGGTTTAGGGTTTAGGGTTTAGGGTTTAGGGTTTAGGGTTTAGGGTTTAGGGTTTAGGGTTTAGGGTTTAGGGTTTAGGGTTTAGGGTTTAGGGTTTAGGGTTTAGGGTTTAGGGTTTAGGGTTTAGGGTTTAGGGTTTAGGGTTTAGGGTTTAGGGTTTAGGGTTTAGGGTTTAGGGTTTAGGGTTTAGGGTTTAGGGTTTAGGGTTTAGGGTTTAGGGTTTAGGGTTTAGGGTTTAGGGTTTAGGGTTTAGGGTTTAGGGTTTAGGGTTTAGGGTTTAGGGTTTAGGGTTTAGGGTTTAGGGTTTAGGGTTTAGGGTTTAGGGTTTAGGGTTTAGGGTTTAGGGTTTAGGGTTTAGGGTTTAGGGTTTAGGGTTTAGGGTTTAGGGTTTAGGGTTTAGGGTTTAGGGTTTAGGGTTTAGGGTTTAGGGTTTAGGGTTTAGGGTTTAGGGTTTAGGGTTTAGGGTTTAGGGTTTAGGGTTTAGGGTTTAGGGTTTAGGGTTTAGGGTTTAGGGTTTAGGGTTTAGGGTTTAGGGTTTAGGGTTTAGGGTTTAGGGTTTAGGGTTTAGGGTTTAGGGTTTAGGGTTTAGGGTTTAGGGTTTAGGGTTTAGGGTTTAGGGTTTAGGGTTTAGGGTTTAGGGTTTAGGGTTTAGGGTTTAGGGTTTAGGGTTTAGGGTTTAGGGTTTAGGGTTTAGGGTTTAGGGTTTAGGGTTTAGGGTTTAGGGTTTAGGGTTTAGGGTTTAGGGTTTAGGGTTTAGGGTTTAGGGTTTAGGGTTTAGGGTTTAGGGTTTAGGGTTTAGGGTTTAGGGTTTAGGGTTTAGGGTTTAGGGTTTAGGGTTTAGGGTTTAGGGTTTAGGGTTTAGGGTTTAGGGTTTAGGGTTTAGGGTTTAGGGTTTAGGGTTTAGGGTTTAGGGTTTAGGGTTTAGGGTTTAGGGTTTAGGGTTTAGGGTTTAGGGTTTAGGGTTTAGGGTTTAGGGTTTAGGGTTTAGGGTTTAGGGTTTAGGGTTTAGGGTTTAGGGTTTAGGGTTTAGGGTTTAGGGTTTAGGGTTTAGGGTTTAGGGTTTAGGGTTTAGGGTTTAGGGTTTAGGGTTTAGGGTTTAGGGTTTAGGGTTTAGGGTTTAGGGTTTAGGGTTTAGGGTTTAGGGTTTAGGGTTTAGGGTTTAGGGTTTAGGGTTTAGGGTTTAGGGTTTAGGGTTTAGGGTTTAGGGTTTAGGGTTTAGGGTTTAGGGTTTAGGGTTTAGGGTTTAGGGTTTAGGGTTTAGGGTTTAGGGTTTAGGGTTTAGGGTTTAGGGTTTAGGGTTTAGGGTTTAGGGTTTAGGGTTTAGGGTTTAGGGTTTAGGGTTTAGGGTTTAGGGTTTAGGGTTTAGGGTTTAGGGTTTAGGGTTTAGGGTTTAGGGTTTAGGGTTTAGGGTTTAGGGTTTAGGGTTTAGGGTTTAGGGTTTAGGGTTTAGGGTTTAGGGTTTAGGGTTTAGGGTTTAGGGTTTAGGGTTTAGGGTTTAGGGTTTAGGGTTTAGGGTTTAGGGTTTAGGGTTTAGGGTTTAGGGTTTAGGGTTTAGGGTTTAGGGTTTAGGGTTTAGGGTTTAGGGTTTAGGGTTTAGGGTTTAGGGTTTAGGGTTTAGGGTTTAGGGTTTAGGGTTTAGGGTTTAGGGTTTAGGGTTTAGGGTTTAGGGTTTAGGGTTTAGGGTTTAGGGTTTAGGGTTTAGGGTTTAGGGTTTAGGGTTTAGGGTTTAGGGTTTAGGGTTTAGGGTTTAGGGTTTAGGGTTTAGGGTTTAGGGTTTAGGGTTTAGGGTTTAGGGTTTAGGGTTTAGGGTTTAGGGTTTAGGGTTTAGGGTTTAGGGTTTAGGGTTTAGGGTTTAGGGTTTAGGGTTTAGGGTTTAGGGTTTAGGGTTTAGGGTTTAGGGTTTAGGGTTTAGGGTTTAGGGTTTAGGGTTTAGGGTTTAGGGTTTAGGGTTTAGGGTTTAGGGTTTAGGGTTTAGGGTTTAGGGTTTAGGGTTTAGGGTTTAGGGTTTAGGGTTTAGGGTTTAGGGTTTAGGGTTTAGGGTTTAGGGTTTAGGGTTTAGGGTTTAGGGTTTAGGGTTTAGGGTTTAGGGTTTAGGGTTTAGGGTTTAGGGTTTAGGGTTTAGGGTTTAGGGTTTAGGGTTTAGGGTTTAGGGTTTAGGGTTTAGGGTTTAGGGTTTAGGGTTTAGGGTTTAGGGTTTAGGGTTTAGGGTTTAGGGTTTAGGGTTTAGGGTTTAGGGTTTAGGGTTTAGGGTTTAGGGTTTAGGGTTTAGGGTTTAGGGTTTAGGGTTTAGGGTTTAGGGTTTAGGGTTTAGGGTTTAGGGTTTAGGGTTTAGGGTTTAGGGTTTAGGGTTTAGGGTTTAGGGTTTAGGGTTTAGGGTTTAGGGTTTAGGGTTTAGGGTTTAGGGTTTAGGGTTTAGGGTTTAGGGTTTAGGGTTTAGGGTTTAGGGTTTAGGGTTTAGGGTTTAGGGTTTAGGGTTTAGGGTTTAGGGTTTAGGGTTTAGGGTTTAGGGTTTAGGGTTTAGGGTTTAGGGTTTAGGGTTTAGGGTTTAGGGTTTAGGGTTTAGGGTTTAGGGTTTAGGGTTTAGGGTTTAGGGTTTAGGGTTTAGGGTTTAGGGTTTAGGGTTTAGGGTTTAGGGTTTAGGGTTTAGGGTTTAGGGTTTAGGGTTTAGGGTTTAGGGTTTAGGGTTTAGGGTTTAGGGTTTAGGGTTTAGGGTTTAGGGTTTAGGGTTTAGGGTTTAGGGTTTAGGGTTTAGGGTTTAGGGTTTAGGGTTTAGGGTTTAGGGTTTAGGGTTTAGGGTTTAGGGTTTAGGGTTTAGGGTTTAGGGTTTAGGGTTTAGGGTTTAGGGTTTAGGGTTTAGGGTTTAGGGTTTAGGGTTTAGGGTTTAGGGTTTAGGGTTTAGGGTTTAGGGTTTAGGGTTTAGGGTTTAGGGTTTAGGGTTTAGGGTTTAGGGTTTAGGGTTTAGGGTTTAGGGTTTAGGGTTTAGGGTTTAGGGTTTAGGGTTTAGGGTTTAGGGTTTAGGGTTTAGGGTTTAGGGTTTAGGGTTTAGGGTTTAGGGTTTAGGGTTTAGGGTTTAGGGTTTAGGGTTTAGGGTTTAGGGTTTAGGGTTTAGGGTTTAGGGTTTAGGGTTTAGGGTTTAGGGTTTAGGGTTTAGGGTTTAGGGTTTAGGGTTTAGGGTTTAGGGTTTAGGGTTTAGGGTTTAGGGTTTAGGGTTTAGGGTTTAGGGTTTAGGGTTTAGGGTTTAGGGTTTAGGGTTTAGGGTTTAGGGTTTAGGGTTTAGGGTTTAGGGTTTAGGGTTTAGGGTTTAGGGTTTA
>JAOWBW010000602.1:654362-797616 GCA_026119855.1 Campanula takesimana | reverse complement strand
AACGCTTGTCTTACCTTTCTTTTGGCACTTAGCCCTTTTTCCATCATAACCATGAGCATTGGAGAACCTTTCTCACTTTCTTATCTCCGCAGTTTTAAGCATATTATGCAACTCGAGAAATTCTTTATTCATTCCATATATGATATAGTTCATCACAAAGTGATTATAACTTTTGGACAATGAATCAAGAATGAGATCCGTGGCTTGCTCCAATCCAATTGGACAACCAAGTTTCTCAAGATGCTCTACGTAGCCCTTATCTTAAGTATGTGAGGTTCCACTTATTGCCCTTTACCCTTTTGCATGAAGTGAATGCAATAATGGTTTTATACCTCTCTTGCCTAGATTTCTCTTTGAAACATGCAACTCAACTCCACGCCTATCTAATAGGCTTCCAAAATTCCAAACTTTGTTGAAGTTTTGAGAACATAATCGTGAGCATGAGACAACTCACATTCCTAGAATCATACTCATGATTCTTGTGATTGTCTATTCCGGCTTGGGTTCTTTAGGAATAGGCCATCAGGAATGTACAACACATCTTCTTGCCATAGAGCAATTCATAGGCTCAGGATCCAATCCATGAAGTTTGTACCATTCTCTTTGAAGCTCATCCTTCTAAAGGATTGATCGCAACGAAGTTAGTTGTCATTATCTACAACTCCATGCAAAATTTCCAAAATTTTACAAGTACCAATCTCATTAAAGAGATAAATAATGTATTTACCAAAAATACTCCACTAAATTATATAACCTTCTTATACATCCAATGTATAATATAATTTAAATGGCTAAGATCCAACTTTAATTTAATTTCAAGTACGCTTTGGCGCACCGCTCAAAATTAAATTAATAGGTAGACAACCCGTCAATCATATCCCCTATGACTCTTAGATCCTTTCTGAGATTCTTTAAATTGCGCTAAGATCCAACTTTAATTTAATCTTGAGTCCTCTTTGGCGGACCGCTCAAAATCAAATTAATTAGGTAGACAATTTCTTGTCAATCATATCCAATATGATTCTTAGTGATCCAATTTCAAAAGCATGTTTTAATCTCATCTTTGCCTAGGCCAAAAACTATTTTGACGCCTAATTAAGTCCAACCATTTTAAAGCATAGGAAACTCTTATTAATCATCTTGCTCATACAAAGATAAAATCAATGCACCTCGCTTTGGCGAGCCCACATGAAAATACCCGTGTACTTACAAGTGTTTTAATCATGTCATGGCAAAAAGGACTTAAAACTTTCTTGAAGGTTCATCACCATATAGCATACAACACATTTATGAGCACACAAGATAAACATGTTTACGCATCAGTTTAGCCACTAAATTAATCTCAATAATTTAAGCATAATATTTATGTGTTCATTGTTTCGCTATAATTATGAGGATGAGACTATTTCAACTTTGGTCATTATCTCCAAATTAAGACAACAAGAAGTGCGGCCGAAACTAAGCCATAAGGCATCCACAATTCCGCACTAATCCAAGAAACCAAGAAAGTAGTCCATGTGTCCGAAACTAAGCAATAGATGGTCTCGATAGACGTAGGCCAATTGCATCCACAATTCCACATGAATCTCCAATCTTGATTCAAGAACTTTGTTTCTCAATTTTAGCAATTATGATATGCGGCAATTGCAAGAAAAATTCTTATAGACTTGATCATTGCTACGGGTGAAAAGGTTTCATCATAGTCAATACCATGAACTTGCTATAACCCTTTTCTATGAGTCTGGCTTTGTAAGTATGCACCTTCCCATCCATGTCAGTCTTCTTCTTGAAGACCCATTTGCATCCTATGGTTTTTACACCTTCGGGTGCATCAATCCAATTCCAAACTTGATTGTCTTGCATGGATTGCAATTTAGATTCCATGGCTCCAAGCCACTTATCCGAATCAGGAGAAGACATCGCCTCTTGTTAGGTTGACGGTTCATCATTCTCAATGATTTCCACTCATTACTATCCGTTACGAGAAATCCATATTCTCGGGCTCGGATCGTAACCTACTAGATCTGCGAGTTGCTTGTGTATCTTGAACAGGTTCCACAACTCCTTGTAGTTCTTGTTCTTGTTCCACTATTGGTTCAATGTCATTTTCTGGTCTCGAATCTCTTCAAGATTTGTTTTACTCCCACTGATTTTTTGGAGAGAAAATCTTTCTCTAGAAAGACACCAGTTCGGGCAACAAAGACTTTATTGTCCTCCACGGTTGTAAAAGTAATATCCTCTAGTTTCCTTTGGATATCCCACGAAACAATACATTTGTCAGATTGTGTGCAAGTTTGTCAGAGACAAGTCTTTGACATAGGCTTCGCAACCCCAAATCTTATGAAAGATAAACAGGTTTTCTTTCCGCTCCACATCTCATATGGAGTATTTTGAACCGATTTAGTTGGAACAGGATTTAGTGTGAATGCAGCGGTTCTAGAGCGTACCCCCAAAAGGATATTGGAAGATCAACTTGACTCATCATTGATCGAACCATGTCTAACAAAGTCCGATTTCTCCTCTTGGACACACCATTCCATTGTGGTGGTTCCAGGTGGAGTCAATTGTGAAACTATTCTACAATTCTTTAGATGATCATCAAATTCATGACTCAAGTATTCTCCACCTCAATCTGATCGAAGTGCCTTAATACTTTTGCCAAGTTGTTTTTCTACTTCATTTTGAAATATTCTAAATATCTCAAAAGCTTCACTTTTATGTTTCATTAGGTAAACATACCCAAATCTACTATAATCATCAGTGAAGGTTATGAAGTATTGAAATCCTCCCCTAGCATTGCTACTTAATGGTCCGCATACATCGAATGTATCAACCCCAATAAGTCGCTTGCCCTTTCACCTAATTTGGTAAAAGGTGTCTTAGTCATTTTCCAAGAAGACACGACTCACAAGTATCATATGACCCAATGTCACATGAACCCAAGAGACCGTCCCCATGGAGTTTTGATATACGCTTCTCATTAATATGACCAAGACGGCAATGCCACAAATAAGTATGATTTACATCATTAGGTTTAGATTTCTTATTTATATGATAGACATTGTCATTATTTTCATTCTTGACATTCAAGACATAAAGGCCATTAAATGAATTAGCAATACCATAAAGCACATCATTTAAATAAATAGAAAATTTCTTATTCTCAATAAGAAACTTAAAACCTTCATTATCCAAACAAGAAATTGAAATAATATTTCTACTTAAATCCGGAAAATAATAACAATTGTTCAAAACAAGAATTAATCCGGAAGGTAAAGTGACTTCATAAGTCCTACGGCTAATGCAGCAACTCTTGCTCCATTCCCCACGCGTAGGTCTACTTCACCCTCTTTAAGTAGTCTCCTATTCTTTAGACCCTGCACATTTAAACAAATGTGAGAACCACATCCGGTATCCAATACCCAAGAATCAGTGGTAGAAAGGAGAATATCTATCATATAGATACCTGAAGTCGACGCAGCCTTGCTGCTCTTCTTCTTCTTTTGCTCTTCCAAGAAAGCCTTGCAATTACGTTTCCAATGACCAATTTCTTGACAATGGAAACAGATTGCATCCTTTTGTGAATCGGGTTTTGCCTCAGAAGCCTTGGCAACCTTTGCCTTGCTTATCTTGGGTTTGACAACTTTCTTACCCTTTCCTATGGCACTAGCATTCTTCCTATCATGAACCAAGAGCACGGGAGAACCTTTCTCCGCAATCTTTATCTCCGCAGTTTTAAGCATCCCATGCAACTCGGAGAGATTTTTATCCATTCCATGCATGTTATAATTTATCACAAACTGATTATAACTTTTAGGCAATGAATTAAGAATGAGATCCGTGGCTAGCTCCAATGGGATTGGATAGCCAAGTTTCTCAAGGTGCTCTACATAACCTTTCATTTTCAGCATGTGAGGACTCACCTGTTGCCCTTCATTCATTTTGCAAGTAGTGAATGCAACAATGGTCTTGTACCTCTCTTGCCTAGCTTGCTCTTGAAACATGGCTCTTAACTCCACGCCTATCTCATAGGCTTCCAAATGTTCCAAACTTTGTTGGAGTTTTGAGCACGGTAGCAAGCATGAGACAGCTTACATCTCTAGAATCATTACGATGTTTCTTGTAACTGTCTCTTTCTGCCCTAGGGGCAGTAGGTTCTGGGTCAGCAGGAAGTGGCCCATCAAGAATGTACAACTTTCTTCTTGCCTTAGAACAATTCTTAGGCTACAGATCCAATCCATAAAGTTCGTACCATTCTCTTGGAGCTTATCCTTCTCAAGGATTGATCGCAACGAAATTGATTGAGTGTTAGTAGTCATTATCTACAATTATGCAAAATTTCCAAAATTTAATAAGTACCATTTTCATTAAAGAAATAATTAATGTATTTTTTCAAACAAAATACTCCCACTAAATTATATAACCTTCATATACATCCAATGTATAATATAATTTAATTGGGCTAAGATCCAACTTTAATTTAACTTTTGAGTCCACGGAGGCGGACCGCTCAAAACTAAATTAATTAGGTAGACAATCATGTCAATCATATCCCATATGACTCTTAGATCCTTTTATGAGATTCTTTGAGAAATCCAATTTCAAAAAGCATGTTTAATCTCATCTTTTGCCTAGGCCCAAAACTATTTTGACGCCTAATTAAGTCCAACCATTTTAACGTATAGGAACCATTCAATTTAATGTACCTTGCGGAGGCAAGCCCACATTGAATTAATGAACATCATCTTGCTCATACATGAATAAAATTAATGCACCTCACGGAGGCGAACCCACATCAAAATCACCCATGTATAAACAAGTGTTTTAATCATGGCATGGCAAAAAGAACTTAAAAGTTCCTTTGAAGGTTCATCACATATAGTACACAACACATTTATGAGCACATAATATAAACATGTTACGCATCAAGTTTAGCCATTAAATTAATCTCCATTAATTTAAGCATAATATTTATGTGTTATTAGTTTCTCAATAATTATGAGGATGAAACTCCTTGAACTTTGGTTATCATCTTCCAAATCAAGACAACAAGAAGTGCGGCCGAAACTAGGCCATAAGGCATCCACAATTACGCACTAAATCAAGAAACCAAGAAAGTAGTCCATGTGGCCGAAACTAAGCAATAGATGGTCTCGATGAACGTAGGCCAATTGCATCCACAATTCCACATGGATCTCCAATCTTGAATCAAGAACTTTGTTTCTCAATTTTAGCAATTATGAACTCTTCATAATTCTAACTTCATTTTTGTAAGTACCCCAATCTGAAACCGACCTATCTTAGAGGTAGCCTTAGCACCGTTTCAGGGATAAGCTAATAGGCCAGGACCTCCCTAGGATAAGCTATAAATTCCAGGACTACTCTGGTATAAAATTGGAAAAATCCAGAAGCTCGACAGGCTGAGCCGTACGGATGCTTTGGGTACTAGAGGGGCATAGCCGTACGGCTGGTTTGGGCACCCTCAGTCCCTATAAATAGAACCCCTTGCTGATCATTTCAGGGGGGGAGAAACATTAGAACTAAGGTTACTCTGTCGAATCCACCTCAGAATAGTGTGAGTAAGAGTGAACAAAGAGTGAAAGAGAGAAAGGAAGATTGGCCTAAACCAAGATAGGTAAAGCCACCTTCTCCCCCTCCCTTCTCTTCATCTAAGAACTCTATTTATCTTTGATCTTGTCATTTATTGTTGATCTTTACATTCTTGCAAGTCTTGTCCATTCAAGCAATATACATATATCTATTATTATTCATATTTCCTAGTCCAAGCCATGAGATGATCAAAGGTGCCCTCCATACTTTGTGTGGAAGAGGTTCAAACCTAGTTTGATCATGGCTTGTTGATTGTTCATTTACATTCTTGTCATGGATGATGCTCTTGTTGTCCATTTTGCTCATTTTAAGCTATGATGATCATGTTGAGGATAAAGTCTTAATCTTTATCCTCATCACCTTGATCTAGCCCAAAATTCCAAGTTTGGGTAATAAAGATCCAATCTTTATGGTTTGTTCTTGTCCCTAAAGGATTAATCTTGCCTAGAAAAGCCATTTTGATGGTAAAGTTTCAATCTTTACCCATCAAATGGTCACTATGGCTCAAAAGGGCATATTGGCCACCTTTTTCATGTTTCTCCCATGATTGCCTTTGATCATGCCCAAACTCTTGTTTTGGAGGTTCTTTGATGATCAAATGGCATAGGAATGAGTTGTTAATGTTGTTTTGTGTTGGAATAACAAACTGGAATCAGAACAGTTTGGTCCAGTTCAAGCAGAATGCTCTGTTTCTGCTGGAACTGGACTGTTGCTTGAACAAACTGTAAATCCCAGGAGTGGTCTCCCCATCCGTACGGCTACTTTGGCCGTATGGGGAGATTGACCATTTTGCCCTTCTGTCTTCTGTCTTCTGTTTTCTTGTCAAACAAATCCTTTTTCAGTTGAAAAGATAAATAAAAAGTTAAAACAAGATTTTTCGTTAAAACACACACACACACATGCACTTTTGTTAACTAACAAGGGAGACTCGGCTTTGTCCGAGGCAACTTGGGAGGACGTAAAAACTCTTCCCAAGTTGTAACCTGATCTCGAACCTTTGAACTCAAACCTTTGTCATTTTGTTGGGTTTAAAATTAACAAAATGTGGCGACTCCGTTAAATTGGTCCGGTTCCCGCGTTTGGTATTTCGCCCTTGAAACGTGCTCGTGTTTTTTTTGGGGCAGGATCCTTACAGTGGCGACTCCGCTGGGGATTAGAGTGCTTTCGGACTTCTTTCTAGAAGATTCGGGGGCATTCTTGTGTGGGTCAAACTCCCGTTCCCGTTAGTTGACTTCTTGCATATTTGTGTGTGTTTGATGTTTCTGTTTGAACTGTTTTGAGTACATACGTTCTGGAAATACAATAAACTGGGGCTTGGTGATCAGAAGTTGGAGAAACTGAGAAAAATCTTCACCCTCTTGCTTTAGCCGTACGGCTACTTTGGGTAGGGGCCAGAATGTTGCCAATTAACAGTTTGGTGCAGGGCTGCAACATTCTGGGTGCCCCTCTGCTTCTACTTGTCCAGGTTCCAAATTTACAGTCTTACTTGTGCACATTACCTTCATTCTTTTGGCCAAAAACTTGATTTTAAAGGTGATAAAACTTGGTTATACATGATCTTTTGTCAATAAAATGGTTTCAAAACCTCATCGTGCATAATCCTTTTGTAAGGGTTTTTCTTGAGTCTTCTTGTTGTGCACAAATTGCTTTGTACAAAAGGGTTTCAATGTAAAATATTTTCTTTTGCAAAAGTTTGATTCAAAATTCTTTGTTGTGCACAACTTGGTACATGTACAAGTTTTGGTCTTTGTTTGCTTATATTCCTTGATTTGTTGTGTATAAATTGCTCAATCCATGCTTGTTCATACTTGTTCATATATTGCTTATGCCATACTCATGCTATCGAAAAACGAATTGAAAATCTCTCTTTTTACTCAAAAAGGAGCATAGAATGACTTCACACCACGCGCACTTGACCGTGCACATTCCAAATACCCTTTAAACCCGGGGTGGATGCCACGATGCAGCTCGTTGGGCGCTCTTGTTCCCTTCGATGCGCGCACGGGTCCATCCCACCTTCCCTTCCGAACCGAGTCAACCACACTTGTCCGTGACACACAAATACCGTGACTATGATTGGTTTTTGGTCTAGTTCATGTTACCACATCCTTGATACATGCTTAAAGCTAATTGTGGCTAAATTAATGCCCGAGTTGTGACTCCTTGATGTAATGCAAGCGTGGCCTAACCAGCCTTCAACTCGTGTGTTAGTGACGACCGCAATTAGCAAGGGCCATGTACTAAGGATAGGGTGACACCGTGTCGTTAAGCCCTAATGAACGAGTTATTTTAATCATCCTTAAGCCCATGGTCAAGGATCGAGTCGCCTCATTCAAAATGAGGTCATGTCGGAATGTCGGTGCAGCCTTCGGTGTAGCCTTCGGAGAAAAGTCTCGATCCCGACTGGGGCTTAACCATGATTAGGATGACCCGCGTATTGGGAACCTTACGATGCACTAGACCCTAGGTTCATTTCTTTTGATCGGTGGAAGCCGCGTGCCCTATAGGACCCTCGCCCGGGATAGTCCGTCCTTGGGAGCGTGCAATACAGGTGAAAAACGAGGGGTCTATAGACGTAGTGATGACCTCCACTGATCCAGGGTTATAGAATAGTTGCGAAAAAGAAGAGCGATCTTTTCCAACCAATTAGGAATAAGACATGCCTTGAGAAAAATGAAATAATGAAAGTTGAGCCCTGAATTGTGCACTAACGTTTGTTTATGTGACAAAGCCGGCTAAGATAATCCAAAGAACAAATGTTTTTTTAAAAAAAAGAAAAGGAAAAGGGAATTGCTAAATTCATCAAAACGCTTGGCTTGGGTTCCTTCCCCCTAAAGAAGAGTCAAACTTGTTATCCCCTTCAAGTCAATGTCTCTTGTGTGTCGAGTTTTTGTTTTACTTCAAAGCATGACTTCCCGAAAAATCCTTCCACGGTGCCCTTACGGTTTGTTGGTCATTTGTAAGATAGGAAACAATGGAAAACAAGTCCCAAGTAGTCGAGGCAGATGTCCGTTTGGATGTGCAAGCACGGCTAGAGGGTAGGGTTAAGCTCCTGGAACGAACGGTGGATACAATGAGAGACCAAATGCGAAAGATGGAGGTCGACCGCAATGAAGTGATAAAAGTGGTCCAACAACTTCGGAAGGAGATCAAGGAGGTACTTCACAAGAAAGTCGAGGAACTATGGGAAGAGGAGGGAAAGAGACTCAAAAAGGACCTTGAGGAAAAATATGATCGTCGGTACAATCTCCTACATAGCCGAGCAGACTTGACCGATGAATTGGAAAGGCACAACTCAAGGAACACCCGAGAGTGCCTCCACGAAATTGTGAAGTCCATTGAGGAGCTCAAAAGGTCTTCCGAGAAGTCTTCCTCCCCACCAAAGACTGCCCCCACCAGCTGGCTCAGGTCGAACAAGAGCCCCGCGATCAGCTCTGACCTGTCGCGGTATCCCATGGAAAGCCCGCGGCGGATGTGGGAGAATTTCACCTCCAGGGCAAAGGGGCTCACTACCGCTGGTTCCATGAGTTGGGAATGCCTAGAGAGCAAGTGTTAGACCACCTACTCGAGGCCGGTAAGGTTGGGCTTCTTGGCCGACATGTGATATGGACGGAGCCGGTCGGAGCCCGTCACGACCCAAAACAACATTGCAAATACCACCAAGCACCAGGTCAATCCACAATGCATGTCTCACCCTGAGAAATCACATCCAAGCACTCATTGATGAGGGTGTCATTACCAAACGAGGGGACAAGTGGGTCTGAGTCAGGGACGCAAGGAGAAGGAATGAGGAAGAGAAGAAGTCGTTAGGAGTGGCCTAGTATTTGTGTTCTAGAGAGTCTCCTAAATCCGTAGTGGATATAGTCTTTTGTCTTTCTTTTTCTCTTTCCTATGTAAAAAGCACAATGTGGCGATGGTTGAGTCAATAGTCAAGTCCAGAGTTGTAAAAATTGAGTCTTCCACTTTTACTTCTATTCTCCCTACACTTGAGGCATTATCACTAACTCTCGGAATCACTCTGTAACGCCCATCCTATTTCTTGTTAAATATTTGACCTATTTGTTAAATACTTGAACTTGCATATTATGTGTTAGTTTTACTTGGGTTAATTTATTAACTGCTTTAGAACATTAAGGTGGTTAAATGTCTAGTTTTGACTTTTGGGTCATTTGTGAAAATTTGATTTTAGGAGCCTTTTGTTAAAAGTGAAACTTGAGGGGCCTAAGTGTCATTCTTGGAAAGTTTCAAAGTATATCTTGTTGATTGCTTTACTGAGAAAGCAATTCTTAAACTTCTTCTCGTTCTTTCTCTGTTTCAAAGCTAGGGTTAGGTTTTTACCTATTCTCGACTCCTCGAGTTTAATTATCCCTCCGTTCTTGATTCTGATCCTGGATTAATATTCGTGGCGTTGAATAGAGCATTCCAGGCCGAACAGAAATAAGTTTGGGTCAACTTGAATTTTGACTAGGTAAGTTATTAGCTCCCCCTTGCTTGTAATAACATGCATAAATGTTATTCTCGATACTTGTGAATGTTAATTTCGTGTTTGGGATGAATTTGTGGTACTTGTAAATTTGGGACAAAGGGAGTATATTCCTCTGGGTAAAAATAAGGAAAGAACTTAGAATAGTGGTTTAAGCTTATTATGCATTCCTGGGTATGTGTATAATGTTGGTAAAAAGTTACTCCTGCGCTTGGGACGGACAATTCTAAGCCTGGAAAGAAAATTGGGGTTTGCTGAATTTTGGACCAGGCGCCCGCCCTTTTCAACAGAAAGTTATGGGTTTTAGAAATTTTGGATGATACCCCGCCCGGTCCATGATGAGCGCCCGCCCGGTCCCCTGTTCCAAACAAAGTGTTTTAAATCTAAATTAAATTGAAAGCTTGTCTCTCCTAAGGTATATAGCCTTAGTATAAGATGTCCTAGCAAGTATAATTGTACCTTTTGGGGGCATTAGAACTTAGACTTGAATATTAATACTTATAGAACTCAAATGAGAACTTAAGTATAAGAGTAGTAACTCTTCTTTATGTCTTGAAAGTGCTATGAACAAGCACTAATGTGTTATACTTGTTGTGAATCCAATGATTGTGCACCTTAGAGGCATTAGCATAAGGTCTTAGACTTGAACATCCTAAGAATAGGATTGGGATTTTGTAAGAGTAAATGTATAACTCTTATACTTGTTTGAATGTCCAAAGATTGGGATATAACTTGAAGTATAAGACATTAAAATCTTGTACGTGACTTGAACATCCAAAGAATTGGATTAAGACTTGAATATAAGATAATAAAATCTTGTACTTGACTTGACTTGACACCAATACATATGTATGGTAGTAAACTAGAAAGTGCTATGAGTACGCACTATCTTGTATGTGACATGTTCTTGTTGTGTATGTGCAAACATTGCATACATTTGCTTGATACAAGGTGACTTCTTGATTACTTGAAGCATGTTCCTTGTTGAGCTAGTCCACTACTTTTGGATTAGTTCTTCTCCGTAGTTCAAGTAAATATCTACTTGTACCTTCTTGTGTGAGTCCAGCTGGTTCTCCTTGCTTGTTCGAAAATATATAGGTTGACGCTTGTCGCGAGAGCTGGGGCTTAAGTGACAATCGGGTCCCTATGTATTTCCGCTTGACCCCTTACTACCGGCCATAGTAAGGGCATAGCTTCCTTAGTTGGAGCAATAAGCCTGACTTAAGTGAATGCTAAACTCCTGTCTTGAACACCTCGTGAGTCTTGATACTGGGAATGACACTGGTTACCGGGTCTTCTGATACATACTGAATAATCAGTTTCCTGTTATTGATCGTGATTGTCAAAGTAATACAAGCTACGACAACAATGGTATTCTTGGGAGGAATAAGGAAGGAAGCAATATCCTTATAACTTGCTTGTTATGCCTTATGTGCTACTTGATGAGTGGCTTAGCCTCTCATATACTTGTTACTTGATGATACTTGATATATGATTACTTGAGTATCTACTTGAATTGCATGATAACATGTCATGTAGTTGCATCTAATAGCTTACTGAGATTTATCTCACCCCGTTCCTTGTTTAATTGTTTTCCTTAGATCAAAGGAAGGATAGTGCGCAGTGAGGCTCGACATAGCTGGGAGCTTACTTCGCAGGTCGTGATTCTTTTGGGGGCTTGTGTCCTTTTATACTTGGTGAGGACGATGAATTGGGTTGTATAACTCCTTATTTTTGGGGTAGACAGTCTTGTTCAGTTCTTGTTGTCACTAGACATCGTGTATAGTACTCTTGATGCCAGCTTATGTGCTAGGCATATTTCCGCTGTGTATGTATTTAAGTTTGGTTTTAATTTTCTTGTCTAGAACTCGTGTTGTGAGCTAGTATAGCTCCTTACTCTAGAGTATATATATCATGTCAGTTTGTTAAACAAATGTCATTTAGTTTCTTGTTAAGTTTCTTGTTCCTCGTTAGGCACTCCCATCCAGGTTCGAGGTTCTATTAGGGATCCCGGGACCTGGGGGCGTGTCACACTCCCATTAATGTTTCCAAATGATTGTTATATCCCCAATATGATGAGTTGATTCCCCCAAATATAGAAGTCAACAACGACTCATAAAGGGATGAATGGATCTAAACGTAAAAGGTGCTAAATTCCAATGATTAATCTTAAGATGAATGAATGTTGTGACCCGTTGGCATGAAGGAGACCATCAATGGCAAATCCTCCCCCAAACACTACCCGATACACGACCCAAGACACCTTTCTGAGGCAAACTCCCGATGCACATTAAAAGCATCCCGAGACAGTGAAAAGACGAGGACATTGTTGCTCAGCCACCAAAGTTCAGCCATAAGTGCACATGCAGACTTCCCGAATTGTCAAAATCAAAAATAGGATAGGTGAAAAACGGTGAAAAAAAGCCAATGCCCACGATGACAAGTTGGGGCTGATGGGCGCCCGTTCCCCTAAAAAAAAAATGGCAAAAAGAAATGCTTGCATTAAATAGCCCGTCCATATCAAAAAGGGTACACCCATCTCAAAGAGTTCACCCAAGGCAAAGTCAGCAATGACGTCCTCCGAGACAGGAAAAGATACAACCCCGGCCAAAGTGGCCCAAGAGCCGAACTACGATGACCTGAGCTCCTCACACTGAAGGGAACGTAGGCAACCTTCGGGTCCGGTCATAACACGAAATGAATCCATACAACCTTGGTCCTCCCAAAATGACCCGGTTCTCCTTCCCCGGTCCCATCAATGACCAATTCTCCAGATAATGACTAATCCCCCCCATAAACAACTTCTCCTCCCGATCTTGCCATTGATCGAATCTTAATCCCAATGGTTCGTAACAGTTATGCACGTTAAGGCTAATTACTTGAATTTTGACCTAAATACTAATCAAGATCTGTTCAAGCAAACATCTTGATTACATTAATTGAAGCTGATTTCGAATGCCTCGACAAGTCTTCTCTTCCACATATTAGGAAAGAGCCAAACACGTGAATTTCTGTCCATAGGCTTCCTCTCTCAGAAAAGGGACTCACTCCCGTAAAAGCCTATGTGTGTTTACTCGCGTGAGCAAGTGTAATCTGCTCTTGTCCGTGTCAAAGTCAACTTTTGCTTTCGTCCGTGTCAAAAGTCAACTAGGCCACTCCTAAAGAGGGAAGATAAAGGAAATATGGAAAGGAGAAAAGTGATATGGTTGGACAATTAAGGGAAAGAAACCCGAGGAATGATTCCCGGAAAGGTGAAACACTGGGCTGGCAAACCGTGGTCAAAAAACCCGAGGATTAGTCTCGACAAGACATCACAATGGGGCTGGCTAGCCGTAATCGTGCAATGGAAAGACCGACGAAAAGTCATGCTTTGAGTAAAACAGTCTAAGCCAAATAAACCCTCATCTGTCAAAATTCCCCAGAAGCACCCAGAAAATTTGGTCGAAAAAGTCAACCATGCTTGAACAACCCGTACGGCTGGTTTTGTCCCTGTGAAAAAATTCACATCAGTAGCCTATATCAACTGATCTCCCACAAGCTAAACTCATTTTCACTTGTTCAAAGTCTGTCAAACCCCTCGTGATTGAATCCAAACACATCTTGGGAATCTCCGACGGTCCAATAATGACCACAAAGCCCTCTCGAGGCCCAAGCCAGGCATAAATGATGAATTTACAATGATTTAAACAACCAAAGATAACAAATTTTCATACACTGTTTTCGAATAAAACAAGCAAAAGAAAGATTGTTCAGGTTGGTGCACCCTAGTCTGAATCTGGGTAAGGATCCTTCGGAGGCGAATGAACTCTCTCCAAAGGACGATGGGGGTACATGCTAGGGTCAAAGAAGAAAATGGACTCTGCCATGCTGGAACCTTCACCCGAAGAGGATTGGCCTGGAAAGAAGGAATGAGGAATCTGGGAGTGAAAACCCGAATGTCTTGCCGGCAGGGGATCCACGCTCTCTAAGGCCAAGTTGGAAAATGGGTCCGGAGCGATCTCGTGGGAGCCAGGATCACGGAGCGAATCACGAAAGGCCTCCAAATCAGCCTCGCCTAAGGTATGGCGATGAACAAAGGACGGTGGTAGCTCCACGCTTGACGACCGATGGAAAGGCCTCTCCCCACCACTCACCGAGTTTCTGCCCGGTGCAAACCTGGATTCTGTCCGAGGCCCCTTAGAAGAGCGCCCAACGAACCTCTTTAGCCACCTTTTGGCCCGTTTTAGGAGAGAAGGCCTCCCCAGCAAAGCTCGCGCAGCAACCTGCACATGGATAAGGAAACTGCTCAGCAAGGGAGGAGACAGAAATATGGGATGAGTGTGCACAAATGGAAAGAATGCATACCGCGTCAATGGGAATTTCTCCAACCGGGCTTCCCCTCCTGCGACAGACACGGCCACCATGAGAACCCGGCCATCAGCATAAATTAAAGAATAGTCCTGCCACACTAGAGGAGCTACCCCAGAGGCCATTTTTAGAGAAAAGTTTCCGTCCCCTTTAAAATTGCATAAGTAATTTTAAGGGCCATTTTTGGAGAAAAGTTTCCATCCCCTTTAAAATTGCATAAGTCATTTAAGGGTCAGTTTTGGAGAAAAGTTCCCGTCCCCTTTAAAAAATGCATAAGTCATTTTCAAGGGTCATATTCTTTCCGTCCCGAAAAGGCATAGTCACTTTCGAAGAAATTGTTATTTTGGTCTCAACAATAATATGCCCATCCCATAATTTCCCCCACAAACATACAACAACTTATCCTAGGAAATGCTAGCATGCACTTAACTGCGCCAAAATGACTAGTCGAACCTAAGGTACAAGTAGTTTATGCATGGACCACGGGCAACATACTTTGACTTTGGGAAGTTTAGCTAGGCATGTCCAAATGAGGCAATGAGCACATATTCACGTCCCTAATGGTCCCAATGACACAAAAATGAGGTCAATTTCATGAAATCGCGTCAAGAAATGCGAAGATCTCAAATGGCATGGACAAGAACCCTAGGCCTAGGAAAGACGTGCAAGGCTCAAATGTGAGTAGGAAGAATGCTTACCCCGTCGCCATGGCACAAGTGAATTGTGGGAGACTTGTAGAAACCCGCTCCCTCATCCTGGAGATTGATAGCGTAGCCTCGAAAGTTTCGAGCCATGTCTAGCCTCTTCTCCGCCCCTCTAGGATAACCCGCGCGTGCCCGTCCCGCCATGATCAATCCTTGAGGAATCCGAGTAAGAAAATTTGGAAATTGATGGAGTTTTCCCTCTCAAAATCGCCTCTCTTCTCTCTGTTTTCTCGTCTGAGTTCGAATAGATTGAGGCAACCATCCGTATGGCTGCCTTTTGAAAAAAGAAGGAGACGCCCTCTTAAGCCGTACGGATGGTTTGGGAAAAGAAAAATCTCAGCCTAAAATTACCCTTGTGCCCCTCGCACCTTGAACAAGATTTTTTCCCCAAGATTCGGAAATGCCCCCTTTGGATCATCCAACTTGAATTGAACCTAGAAAATTTAGGTTCCCGAAGTCATCACAGGCAGTCCTAGTGACGTAAGCCCAGCTTTGTGAAATTAAATGTGGCCGTCCTCGACGTAAGCCCAGTTAAAATTTGGAATTTGAAATGGTATTTTGCTTAATGCTTATTATGGCCGTCCTCGACGTAAGCCCAGTTAAAATTTGGAAATTGAAATGGTCTTCTGCTTGATGCTTATTGTGGCCGTCCCCAACGTAAGCCCATTAGCTATGACTTAGAATAGTCGTTATAGGCTAGAGCCTTTGTCCCGGTAGTCCTTAGAGGGACGTAAGACCAGTTTTCCCGTCAATCTCCCCAAAGATGGAGTTGACCCCGATCAAGCTATGACTTAGAATAGTTGTTATAGGCTAGAGCCTTTGTCCCGGCAGTCCTTAGAAGGACGTAAGACCAGTTTTCCCGTCAATCTCCCCAAAGATGGAGTTGACCCCGGACAAGCTATGACTTAGAATAGTCGTTATAGGCTAGAGCCTTTGTCCCGGCAGTCCTTAGAGGGACGTAAGACCAGTTTTCCCGTCAATCTCCCCAAAGATGGAGTTGACCCCGGTCAAGCTATGACTTAGAATAGTAGTTATAGGCTAGAGCCTTTGTCCCGGCAGTCCTTAGAGGGACGTAAGACCAGTTTTCCCGTCAATCTCCCCAAAGATGGAGTTTACCCCGGTCAAGCTATGACTTAGAATAGTCGTTATAGGCTAGAGCCTTTGTCCCGGCAGTCCATAGAGGGACGTAAGACCAGTTTTCCCGTCAATCTCCCCAAAGATGGAGTTGACCCCGGTCAAGCTATGACTTAGAATAGTCGTTATAGGCTAGAGCCTTTGTCCCGGCAGTCCTTAGAGGGACGTAAGACCAATTTTCCCGTCAATCTCCCTAAAGATGGAGTTGACCCCGGTCAAGCTATGACTTAGAATAGTCGTTATAGGCTAGAGCCTTTGTCCCGGCAGTCCTTAGAGGGACGTAAGACCAGTTTTCCCGTCAATCTCCCTAAAGATGGAGTTGACCCCGGTCAAGCTATGACTTAGAATAGTCGTTATAGGCTAGAGCCTTTGTCCTGGCAGTCCTTAGAGGGACGTAAGACCAGCTTTCCCGTCAATCTCCCCAAAGATGGAGTTGACCCCGGTCAAGCTATGACTTAAAATAGTCGTTATAGGCTAGAGCCTTTGTCCCGGGAGTCCTTAGAGGGACGTAAGACCAGTTTTCCCGTCAATCTCCCCAAAGATGGAGTTGACCCCGATCAAGCTATGACTTAGAATAGTCGTTATAGGCTAGAGCCTTTGTCCCGGCAGTCCTTAGAGGGACGTAAGACCAGTTTTCCCGTCAATCTCCCCAAAGATGGAGTTGACCCCGGTCAAGCTATGACTTAGAATAGTCGTTATAGGCTAGAGCCTTTGTCCCGGCAGTCCTTAGAGGGACGTAAGACCAGTTTTCCCGTCAATCTCCCCGAAGACGGAGTTGACCCCGGTCAAGCTTGGACTTAGAATAGTCGTTATAGGCTAGAGCCTTTATCCCGGCAGTCCTTAGAGGGACGTAAGACCAGTTTTCCCGTCAATCTTCCCGAAGATGGAGTTGACCCCGGTCAAGCTTGGACTTAGAATAGTCACCATAGGCCGTCCCCGACGTAAGCCCAGTAAAAATCTGTCCGTGTAAGTCAACCCTCTCCTATAGAGTCAAGTTGACCGTATCCCCAGCAAGTCAACCCTATCCCATAGAGCCAAGTTGACCATGTCTCGCCTCTGACCCCTAGAGTCATGCCTCCTTGCGGATCTAAGTAACCCCGCGTACCTCCGAACTACGTTAGGCTTGATTCCCCGCGAACGGGATACGTAGGAATCCTATACCACTAGGTCCAGCCATGCAACCAAAATCAGTTAAAGCCGTCGTCCCGTCAGATTGGGATGCTTATTTCTATCGACAACCCCGCTCCTTCAAAGCGACATTTCCGAGGGGCTCTGTAAGTACCCCAATCTGAAACCGACCTATCTTAGAGGTATCCAATACCCAAGAATCAGTGGTAGAAAGGAGAATATCTATCATATAGATACCTGAAGTCGACGTAGCCTTGCTGCTCTTCTTCTTCTTTTGCTCTTCCAAGAAAGCCTTGCAATTACGTTTCCAATGACCAATTTCTTGACAATGGAAACAGATTGCATCCTTTTGTGAATCGGGTTTTGCCTCAGAAGCCTTGGCAACCTTTGCCTTGCTTATCTTGGGTTTGACAACTTTTTTACCCTTTCCTTTGGCACTAGCCTTCTTCCCATCATGAACCAAGAGCACGGGAGAACCTTTCTCCGCAATCTTCATCTCCGCAGTTTTAAGCATCCCATGCAACTCGGAGAGATTCTTATCCATTCCATGCATGTTATAATTCATCACAAACTGATTATAACTTTTAGGCAATGAATTAAGAATGAGATCCGTGGCTAGCTCCAATGGGATTGGATAGCCAAGTTTCTCAAGGTGCTCTACATAACCTTTCATTTTCAGCATGTGAGGACTCACTTGTTGCCCTTCATTCATTTTGCAAGTAGTGAATGCAACAATGGTCTTGTACCTCTCTTGCGTAGCTTGCTCTTAAAACATGGCTCTTAACTCCATACCTATCTCATAGGCTTCCAAATGTTCCAAACTTTGTTGGAGTTTTGAGCACATGGTAGCAAGCATGAGACAGCTTACATCTCTAGAATCATTACGATGTTTCTTGTAACTGTCTCTTTCTGCCCTAGGGGCAGTAGGTTCTGGTTCAGCAGGAAGTGGCCCATCAAGAATGTACAACTTATCTTCTTGCCTTAGAACAATTCTTAGGCTACAGATCCAATCCATAAAGTTCGTACCATTCTCTTGGAGCTTATCCTTCTCAAGGATTGATCGCAACGAAATTGATTGAGTGTTAGTAGTCATTATCTACAATTATGCAAAATTTCCAAAATTTAATAAGTACCATTTTCATTAAAGAAATAATTAATGTATTTTTTCAAACAAAATACTCCCTATAAATTATATAACCTTCGTATATATCCAATGTATAATATAGTTTAATTGGGCTAAGATCCAACTTTAATTTAACTTTTGAGTCCACGGAGGCGGACCGCTCAAAACTAAATTAATTAGGTAGACAATCATGTCAATCATATCCCATATGACTCTTAGATCCTTTTATGAGATTCTTTGAGAAATCCGATTTCAAAAA
The DNA here is from genome assembly GCA_026119855.1 of Campanula takesimana. Classification (NCBI taxonomy): domain Eukaryota; kingdom Viridiplantae; phylum Streptophyta; class Magnoliopsida; order Asterales; family Campanulaceae; genus Campanula; species Campanula takesimana. The sequence continues at coordinate 778,828 of JAOWBW010000602.1, read as the reverse complement.
GCATGTTTAATCTCATCTTTTGCCTAGGCCCAAAACTGTTTTGACGCCTAATTAAGTCCAACCATTTTAAACGTATAGGAACCATTCAATTTAATGTACCTTACGGAGGCAAGCCCACATTGAATTAATGAACCTCATCTTGCTCATACATGAATAAAATTAATGCACCTCACGGAGGCGAACCCACATCAAAATCACCCATGTATAAATAAGTGTTTTAATCATGGCATGGCAAAAAGAACTTAAAACTTCCTTTGAAGGTTCATCACATATAGTACACAACACATTTATGAGCACATAATATAAACATGTTACGCATCAAGTTTAGCCACTAAATTAATCTCCATTAATTTAAGCATAATATTTATGTGTCATTAGTTTCTCAATAATTATGAGGATGAAACTCCTTGAACTTTGGTTATCATCCTCCAAATCAAGACAACAAGAAGTGCGGCCGAAACTAAGCCATAAGGCATCCACAATTCCGCACTAATTGAAGAAACCAAGAAAGTAGTCCATGTGGCCGAAACTAAGCAATAGATGGTCTCGATGAACGTAGGCCAATTGCATCCACAATTCCACATGGATCTCCAATCTTGAATCAAAAACTTTGTTTCTCAATTTTAGCAATTTTGAACTCTTCATAATTCTAACTTCGTTTTTGTAAGTACCCCAATCTGAAACCGACCTATCTTAGAGGTAGCCTTAGCACCGTTTCAGGGATAAGCTAATAGGCCAGGACCTCCCTAGGATAAGCTATAAATTCCAGGACTACTCTGGTATAAAATTGGAAAAATCCAGAAGCTCGCCAGGCTGAGCCGTATGGATGCTTTGGGTACTAGAGGGGCATAGCCGTACGACTGGTTTGGGCACCCTCAGTCCCTATAAATAGAACCCCTTGCTGATCATTTCAGGGGGGAGAAACATTAGAACTAAGGTTACTCTGTCGAATTCACCTTAGAATAGTGTGAGTAAGAGCGAACAAAGAGTGAAAGAGAGAAAGGAATATTGGCCTAAACCAAGATAGGTAAAGCCACCTTCTCCCCCTCCCTTCTCTTCATCTAAGAACTTTATTTATCTTTTAACTTGTCATTTATTGTTGATCTTTACATTCTTTCAAGTCTTGTCCATTCAAGCAATATACATATATCTATTATTATTCATATTTCCTAGTCCAAGCCATGAGATGATCAAAGGTGCCCTCTATACTTTGTGTGGAAGAGGTTCAAACCTAGTTTGATCATGGCTTGTTGATTGTTCATTTACATTATTGTCATGGATGATGCTCTTGTTGTTCATTTTGCTCATTTTAAGCTATGATGATCATGTTGAGGATAAAGTCTCAATCTTTATCCTCATCACCTTGATCTAGCCCAAAATTCCCAAGTTTGGGTAATAAAGATCCAATCTTTATGGTTTATTCTTGTCCCTAAAGGATTAATCTTGCCTAGAAAAGCCATTTTGATGGTAAAGTTTCAATCTTTAATCATCAAATGGTCACTATGGCTCAAAAGGGCATATTGGCCACCTTTTTCATGTTTCTCCCATGATTGCCTTTGATCATGCCCAAATTCTTGTTTTGGGAGGTTCTTTGATGATCAAATGGCATAGGAATGAGTTGTTAATGTTGTTTTGTGTTGGAATAACAAACTGGAATCAGAACAGTTTGGTCCAGTTCAAGCAGAATGCTCTGTTTCTGCTGGAACTGGACTGCTGCTTGAACAAACTGTAAAATCCCAGGAGTGGTCTCCCCATCCGTACGGCTACTTTGGCCGTATGGGGAGATTGACCATTTTGCCCTTCTGTCTTCTGTTTTCTTGTCAAACAAACCCTTTTTTCAGTTGAAAAGATAAATAAAAAGTTAAAACAAAGACTTTCCGTTAAAACACACACACACACATGCACTTTTGTTAACTAACAAGGGAGACTCGGCTTTGTCCGAGGCAACTTGGGAGGACGTAAAAACTCTTCCCAAGTTGTAACCTGATCTCCGAACCTTTGAACTCAAACCTTTGTCATTTTGTTGGGTTTAAAATTAACAAAATGTGGCGACTCCGTTAAATTGGTCTGGTTCCCGCGTTTGGTATTTCGCCCTTGAAACGTGCTCGTGTTTTTTTTGGGGCGGGATCCTTACAGTTTTATCTTTGAAACTTTGATTGCGATCAAGTTTGGGAAACACAATCTCGATGAACGTAGATTAGCCATCCAAACCTTGAACCAATCTTAGAATCACAAGATCAAAACAAATAGGAAAATCAAACCCCAAGATCCACACCAAAATCAACTGCCCAAAACCCGCTCCAGATCAGCAGGTCTGGCCGGTATTGTCACTGATTCGGTTGGACCCCATCAAAATTCCAGAATCTGATTCTGACCAACTGTGCGGCCGAGCAAGAAAATCTGTGCGGTCGCCCAAACATGTGCGGCCGCCCAATATTTTCTGAGCGGTCGCACAGTAGCATCAGACAGAATTTTTAAAGTTCGAAAATTTGTCTCAAAATTGTTTTCCCCGATTATTAAAACTTTGATCCAATCAAAAATTAATAATCAAACAATTCAGAATCCACCATAATTTTTAGTGCGATTCAATAGTGTGATTAAAGTTGTAAAATAATAAACCACATAAAATCATATAACACATAAACATCATATATCCAATATTCATATCATGTTAGGCACATAAACAATTTATATACACACAACATGATCTAAGTATTGATATAATCAACATGAACGGGGCTCTGATACCACTTTTAGGTTTCGTAGTAACATGCGCAGCGGAATATAGCATTTAAAATTTTATGAAACCCAAAGCCAATAGATCCATTCATATGATTAAATCAAATACAACAATATGAATACTAGAAAACTAACCCTTGATGACTTTGAATTTGGTCTTTGATCTTGGTGGAGAACTTGAAGCTTTAATCACAAAAGTAAGAACACGAACTTTGAAGATGATAAGCTTCACCCTCTAGCAGTATCCACACTACGAACGAATATCAAGAACACTTGATCTTGGTTGCTAGACCAAAATTGTGAAACACGTTTTCACAATTAATATGAACAATATGGAATTTTGTTTGTGTATTATTTTGTTCTTCAATCTAAGATGTCTTAGAACAAAATAAATTCTCTCAAACTCTTTTGAGACTTGCACAAAAACATTGGCCTTGATTCTGGCCGAATTTGGCTGTTTATATACAAGTTAGACCTATTCCAAATAGGAAACTTGTGTCTAAACCCGTCCAAATTTTTTTTCCAAATCAAATTAGGAAACCAGTCCCGACATGGTGTGCGGCTGCCCAAAACCACATGTGCGGCCGTACATCTATCTGGAAGGTTATGGTACTATTTGACCCAAACTGTGCGGCCGCCCAAACCATCTTGTGCGGTCGCACACTTGTCCAGATTCCCACAGTTTCCAAAATTCCAATATAGTCCTTATTTAAGATTCGTTCTATTGTGTGTGACCCTCTAGGATTATACTAAGTTGGCAATGGGTTCAATCATGAAACCATAAGATATGATTAGGTTCTAGCAAACCGCCATACCTACCCAAATAGTATAACTAGATACAAGTTTGCATTCCTTTAGAACATGTCATAATCTCTTTGTCCACGATGTCATTGAACACAAGTCATGGTCAACAAGTCAACTTGTCTTGTTCAATACTTTCTCGATTCCGAATATGTTGATAATCCAAATGACACCGATCTAATAAATTCATTTGAGTCCGACCGAACATTTTCATCAACATCATTCCTACGAGAGGCCCAAGCTTGACATCTCTCCGAAGAGGGACAAATCCATTTAGCTTATTACTCTTCCCTACGTGAATTCGATTATGCCAATCATACCCTTTATAACTACCCGGTTAAAGGTAGCGTTTGAATATGTCAAACATAATGTTCATCAAGTGGAAGACTATAATAACTTCATGTATAAGGATTCGAATGACATAACTAATATGAGATATATGTATGACGTAGACCATGACATAAATCTCATACAGCGGGTCATGTCCAATACCTTGTTCCAAACAATTACCCATAAATCTAACATGATCATCCCATGATCATTTAGCCTTTATACTAGTGCTTAACAAGTACTAGGGACGAAGATTATTATAAGTAAACATGAACAACAATAATAATCAAAACATTTCTTTATTGATATGAAATAAATGATAACAATTACAATGTTTATTAAACGTTCCTAGGGCACCACTACCAACAATTCATGGATTATGAAACAACAAGAACCAACTATTTCAAGTGTTTATATTCCCTGGAAATGGTTATGGAAATTGCCCTTTAGATTTCGTCTAAAAAATGTTTATTTGGCAAAGTAGTCAGGATGCACTCCCTACATCTTCAGCTCTGTTCCAAAAAAGAATTCTCCCCACACCTCTTTGTCAACTTTGCAATCAAGGTAATGAATCTCTATGGCATTTAGTAAATGAATGTAATAAATTTGTAGCTATCCATTGGTATTGTTATATTCTACCATTACTCTCTGCAAATCTATTTATAGATATTTTGCGACATCCAAATTATAATTTGAATTGTTGGGATGCATTATGTTCTGACATTCATGCTTATTGGTTGATATGGCAATTTCGAAATAAATATTGACCTCAATTCAGAGCCTATCAACACTTTTGCATTCAGACAAAAACTGTTACACCTTAATGCAGATCATCATGAGTGTTTTCCTTATGTTTTAAATTTGAAACATTGGAAAATAATTATCCCAATTAAATGGTCCCCATCCCAATTTACAGACATTAAACTTAATGTTGATGGGGCATCAAAAGGAAATCCTGGCAATGCGGGTATTGGTGGAATAATCAGAAACAAAGAGGGAATTTGTATTTTTGGATTTAGTCAATCAATAGGTTTTGCTACTAATATGATTGCGGAAATATGGGCTTTTCGAATATTATTCTATGCTCGGTTGTTACAAATAGAAAAAATTCATATCGAAACTGACTCATTAATAACTTTTAATGTTTTATGTAGAAATCATATTCAACCGGCCAGCGTTAACTCTTTGATCTTTGACTGTAGAACTTTGATGGCATCTTTTGAAGAAGGTTGGTGCTCTTTTGAATATCGGGAAGGAAATGCAACTGCTGATTTGTTGGCTAAAAATGTAGCAGATATGAAAACTTTAGACACCCAGTTTCAACATCTACCTATGTATTTATATCCATCCTTAAGTAATGACTGTAATGGTATTGTAAAATTTAGGGAGATAGGCTTGTATCAAGCCATAACTATGCATGTAAAATAACTTGTTTTATTTGGTATATATGTTTGTGTTGCTTAAAAAAAAGGGACAAAGATAAGTTCTTGATATAGTACTAGGGTGAGTGTTGTTATTGCAAACATTTGATAATAAAATTACTGTATAGGTATAGTTATGTTGAGATGAGATTGTGGAATAAATTGTGATTTATGTGTTATGGTTGTTGAGAGTAAGCTATGTTTGCTGGCATTGGAAGTGGTATATGTGTTTGCTTTGTGTTGAACAGTTAATTGGAAGTGAGAAGAAGATAACGGTATGAAGTTGGTAAATTTTACTTACATAGAGCTTATATTATGATGGTTCTTATATCTCTTTATTAGAGTTTAATACATTTCATTTTATGAGTTGTATTTAATTGTATATTGTATGCTTCCGCATTTATTTGGTGTGAGTTTTCTTACTGAGTTATACTAACTCTTATTTATTTCAACATTGAATCAGGAAAAGTCTAGCTATAGAAGATCAAGACATCAAGTGAGGATAGAAGGGGGAAACAAATGGGTAGTTGTTTAAGGTTTGAACTAGATTTTCATAGAAAATGAAATTTATGCATAAATTTGTCTAGGGCCGTATATATGGCTTAGTGTTTGTATTAAATTGGTTATCTCATAATAAAATCAATGGAGTTGTATATGTCGGCACAAGAGTTCCTTAAGACCTTTGATATTCTAGTGGTTGTAGTCATGTTAGTGTGTAGTTCAAGAGTTGTATTACTCTTGGTTGTGATTGTGTAGATGAAAGTAAAGATTTTTTTTAGTCATTAGTTTAAAGAGTTGTGATGTCGTGTGGACATCCTTCAAGCCCAAATAAGTTGTATATTAGGAGTCTATTTTTCGGGTCTTGACAATATAGCATCATACAATTGTAATCATATAACTGTAAAATCAAATAAGAAATGATTTTATATGTGAAAAATAAAAAATGATATAACTGTGAAATCACACAATTGTATAATTATATAATTGTGAAATCAGTTGAGAATGATTTTACATGAGAAAAATGAAAATGACATAACAGTGAATCACATAACTGTGAAAGCATATAATTGAGTAATCACACAACTGTGAAATCAGTTGAGAAATAATTTTACAAGTGAAAAATGAAAAAAAAAATGGCATAACTGTGAAATAAATGACACAACTGTGAAATCAAGAGAAATGAAAAATAATTTGGTTCCTGACATTTACATAAGTTTGCAATATTGCTCCAAACAGTTCAATTTCGCAATTTGGTATCCTAACATTTACATTTTTTTAGCAATGTGGCTACAAAACTAAAACCCAGATAAAATTCTAACCAAATAACACCCATGTGACTAGCACATGTTTATTAAATGGACAAAATGGTCATTCTCAAGAGGCCATGTGTCCGCTCTGTAGATACACCGGGAAAACCACGACTTGGCTAGAGCGGTGAATTATCCTAGGATGTCTATTTGGTTTTAGAGATTAGAGACGCCACCTATGTTTTTAAAGGAACGTAAGAAAAACTTAATATAGCCTAATTTTATATACAAAACCAGAGATTCGGGAGAGACGGGTTCGGGGGTTAGGTTACGAAGTGGGAAGTACTTAAACACCCATCACGCCCGGCTAAAGCCGGTCTTGCTACTTTTGGTGTTCTAGGTATGAAAAGTCCTTCTTTTATTAATCATGCTAACAATTACATTGAATATAAAAAAAAAAGAGGAATTACAAAGGAAAATAAGATTCTTTTATATAATTTATGCTAACTATTACATTAATAGATAAATGGAAAATTAAAGAGAATTAAAATGTAGGGAGATAACATTTAACCAACTTCAATGTAATGAAGTGATCATTTGGTTATGTCCCATTTGATGGGATTGCATACATTCAAGAAAACATGTAAAATAAAAGAGGAGTAAATTGTACCTTAAAAATCGGGATCTTCAAACTTTGACTTGAAAATGGTGTGTTTGTAGGGAAATGGTGTGCAAGAACTCGTGTAGAGTTTTTGTAGAGAAGAGAAGTTGGGTCCTTGTGTAGAGTTTTGGTGCTCTATTATGGTGTCCAATCTTTCTCCTTTGAAATGGTGGAAAAGGAGGGTTTTTATAGCTGAAAAGAAGATGTTTTTGGTGCCAAAACAGAGTCAACAAGGAGGAAATTCCTGCGCAAAATCATGTAAATTGAGTAAGGGAGGGATTCTTGGAGAGAATCTGTAACTGACGCCCAGAAGCACGAGCCTCCGGCCTTTAGGGAGGAAGGCGCACGCGTCTGACCTCAAAGGGAAGAGGCGCCCGACTCTAAAAAGGCATTTTTTACAGAATGGACTGAAAAGTTAGAACTGTTATTCAATTTAGCCCCCAGACTTAACAGAGTCAGTCAAAAAATTAACGAAGGTAACAGAAACTAACGAAAAATACTTAAATAAGTAGAAACACCAAATCAAGTGTGCAATCGGGGTGAGTGGTCCAAGGCGAGGTGTCTACACGCTCATGTGAGGTTTTCTTTTGTTATTTACCTTATTCATTTGGTAGTTTAAAAAATATAGATTAAATTAATATTGGACATATATATTATTTTATTTTGTATTTATAATTTACGTATTCCTTACAAAGTCATTTATTTTTCTAACCATAATTCAATAGTGTATTTTAATAATAAAAAAGAAACCAAAATACTTTAAAAATTATATAATTATGAATTAGAAATATTTTGTAAAAATAATTAAATATATAAAAATATATTTTATGTTAGATTATTACTCAAAATAATTATGCAGGCTCACTTACGATAATTTATTAAGCATTTTTGAAGTGAAATAAGTTTTCTTAAATATTTTTTTTTCAAGTGAAAGGAAATAAGTAATGATCTTATTGTTGCAAATGACAGGATAGGAAAATAATTTTTTCTTTTAAATTTAATTACACAAATTAAAAACAGGAAAGAGAGAGAAGACATACATGTTTAATCTTTTCAAAAAAAAAGACATACATGTTTAATCTAAATTAAAAAAATTAAATTAAGAGAGAACTTATACGATTTAGTTTGTTATATTATTTTGGAAGGAAATTAATATGTAATATAATCAAACCAGCAAGTTCAATAAATTATTTCATAAAATAATTCAGTTAGGAAAGAGAGAGAAGACATACAAATTTAAAAATAAATACTTTATCTTAATTGGAAATGGTATTTATGTCAAAAATAAATAAATAATAATTGTGATAATTTTATTAAAAATGCAGTTCAATGACTATTTTATCTATTTAAAAAACATGTGCTAGTCACATGGGTGTCATTTTGTTAGAATTTTAACTGGGTGTTAGTTTTGTAGCAACATTGCAAAAAATGTAAATGTTAGGATACCAAATTGCGAAATTAAACAGTTGGGAGCAACATCGCAAACCTATGTAAATGCCAGGAACCAAATTACAATTTGCCCTTATTCAATGATTTACAAGTGAAAAATGAAATTTTTATTTTAAAAATTTGAATCATATCTTGAATGTACTTGTTTGATTCGTTTTAATAATATAATTAATATGGTGGTGTCAGATTATTTTTTCGATCTCTGAATTTTGAGATATAACATTTTAAAATTTTGAGGAAAAAAAAAACAAGAAAGAAAGATAAAAAGAGAGAGAGAGGGAGGAGAAAGAAAGAAAGAAAGAAAGAAGCATTTGGGCAGATGGTGATATAGTGATATTGGCCATGCGTGGTCTAGCTGATGCGTGGAGTTAGGCGCGTGCACATCATGTGAAGCAGGGGCAATATGGTCCAGCTAAAATCTAAGGATTTTTTGGCGAGTTTCCATAATATATGTCTTTATTAGTCATTTTCATTTGGCTGCGAAACTTATTGGTCAAAGCCTCTTTTTTCTAAATAAAAATAAAAGAAAAGAAGGATTTTTTTTTCCCCTCTGTTAACTGTAAAGTCAAATCTAAGAAGCACAGGACACAATTCAATCTATTAGACGGGGTAATACTTGTAATTTACCGCTCCTTCCGTCTCAGTTTAAAGTTTTTAGTGACTTGACACGGGAATAAAAAAAATGGTGTGAGTATGAAAAGTAAAGTAAGAGAGAGAAAGTGAGTAGAGAGTTTTTGTTGTGAGAATAACAGGTGGGTCTCATTGTCCATTTAAGTAATAAAGCAACTAAGAACTTTAAGCTGAGACAAATCAAAAAGGAAAGCAAGAAACTTAAACATAGATAGACTGGGGCGGAGGGAGTAATTAGCTACAACTGGAATGATTATCTGCGAATGATGAATGTTTATCCACGTAGGTCATTTTAACATGTGTAAACAGAACCTAGAGAAGAATAATACTAGGGGCACAAAAAACTTGCTCACAAAATCTTAGGTGTAATAATGTTATTGGTGTTTTTAATAAAAGTGTGACATGTCCATTATCGATGCAACCAATAAAATATCGCCACCTCATGTTGTGAGCAAGATTTTGTGACCTTATTTTGTGCCCCTAGAATTGCTCCCTATGTTAGAGATTATGCTATAGAACCTTGAGAAAGGCCTTACGTTACATCATGTTCTCATCTGTATGGAGATAACAACACTGGATTATTATATGTTTTACATGTTTATTATAATAATCCCCGTCCCTAGCACTTATGAAGAGCTAGTATGAGTTTAATGGATAATCATATGATGATTATAGCGCATAGGATGCGGATTAAACTTATGGGTATATGTTGGAGAACAAGTACTGGATAGACCTGTTATGAGATTTATGTCATTGTCAAATGTCATACTTAAATCTCATAATAGTCATATCATTTGATATCCTTATACCTGAGATTATCATGGTCTTCCACATGATGAACATTATGTTTGATGTACTCAAACACTAACCCTAACCGGGTGGTCATAAAGGCTACGATTGGCATAATCGGATTCTTGTAGGGAAGAATGATAAGTCAAGATGTAATTTGTCCCTCCTAAAGAGAGATATCTGCTTCGGCCACTCGTAGGGTGAGATAGATGAAATGCGTGGCCACGCTCAAATTAATTGATGTGTTCAATCTTATTTGATCATATCAATCTACTCGTGATCGAGAAAGCATTGAACAATATAAGTTGACGTTGACCATGACTTATGTTCAATATGATATAGCGTGACAAAAGGATTGGGATATGTTCTATGAGGATAACAAACTTCGTTAAGTTATATTAATTGGGTAGTCATGATGGCTTGCTAGAATCCGCTCATGACTTATGGGTTTGACCTTGATTGGACTCATTGCCAACTTAATATAATCCTATGGGGTCACACACAAAAGAACGAATCAAGAAAAGGCAAAAACTGAGTTTCTGGCGGGCACGGCCGTGCCAGTTATAAAGCACGACCGTGCCGGTTAACAAGCACGACCGTGCCATAATTCAACCTCGGCATATCATGCTCGGACCAAGTGGCACGGCCGTGCCATTTGGTGAGCACGACCGTGCCAGAGTTCCTGGAGCCAGATTTTGGTAATTTTAATTGGGTGACGGGATTAGGTCTTAAGAGTCCTTAAGGGTTAAGGATTCTTGAGTATAAACAATCCTCTTTCACTAGCCATTAAACAAATGCAATAGATATGTTTAAGAAACATATTCTTGAGCCTAGATTGAGAATCAAAAGCTCAAGAACACCAAAAATTCATATAGCCTTTGAAGGTTAGAAAAGTGTGTTTTCTAATGGGTCTAGAAATCTAGATCTAGAATTGTTCTAGATATTCGTTCGCGTGTGGATACACATAGAGGATGCTTGCTTTAGCATCTCTAGTTCTTGTTCCTGTGATCGTGATCCGATGAACGCGAAGAAAAAGGAGATCAAATCTTGAAGACTTGAAGATTTGAAGATCCCGAAAATTTTAAACGCACATCATGGTTAGTATTCTAAATTCATCTTGCTATTAATTTAATCATCATGAATGGATATTGGGGCTTAGGGTTTTGTTGAATTCATATTTCTTTCTTCCGCTGCGCAAGTTGCCTCAAAATCCTACAGTGGTATCAGAGCCCCGTTCATGTATGATTATTTTAATAATATCATGTTGATAATATAATTGGATTATATGTGTTAACATGCTATTTGAATTTAGATTTATTGTGTTTATGTGGCATATGCGTTTTATGTGGTTTATTGTTTTTGTAACATTAATCGCACTATTCAATCGCAATAAAAAATTATGGTGGATTTAAAATTGTTTGGGTTATCAATTTTTGATTGGATCAAAGTTTTGATAATTTAGAGATTCAAGAATAAATGGTTTATTCAAGGTTTTGATGATCATGATGATTGGATCATCAAGAACATCAAATCCTAAATTGAATCGGGGGAAAATAATTTTGAGACAATTTTTCAAACTTCGGAATTTTTCAAAATCTGCAGAAGGTCCGACCAGACTATAGTACTGACCCGGCCGGACCCTCGGATATGGTGCGGGGACAGGTACTTGGGTTGTGGGTTGTATCTTGTGGTTTGAAACTCCTATTTATTTTAGTTTTGTGAATTCTAAGATTGGTTCATGGTTTGGATGGCTAGTCTATGTTCTCGAGACTGTGTTTCCCAAACTTGATCGCAATAAAAGCTTCAAAGATAAAACGAAGTTAGAATTATGAAGAGTTTATAATTGCTAAAATTAAGAAACAAAGTTCTTGATTCAAGTTTGGAGATCCATGTGGAATTGTGAATGCAATTGGCCTACGTTCATCGAGACCATCTATTGCTTAGTTTCGGCCACATGGATTACTTTTTTGGTTTCTTGAATTAGTTCGGAATTGTGGATGCATATGGCTTAGTTTCGGCTGCATTTCTTGTTGTCTTGATTTGGAGATGATAACCAAAGTTTAAAGAGTCTTATCCTCATAATTATAGAGAAACCAATGACACATAAATATCATGCTTAAATTAATGGAGATTAATTTAATGACTAATCTTGATGCGTTACATGTTATGTGCTCATAAACGTGTTGTATGCTATATGAGATGAACCTTCTTGAAAATTTAAGTCATGTGCCAATCCATTATTAAAACACATGTGAGTACACCGGGTAGTTTTATGCAGGCTACGCCCTAGCGAGGTGCATTGATTCTATTAGTGTATGAGCAAGATGAGAAAACAGTGATTCATATACGTTTAACGTGGTTTGACTTAATTAGGCTATCAAAACAGTTTTGGGCCTAAGGCACAGGATGAGATTAAAACATGTTTGACATTGGATGTCTAAAACAATATCATAAAAGATCTAAGAGTCGTATATGATATGATTGATAAGAGTTATCTACCTAAATAACTTGGTTTTGAGCAGTCGTGCCCTAGCCGACTCAAAATTGGGTGAAAATATGGATCTTAGCCCACATAAGTTATATTATACAATTGTTGTATATGAAGGTTATGTAATTTAGTGGGAGTATTTATGAAATACAATATTTATCTCTTAAATGATTGGTATGAAATATAGATGTATATTTATTTGCATATTTGTGTAGAATATTATCTTAAACCTTAAATATATGTTTGTTACTGCGATCTGTTCTTTAAGTGGACAAAGTTAGAAGAGAGTGAAATTAATTTCTTTGATTAGATCATGAGCTTAAGAATTGTTCTAAAGCAAGAATAGAAATTATACATTCTTAATAATCCTAAGTAACCTAAGGTGCAATATTAATTTGATTAATATGTTCCGTAGGATCATCAAAATTTAATTTGATTAACTTGTTGTAGATCTTAGATTCATGAGTAAATTGATTATTCTTGGTTTTGATGATCATGATGATTGGATCACCATGAACACCAAATCCTAATTGAATCAAAGAAAGCAATTCTAAGAAAAATTTTGGAAATAAAATCTATCGTTTTTATGATATATATTTTGAGTTGAATTTAATTGTCAGATGGCTGGTTTTAGAAACCGTGTTTCCTGAAATTAAATGTCAGTTTCAAAATTGATCTGTGATTGAATCTAGTTTCAGATAGCTGGTTTTCGAAACCATGCTTCCTGAAAAGTGATGTCAATTCAGAATTCAGAAAAAAAAAAAACTGAAATCAGAATCCTGAATTGTTCTTGAATGCTAAAATCAGTTATGAAATTGTTTGTCAAAGGCTACTGAGAACAAGTGTTACCTCAAGTGTTAGGTAAGACCCCAGATAACACACACGGACAGAATACACACACCCGAGTAAAAATAAATTTGTAAAAGAGTTTTGCAGCGGACAAAAGCACAAGAATTATTTTTCTCAAGTTATATAAATATAACTTGAGATACCTAAATGGAGAAAACCTTATAATCAATATGAGTACCAATTACAAAGTCAAAAGGTTCCTATAGCTAATACAATATATGATCTATGGAACCAAAAATAGAAACAAAGTACGATGATCCTATCCTATCCAAAACACACTCAAACCCGAAGTATTTGAGTGTTAAAAGAGTGTATGGCAGAGAGGACCTAACGAGCCAAGAAGTACTTTGCTCTTTGTGCTTTGGATGTGTGTAAAATTTGGCTTGATTACAAAGTGTTCATCTTAGCACTATTTATAGCCTTCAATACTTGATGACTACACAAAGAAACAGCCTTGGGACTGCCTTCCACGTTGTGAGAGAGTGGGGAGAGTAAGTGGGTTTGTTCTCCACAAATTGTGCAAAGACTTGGTCCACTTTCCATGATTTTCTCAACCGATTTCTTTGTGCCCAAGTCTAAGCTTCACCCACTTGTACTCCATGCTTCTCCATGCTTGTACTCTCTTCTTTGATCAGCAACAAATCCTTTGAATGAGTCTTCCTATGTTTTTCCATCTTTAACACATGTTAAATATGTTTGTAACTTCTCCAATTTTTGGCATTTATGCATAATTCTCTTTTAATTTTTTCTCCATGTATTTAGCTCCTAAATCCACCTTATTATAACCTGAAATATGGATTAACATCTAGACAATAATATTAGGACATTTGACACGCCCCAAGTCCCGGGATCCCCAAATAGAACCTCGAACCTGGTGCACGTAACTAACAAGAAACAAGAAACTAACGGGAAACAGGAACAATACCTGTTAGAAACAAACTGACATGATATATATACTCAAGAGTAAGGAGCTAAGATAGCTCACAACGAGTTCTAGACCAAGAAAATTAAAACCAAACATGGTTACAAACAGTGGAGGACATGCCTAGCACATAATCTGGCATCAAGAGATGTCTAGAGACAACAAGTACTACACAAGTCTACCCCAACAAGCCCTGAGTTTAAAAACTCATACAACATCGTCCTTACCAAAGTGTAAAAGGACACTAGTCTCAAACAAGAACATCCTGCGGAGTACGTTCCCAGCTATGTCGAGCCTCACTGCGTACTATCCCCTGCTTTCCTGGGGGGGGAAACAAATAAAGGGTGAGATAAATCTCAGTAAGCTATTAACATGCAACTACATGACATGTTATCACGAAATTCCAGTAGATACTCAAGTAATCATATATCAAGTATCATCAAGTAACAAGTATAGGAGAGGCTAAGCCAACTCAACAAGTAATCAATCTCAAGATATGATCAGGTAACAAGTAGTCAAGTAGTGTGAGAGGCTAGACCAACCCACCAAGAAGCACATAGGCCTATCACGTATCATTACCTGAATCCTTCCTTATTTCTCCCAAGAATACCATTGTTGTCGATGCTTGTATAGCTGATGACAACCACGATCAAGATCAAAAGACTGCTATGCAGTATATAAGAAGACCCGGTAACCAGTGTCATTCACAAGAACAAGATTCACGAGGTGTTCACGAGTTTAGCATTCACTTATATCAGGTGTATTGCTCTAATACAGGATGCTAAGCCCTTACTATGGCCGGTAGTAAGGGAAAAACAGACCGAATGCATAGACCCACGATTATCACTTATGCCCCAGCCCTCGCAATAAGCGTGAACCTATACACCCCTCTGCACCAAATAAGCCAGCTGGACTCACA
Source organism: Campanula takesimana (assembly GCA_026119855.1). Lineage (NCBI taxonomy): Eukaryota > Viridiplantae > Streptophyta > Magnoliopsida > Asterales > Campanulaceae > Campanula > Campanula takesimana. Next base: position 763,583 of record JAOWBW010000602.1, on the reverse strand, counting down.
CGAGAATGCACAAGTAGATGTTTACTTGAACTACGAGAATAGAACTAAGTCCCATATTAGTGGACCAGTCTTTATGCACCATGTAATCATGTATCATGTGCTCACGAGAATATGCACCATGTAATCATGTATCATGTGCTCACGAGAATATGCACCATGTAATCATGTATCATGTGCTCACGAGAATATGCACCATGTAATCATGTATCATGTGCTCACGAGAATACAAGTACACGTACGCAATCATTGCGAAGACAAATCAATCTAACAATGGCACGTAGAGTGTCCATATAACACGTTCAATCCAAGTTAGAGTCTATTAATACAGACCTCAAACAAGTAGTAGGGTATATCATTCTATATCACTTTGTCACATGCCAAGTTTACACGTACATATTCATATCACGTTTAACACATTAAAGTGTCTACCACGATACCCTTACTATCAAATAGAGCCCAATACCTTAGACTCTAAATACGTAGTAGAATAGGTCACATCATACCTAGTCACAGTCATATCTCACGTATATGTAGTAATCGAATACATTTTCTAACACATATTGTGTTCTGTAGCTATTCTTATTAACTTAAATCGTAGTATTCATGATTATGTGAATTATCTTCATATTACACTATTCCCTATTTTCTTTAGGAACCCATCTCAAGACAAGATATCTTCTTATACTTTATATACTTCATTGAGTATATACACGATTAAAACCAATCACTAGAACTTTAGTGCTTATTCATAGCACTTCCAATACACACGTATCAAATTCAAGTATGTAGTAGAGTTAATCATTCTCTATCTAGTTCCATATCCCAACTCTTTTGGTTATTCATACCATGTAGCAAGTAATCAAGAAGTAACATTCTATCAAGTAAATATATGCAAGATTTGCATATACACATCAAGAATCTTTCAAGTTTATTGCCATACATACATATTGGTGTCAAGGCACGTACAAGATTTTATAATCTTATATTCAAGTCGTAATCCAATTATTTGGATGTTCAAGTCATGTACAATATTTTATTGTCTTATATTTTAAGTTACTGTCTCAACTTAAGACATTCAAGACATTCAGGACATTCAAGACATTCAAGACATTCAGGACATTCAAGACATTCAAGACATTCAATACATATACAATATTTTATCATCTTATATCCAAGTTCTCAATCCACTTCTTTGGATGGTTAAATATGTACAAGAGTTAATTATCTTATACTTCAAGTTCAAGCTAGGAAGATGAATTATATATCTTTCACGTATTATTTTCCAATCCTTTTATTAAGACATTCAAGCTCAAGACATTAGTTGGTACCCCCAAGGTACACAAACATAGGTTCCAAGACAAGCATAACACATAAGTGCTTGTTCATATCACTTTCAAGACATTAAGAAGAGTTCTTCCTTTTATACTCAAGTTCTCATTTTAATTTAATGAGTAATCATGTTCAAGACTCACTTCTGATACCCCTAAGGTGTCACAACACTTGCTAGGACATTTTATACTAAGGCTCTATGCCTTAGGAGGGATAAGCTTTCATTTCAATTTAGATTTAAAACACTTTTGTTGAAAAAGGGGACCGGGCGGGCGCCTATAAGGGACCGGGCGGCCGCTCATCAAAGCACTTTTGAAACCAAAACTTCTGATGAAATGGGCGGGCGCTCGAAGGACCACCAGGCGGGCGCCTGGTACAATTTTCAGCAAACATCAAATTTCTTTCCAGACTTAGAATTCTCCGTTCCAAGCGTATGAGTATACTTTTACTCACAATTTAACATTACCCAGGACATATAATAAGCTTAAATCACTTATTTCAATTATACTTTCTTATTTCAACAGAGACTTTTATACTTACAAAATCTCCGTCCCAAGTATAGGAGTATAAACCCACTAACACTTTCTAACATTCAAGAGTGCATTTTAACATGCTCAGAACACTTCTATAGGGACACTTCATTAATTTATCACCGTCCCACAAGTAATAGAATAATTTTTTTTATTCCATTTCAATATTTTATCGTCCCAAAAGTATAAGTATAATTTTCTAATATACTAATATAATCATTTAGGGATACTTCCATTCATTTTCCCGTACCACAAATAATGGTACAATTTTTCTAATAACATTTAAATCAAGTTAATATTTCTCCGTCCCACGAATAGGAGTATAAATTTTATAACTTTCCCAGGACACTCTCAAGTTGATTTCATTCTTGTAATTCATTCGAATACTCTCTTCGTCCCAATTTTACAAGTATCACGAAAATTGCTCAAAACACAAGAACAAGTATCGGGAATAACATATATGCATGTTATTACAAGTAAGGGGGAGTCAATAGCTTACCTAGTCCGAAATCAAGTTGACCCAAATTAATTTCTGATCGGTCGGAAACGCTCTATTCATTGCCACGAATATTTATCCGGGACCGGAATCACGAACGGATGGATAATTAAGCTCGAGGAGTCGAGAATAGGAAGAATCCTAAACCAAGCTTTTTACCCAGAGAGAGTACGAGAAAGTTTAAGAATGAATTGCCTTTCTCAGGCAAACAACATGATATACTTGGAACTTTCCAAGAATTGCAACTAGGCCCCTCAAGTTCTAACTTTGATAAAAAGGCCCCTAAACTTTCAACTTTGACATTTAACCACCTTAATTTTCTAAAGTAGTTAAATAATTAACTCAAATAAAATAGCATATAAATATACTAGTCAAAAATTTAACAAGCAAGTCAAGAATTTAACGAGCAAGTCAAGAATTTAACAAGAATTAGGACGGGCGTTACAACATTAGTATAAAAATTATATTAGAAAGAAATGTCAAATTACAAAGTATATTCGTCAGGCAGCACTAGACTGTCAGTGGCAACATCTGAGGTAACACCTCTGTCCGCACTAACAATCTCCCCTTTAATTTGAGATTTCTTTCCAAGCTCCTAAGTGATGGTACCTGAAAAATATGTTAGTCATACACAGTATAACAGAGCATCTCCCAGAAGTTAAACTCCCCCTTAATCTAGGAGTTAACCAAAACAACAAAGATTTACAAAAACAATACTAGTTTAAAAACAAAATCAACTTTTGTGCCTCAAACTAGTAGTTTAAAAACAAAGGTAAATCTAAGTTTTAAAACCACAAAATATTATCCAAAGATAATCACAAAAATAACCACCAAAGTATTTAAGTTCTAAACTAAGAAACCGAAATACGAAATTGTTTTAAAAACCAAACCAACCAAAAACAGAAATTATTTTGAAACCATTTCAAAGTACCATTAAAAGCCATTGCCCAAGAGTTGTGGCAACATCAACCTTCAAACAAGGTTATTCTTCTTCTTCATCATATGGCTCATCACTTATGCCAACATCTCCAGTAACATCTTCAGCAGCATCATAAGCACCAGCAACATCTGTAGCAGCACTTGTACCAGCACTAGTACCAGCACCACCATCTCCCCCAGGTTGGGAAGAAATCAAATTAATGAAGCCGATGGAGTCATATTGGAGGGTTAAGCAGCCGATTTGGAGGAAGAAGGGGCTTTTCTTTTGGGTTTCTTGGTGACGGTAACAGGTGGTTGAGAAGTAGTCACTGAGGGTGTAGGTTAAGCCGAGGTAGCAACCATTGAGGGCTCATCAATTGACATAAGCATGGAAGGAGAAACACGTGAATCCATGGGAGATATGTACATGGGTGAAATAACACCCAAGACAACACCCTGAGACTCTTCTTGAGGTGCGGATTGTTTAGGGTTTCAGGGAGGAGAAGCCATTGTTGAAATTGAGAGGTAGGATTTGAGAATTTGAGAAGGGTTTGGAAAATTTTGGAAGGTTGCTGTGTAAGAGGGAAAGACGATGGAGAGAGGGAGTATATATGTGCGTGTGTGTGAGAAAACAAGAGAATAAATAGGGATAGATATTTAGGAGGTTAGGGAATGTGAATAGGAGAGAAAATTAAATTAGATTTAACTCTTATCACCTAATCTAACTAAAACCCCTATTTTTACTCACATTTAAAATATCCTAATTAAACTCCCCTTATTTACTTGCACACACAAAACCAACTCCCTACACATCCGTGTTTTTTTTAAATAAAGAAAATGAAAAATAAAAAATAAAAATTAATAAGTAAAACGAACGGGTAAAAGAAGGAAGTAACTGATCCCTCACAAATTGAAGATAGACTCCATGATTTAGGGATTTAGTTACTTGAAAATTTTACCACAAATAAAAAAGATTTGTTTAAAACTTTTTCAAAATTGTTAACTCTTTTAATAATAAAAAGACTTTCAAACTTTGAAAATTTAATAAACAAATTCGAAAATAAAAGAATAAAAAACTAATGTAGCACACACTAATGTGTTAATGGCAATGATGGTAACACTTAAGATATCATCCGTGATAAACATCACTTGATAAATTTAGTACAAGACATTTTAAGGCAAGCCTCATTTTAAAACACTTGAGGCAGAGATATACTTCTTTAATAAGCAATAGAGGCTTAACAAGCTTTTTCTTCATTTTTAGGTAATTTCAAACAAGCTTGTTCTTTAATTTAAGCATTTTTTAAATATATTAACACTTCTTTATCTACAAGGAAGCATCGTAGTAGCGAGCTCCGTGCCCCGAGTCCTTATAAAGTGTAAATATGCTTAAGTGATTTGTACCTTTCAAGTAGGATACACTGTAGCTGCGAACTCCATATTCCTAATACTTAGTACGAGTCACAAGATAACATCTCTCTTTTGCAAGAGTGCATCGTCGCAGCGAACGCCGTGCCCCGAGCTACTAAGAAGATATTATCTGAGCTTTTTAGCCTTTATGCCTCTAATTTTATCAAAAATTTAGTGACTTTGTCACTTTTGAGTACAAAGGGAATTTTATCAAAGATGTTACCTTGAGTGTTATCCTACCATAACAAAAAGGTCAGTATGTGCCACCATCAATGGATAGAAAAGACTACCCGTTGACAGATTGAAAACAGAAACATACAAAATTAAGTTTTTTTTATATATATAATAAAACAAAACAAAATATTTTACAACAACAAAGATGATCCAAGGGGTTTAAACAAGATACGGAACAAAAGACTTCTTCAAGTTAGAAAATCTCTTATGGTTAAAAAATTGAATTAAATATTCATCTTTCAAAAAAATATTTTTAGAATCAAGCATAGAAAGAAAACATGAATGGTTTACCATGTCTCGATAATTAACCGGTTCCTTACCTCTAGTTTGTATCCCTTCGTCTAATCTCCCTATCACTTAGGATATAGGATGATTCTTTTGAATCTTCAACGGGGGAACTCTTCTGACGGGATGATCTACTCTATTGGAGTCCTCATTATTTTCATTTTCTGCAACTGGACTTACTTTTGGTGTTATCTCTGGTGTTGCATCATGTGTGGTAACACTGGTGCCGACATCTAGTCCAACACTTATGTCAACACTTGGTCCAACATAAATGTTAAATTCACTTTGAGGTTGTTCCAGCAGTACCAAAGGAGGATAATCACATGGTTCATCTGCAATACTTAACAGATCATCAAAAACAATATCTACAGATTCTTGAATAGTTTCCAAACTTAAATTATACACTCAATATGCATGATTGTCTTGAGAATATCCAAGAAAAATTCCTTTATCACTCTTAGAGCAAAGCTTATCTAAGTAACCACAGTCTTTTAATATGAAACATACACACCCAAACACATGGAAGTAATGTACATGTGGTTTCTTCCCATTCAAAATCTCATAGGGTGTCATTGTTAAACCAGGTCTTAGAAAGACTCTATTTGAAATGTGACAAGCTGTGCTCAAAGTTTCAGCCCAAAATCTTTTTGAAATTCGTTTTGAGAATAACATAACACGGGCCATATCAAGCAATATCCTATTTTTCCTTTCGGCCACCCCATTCAGTTTATGTGATTTTGATACCGAAAAATCATGGTTTATCCCTTTTTTCTTACAAAAATTATAAAAGGAAACATTTGCAAATTCTTTTCTATGATTAGATCTTATACGAAAAATAGGTGAGCAAAACATGTTTTTTATTTTGGAGTGCAAGAGTTTAAATTTATCTAAAGTTTCAGATTTTTCTCTTAGGAAATATACCCATGAAAACCTAGAGAAATCATCAACTATAACAAAAATATACCTCTTACCTCCCAGGATTTCTACGTCGATTGGACCCATCAAGTCCATGTGCAAAAGCTGAAAACAATGTGTTGTCCCGAAGTGTTGCTCTTGGTGTTGGGCAGCACACTGGGTAACACGAGTCTCCACATTTTTAAGGCAGTCTCCACAAACAATTTTGTTATTAAGATTCAGTTTAGGGACTCCTTTGACAGCCCCAAACTTGAAAATGTTCTTCAAGTTTCGATAATGGGCATGTCCAAACTTTTGATGCCACAATGTAGTGACATCTTGTGACGCCCCAAATAATCGATCCATATTGCATGTATATACTTGACAATATTTATATGTGTGCATTAGCGGATAACTTAGTTTTGCATTTTTATGAATTATGTTATTACTTTAAATATAGTAATTTAATAATTAGTACAAGTTATTTTGGGTAAGAAAAGAGTAACTTCTTAAATATAACTCAATATAATAATTTAAAAATTAGTGCAACTTATTTTAGAATGGTGGGAGTTGTATTATTTGTACTTTTACAAAGAATATGGGTATTATTGTAATCAGTAAAAGTCCAAATTGTTTATCCGATTTTTTACGATATGTTTTGTGTATGGGACCCACCTGACTCATGATTTCGGTGCAACTAAAGTAGGACGTGTAAGGCAATTTTGAGGGTCATCCTTCATTTCGCTGACTCATCATTCGAACTAAAATCTAGTGCATATATATGTTCTTCCAAACTTTGAATTAGAGAGACGGATTAGAGAAGCAGAGAAAAAGAAAAAAATAGATGAAGAGAGAAGAACAGCAGGAGGAAATAGAAAAGAAGGAAATTGGGAGAAATAAATAGAACTAAAAATTCGAAATTGGTATGTTAAGCTTGCTATTGTTGTATATGTGATCATGTGTGTGTTATTTCTTGCTTTTGCTGTGTGGATCAGTTTGTGTGTATTAATGTATAATTATATTAATGTTATTTGAATCTGATAAAAAAGTTGCTACTTGAATATATTTGAGATTATTGAATAATTAGTGTTTGTGTGCTCCTGTTGAATGAAGTTGTGAGTACATGAATATGATACATGTAAAATAGCAAATTGGTTTGAAGGGGTGCATTAAATTATTGCTGTAATTGGTATAGTATGCCTTTGAAATTGTTGGAGCATAAGTGTTAATGGTCATGGGTTTGGTTTGGAAAAGTGTTGTAGATGAAGAAAAAAAATGGGGAACAGAGTCTGTAACTAGAGTTTTTAGGTTGAAGAAAACAAGTTTTTTGAAATTACAAATTAGTCACTGTTTTCCCTACGAGTTCCGTTTAGGACCCTGCTATTAGTTAAATTCCATTTTGGTCCCTGATTCGGGAAATAGTTCAGATTGGTCCTTCCAAGTTAACAAAATCAGTTAAAACACTAATAGTTTATAACTTCTTCGTTTTAAATCGGATTTGAGAAATTTTTGAGTCTAAATTATATATTTTTCTGTGAACTTTCTAAATATCATACTTCCAGATCATGAAAATATTGTTGTATATTCAGAAAATCCATTTTTTCCAGCAGTACATCGTAGATGCTTTTGGAAGCCCGTTAACTTTAGAAAATTCGTAATAAATTCATTCGGACTCGGAATCGAGTGATTCTTGAGTCTAAATTTAATAGTTTTTCATTACCTTTCCAATAGGATAATTAGTTTAAGACAACTTATTCATGTAATCCCAGATTCGTTATTTGAGGCTGCTGTAAATTGAGTAATCTTATAATTGATCAAATTTAGATAGTTAATAATAAATATATATGAATTCAGAATTGATAATTCTTTGGTCTAAATTGTGTACTTTTCAGATTTCTAGTTAAGTATATTTATTGTAGCCATTTGCATAGTAACACTATAGCTATTATAATGTCTCATAAACTTGTTATGAATTTTTGATATTTGGATGCATTTGAATGAGTACTAATTCTTGTACCATTTATGTCTTTTGTTATGTTAGATTGACACGTTTAAGCTACGTTGAATACTTTTTGGATTAGCTCAGATTCGAGGTAAGGGTCTTGTCAATCTTGTACCCTTTCATTCTTTGGCTTCGGAATTACCGGATTAGTTTGATTTGTTATTCGTGATCGTTTATTGGATCAATACATTTGGACTCGGTTATTCGTTTTAGCTACTCTGCCATTTATACTTTGAGTATTTGACTTTGAATTCCTCAACAAGAGATGACTTTAACACCGGTTGTTATGTTTGTGATTCCTAGTCATAGTGTCATTTGCGCAAGTGAAACTATGATGAAGAATCAACTTTGACTTTGGGCATTTGGCCAACTCAAGTGTTTAATGGAATTTGACTTCGGAACTTTGATTTGATGTTTGATTCGGTTGTACTCTTTCGGCTCCTCCCTTATATACTAGGTGGTTGGGTTTGTTATTGCTATTCGTTCTTGGTTGGGTTTCTATACAGTGCCACACCTTTGTGTTGGCAAGTCTCTTACTGGGCAATTTGTGCTCACCCTTTCCGCTCCCCATTTCCCTTCCAGGTGGAGTATAGCTGAGATCGTAATCCTTTCGTTGTAAAGTTGTGAAGCTAGAGTGAAATGCTATGTCTTTTAGATATTTGTATTTTGCTATTGGTAGATAACCAATGTAAAGGAATTACAGTTTTAGAATTTGTAAATATTTGAGATTGTTCAGGTTGAGTTTTGGGTCAGAGAATAGTAGCTCTGATGTACTCGCTTTGAGTTTTTGTGTTGTATAGTTGTGGTTTTGTTTATGAGAAGAGGAAAAATTTAGTTCTCATTTTGGAGTTTTGTTTGGTATTCGATTTCGTTCGTCACTTCTCGAGGTCCGTGCATTGTCGGACTTCGGGGCGTGACACATCTATTTTTGCCAAATGGCACACCTGTTTGTCTTCAACAAAATAACAATTGTCACTTGATCTAGTTCCTGTCATCACACAATTGTTAGTACAATCAAAGACATCACAAGTATTTTTATTGAATTTCACCTCTAAGTTGTCATCACAAAGTTGACTAATACTAATTAAATTAGCTACAAGCCCATCCACATGTAAGATATTCTTTAAGGCGGGAAAATTAGTCACATTTAGTTTCCCTTTTCCTATTATATTGCTTTTACTTCCACCACCATAAGTTACACTACCTCCTTAAAAAGATTCATAGTCTTTCAAAAACAACTTTATTCCCGTCATGTGACGTGAACATCTGCTATCAAAGTACCATGATTCTTTAATATTTATCTTTAGAGCAGTGTAAACAACATCGCATCTTAATTTAGATTTAGGTTTCCATGACTTCTTTTTTTTTGTTTTTGACTTTCTGACAAGAAGTGTTATCTGGAGTGTTAGGTAACACTTCAGGTAGCACAGAGGGACTGGACTCTTTTTTTGAAAGCTTGTCGCATTTGTTTTTAAAATGTCCAGAAGTGTGACAATATTGACACACTTTCCCTTTGTCAGAAACATCACTTGAGAAAGAATTTTGATCAAAATCATGACCTTTCACAAAACATATATTATGTTCATCACAAGACAAAGAAGAAATAATACTATCTAATGATTCTCGGAAACCAATACCTGCTTTGAGAGGCTTACTCAAATTAAGATTCTCATCCAGTTTGGATGATCCGGTGTTGAGTTTCTTCAAGGTAGTTTCGGCTAAAGTCAATTTGGCCTTCACTTTCTCTAGCTCGGCATCTCTCTTGGATGCTTGAACTTCCAAACGAGTCAAGTATGCCTTGAGTCCATCGTTCATCTTGGTTAAAGTTTTAACCATTTTGTTCTCTTTCTTCCATTCCTTGAGCAAATACTCACAAAGGTTCTTTAAACCAGAAATGAGTTCATCTTTGCTCAGCTCATCCTCTTGTGAACTTCCTGCATCAAGGTTAGTGGAAACCACGAAACAAACATCATTATATGAACTGAAATTGTTATACCTGACAGGTGTGGTCTCAGGTGCTATCTCCGACTGGAAAACATCTGAGGTAACATGTTAAGTATCCATGTCACTTAGTGTGACAAACATGATTGTTTGATCTGGTTCTTCCTCCTGGACTTGTCCTTCATCTTCATTGTCACTTAGGGAAACCCATAAGTTCTTTCCCTTTTTCCTTAGAGTGTTGGCACACTCATTTGCATAGTGACCCCATCCCGAACAAGCATGACATTGAATCAATGTATTTGGGATCAGATCTCGATTGATCTGAGGATGTCCTACGCATTGGATTTGACTTATGGGAAGATGGGAACGTCCTTCTTGGCATCGAATCATACACCTTGGTTTGTTTCTCCTTTGATTTTACCTGCATCTTTTCATTGTTAAACTTTTTAACCATAGCATTATATTTTCTAGCAAGTAAAGCAACACTGGCATTTTCATCCAATTCTTCAAAATTTTCATCTTCATCTTTTGAAAAATCCGAAGATTGCACTTTCAAGGCAATATTTTTCCCCTTAGAAGCTCCACTTTGTTCAAGGAGATTTGACTCAAAATTTTTCAAAATACTCATTAAAGAATTGATGTCCATAGTAGAAAGATTGTGAGCTTCTTCAATAGATGAAACTTTCATATTGAACCTCTCGGGGAGAGTTCGAATAGCTTTTGAAAAAAAATTGTTGGTAAAAGGTTTACCCAAAAGTTGACACTCATTTACAATATCAAACAATTTTTCAAAATATGATGAAATAGTTTCATTTTCACTCATCCTCAACCTTTTAAATTTGCCAGTAAGAGTTCTAAGCTTATTATCACGCACACTACTATCACCTTCACAAAACCTTTGTAAAGTGTTCCATGCCTCCTGAGCAGTGAAACTATTTTTGAATAAGTTTGAAAATATGCATATCAACCCACTCAAAAATAGCATTAAGTGCTTTTTCATTGAAATTAGCTAGATTAATCTCTTCATTAGTCCACTCAGATTCAGGTTTGACTTGAACGTCACCATCTTTATCTGGGGGTAACATAGGAAGAGAGTAACCATTTGTTATAGATCGCCAAGCCCGAGATCAATTGATTTGATATGCGAGCGTAAGCGGATCTTCCAATAAGCATAATTCGAGCAATCTAAAACAGGAAGACGTTTTTTATTGGGATTAGCAGGATAGAAAGCCATGACAAATGACCGAACCACTTAGTATCGTCAAGTAACCGGGCTCTGGTTCCAATTGAACTGTTTGTCAAAGGCTACTGAGAACAAGTGTTACCTCAAGTGTTAGGTAACACCCCAGATAACACACATGGACAGAATACACACACTCGAGTAAAAATAAATATGTAAAAGAGTTTTGCAGCGGACAAAAGCACAAGAATTATTTTTCTCAAGTTATATAAATATAACTTGAGATGCCTAAATGGCGAAAACCTTATAATCAATATGAGTACCAATTACAAAGTCAAAAGGTTCCCTATAGCTAATACAATATATGATTTATGGAACCAAAAATAGAAATAAAGTACGATGATCCTATCCTATCCAAAACACACTCAAACCCAAAGTATTTGAGTGTTAAAAGAGTGTATGGGAGAGAGGACCTAACGCGCCAAGAAGTACTTTGCTCTTTGTGCTTTGGATGTGTGTAAAATTTGGCTTGATTACAAAGTATTCATCCTAGCACTATTTATAGCCTTCAATACTTGATGGCTACACAAAGAAACAGCCTTGGGGCTGCCTTCCACATTGTGAGAGAGTGGGGAGAGTGAGTGGGTTTGTTCTCCAAAAATTGTGCAAAGACTTGGTCCACTTTCCATGATTTTCTCAACCGATTTCTTTGTGTCCAAGTCTAAGCTTCGCCCACTTGTACTCCATGCTTCTCCATGCTTGTACTCTCTTCTTTGATCAGCAACAAATCCTTTGAATGAGTCTTCCCACGTTTTTTCATATTTAACACATGTTAAATATGTTTGTAACTTCTCCAATTTTCGGCATTTATGCATAATTCTCTTTTAATTTCTTCTCCATGTATTTAGCTCCTAAATCCACCTTATTATAACCTGAAATATGGACTAACATCTAGACAATAATATTAGGACATTAGTATAAAAATTATATTAGAAAGAAATGTCAAATTACAAAGTATATTCGCCAGGCAGCACTAGACTGTCAGTGACAACATCTGAGGTAACACCTCTGTCTGCACTAACAAGTTAAATTGATAAGACATGTTTGTGCTCTGAATATCTGAACTATCATGCAGAAAGATATTGATCTAAGTCGAAAATTTGATTTTTGACTGCATGAATTTCTAAAAGGAAAGAGGATTAAAATAATAAAGGTAAGACAAATGTTGTCAAACCTAAAAGAAATAATTGTGGCTAAAATTATAACTCTTAATGATGCAATTTGGTAACGTGGCAATTGGATTGACCATTTAAAATTGTAATCAAATTCTGGATGATCAAAGAAAGTGAATGGTAGTGAGACTACCACTTGGGATATTTATGTTATAAAATAATCTTTCTACCTCTAATTACTGGGTATTGGATATCAGATGTAGATCCCATATTTGTAAAATGTGCAAGAATTAGTAAATTGAAAGACTACTTAAGATAAAGTTAATTTACGAATGGTAATGATGCAAGAGTTGCAACATTATTCGTAGAACACTTATGAAGTGGCTTTACTCATTAAGTAGAAAGTATTATTTTGTTATAAGATAATGAAGGATATTTATTTCTTATTGAGAATAAGAAAAGTGCTTTATTTATTATGATTTACTTTATCGTATTGTTAAATCATATAAATAAATCTTATATCCTAAATCTTGACGAACAAAATAATAAATAAGGTTATAACATAAATAAATTCTTTATGCATTATTGTATTGATCAAATAAATGAGAAACGCATATCAAAATTTCCATGGGACGGAGTTTTAAAGTCATATGATTTTGAATCATGTGATATATGCAAATCTTATTTACTTGGACCAAGACATCTTTTACTAGGAGTAGTAAAAGGCTAATATCTTATTAGACCTAATACATGTTGATGTATATGGTGCATTAAGTGGCAATTCTAAAAAAAAAGATTTTGGTACCACTTGGCAAAACTATTCAAAGATTCCGATTCGATCGTGATGATGAATAATTGAACCAAGATTTTGACAATCATCTTTAAGGTTGTGAAATTGTTTCACAAATTAACTCCACCAAGAACACCATTTTGGAATGATGTGTCTACGTGGAGGTGTAGAACCTTATTGGATATGGTTCATTAGATGACAAAGTCAAATTGATCTTCCATTATTTATTTTGGGGTTATGTATTGGAAACCGCTATAATTACACTAATTTGAGTTTCATCAAAATAGGTTCAAGGGTACCATATATGATATGGAATGAAAGAAAACTTGTTTTGTCATTTATGAATATTTAAGAAAGTGAGACCTTTTGGAAAGGACTTGTCTAGGACAAGCTCACACTTAAATCTAATAAATGTATTTTCGTGGAATATCCTAAGGAAACTTGAGGATATTATTTTACTCATAAGAAACAAATTGTTTGTTGCTTGTGATGGTACTTTTCTAGATAATTGTTTATCTCTAAAAGAACCAGTGGGAGTAAAATATATCTCGAATGGTTCGAGACCTAAAAAATAACATAGAACCTTAGATGGAAATTGAACAAGCTTTTACAAGGAGTTGTGAAAATTCGTTCAAGTTACACAAGTTACTTGCATATATGATAGGATATGATCTATAACAAGAAATATTGGATTTCTCGTAATAGAAAGTATTGAGGTAAAGTTCAATAAGAATGACAAATTTACCACCTATCAAAGTGAAATGTCCGCTCCATATTAGATTAATGGCTTGAAGTCATAAAAAATCTAAAAGATCAATCCATGTATAATAATCAAGTTTGGAACTTGATCATTCTAACCTAAGGTGTAAAAACCAAATGATGAAATTGAGTTTTCTTGGAGAAAACTTACATGGGTAGCATGGAACATACTAATTAAGCAAGACAAAATGAGAAAGGTTGACTCATATTTCGACTATGATAAAACTTTCTCACTCGAAGTCATGCTTTAAGATATTAGAATTCTCATTGTTATATCTTCATATTTGGAATATGAAATTTGACAAATGAAAATTCTAATAAAGTATGTAAGTTGCGAAAATCCATGTGATGGATTGAAGCAAACTTTTTGGAGTTGAAACAATCATTTTGATGAAGTGTTCAAATCGTTTGAAATTCATCAAAGATGGGACTTGTGTTTGCCAGAAAATTAGTGGGAGCATAGTCAAATTCCTAGTCTTGTATATGTGGTTGACATATAGTTCATTTGAAAGAGTTTCTTAATGAAGGACTTAGGAAGAAGCCACTATATCCTTGGAATTAATATCTATTGATATAAATCTAGGAAGTTGATTGGTTTGTGTCAAAGTACTTGTAGAGACAAAGTACTGAACTGTTCAGTATGCAAGACTCTTGGAGAAGAACTTGCAATGTTGTCTAATGACAATGCTCTTGGCAAGATTTAGTTTTATTAGAAGACTAATGAGCAAGAATACATGATTAATATTCCATATGCTTCGGCAATTGGATCTATCATATATGTCATATTATGTACTTAGACTGGATAACTCGTATACTTGGAGTATGATGAGAACACACTAATCATATCCTAGTGAAAATCACTAGATAATGATCAAGAATGTCCTTATGTCCTTGAGAAGAACTAAGGATGCATTCTTGATGTTTGTTGACATGCGAAATGATCTAGTAAATGGTTACATAGATGCATGCTTCCACATCGACAAGGGTAAATTAAATCCTTTTTTTCTTATAAAGAGGATCGATAGTGGTTCCTCACTTACCCACTTATAATAATGATGTCCTAGGAGGCATGGGAAGGGATCGAACCCGAGACCTCACACATTGTGAAGTTTGGCTCTAACATATGTTTCAAGTAAGTGCTATTAGTTGGAATAGTTCCAAGCAAATACACTGTAAATTATTCTACGAATAAAATTGAGTATTTGGTTACAAGAGTTGTAACTAAGGGAGTTGTTTGAATATATATGTTATTAGTAAAACTAGAAATAGTTTCTAGTACTACTAATCCTATGGACCTTTATTGTGAAATAATGGTTATTCCACAAGCTAAGGTGCCAAAGGCTCATATTTGATCGAAACACACACTCAGACATTTTCATCTCTACGAGAAATCGTTGACATTGGAGATGTCAAAATATGCAAAATACTATATGATGATAACAAGGACAATCTTCCTACATAAGATTCTCCACATGCTGTTATGATGGTCATAAGCTAAGCTCAATGGTATTGGATACGCATTGATTGGGCCTAGTGCAAGTGGGATATTGTTGGAGATTATGCCCTAGGCCCTTGAGAAAGGCCTTACGTTACATCATGTTCTCATCTGTATGGAGATAACAACCCTGGATTATTATATGTTTTACATGTTTATTATAATAATCCCCTTCCCTAGCACTTATGAAGAGCTAGCATAAGTTTAATGGATAATCATATGATGATTATAGCGCATAGGATGCGGATTAAACTTATGGGTACATGTTGGAGAACAAGTACTGGATAGACCCGTTATGAGATTTATGTCATGGTCAAATGTCATAATTAAATCTCATAATAGTCATATCATTTGATATCTTTAGACCTGAGATTATCATGGTCTTCCACATGATGAACATTATGTTTGACGTACTCAAACGCTACCCCTAACCGGGTGGTCATAAAGGCTACAATTGGCATAATCGGATTCTTGTAGGGAAGAATGATAAGTCAAGATGGAATTTGTCCCTCCTCAAGAGAGATATCTGCTTAGGCCACTCGTAGAGTGAGATTGATGAAATGCGTAGCCACGCTCAAATGAATTGATGTGTTCAATGTTATTTGCTCATATCAATCTACTCGTGATCGAGAAAACATTGAACAATATAAGTTGACGTTGACCATGACTTATGTTCAATATGATATCGCGTGACAAAAGGATTGTGATATGTTCTATGAGGATAACGAACTTCGTTAAGTTATATTAATTGGGTAGTCATGAGGGCTTGCTAGAGTCTGCTCATGACTTATGGGTTTGACCTTGGTTGGACTCATTGCCAACCTAATATAATCCTATGGGGTCACACACAAAAGAACGAATCAAGAAAAGGCAAAAACTGAGTTTCTGGCGGGCACGGCCGTGCCAGTTATAAAGCACGACCGTGCCAATTGGCACGACCGTGCTGGTTAACAAGCACGACCGTGCCAGAATTCAACCTCGGCAGATCATGCTCGAACCAAGTGGCACGGCCGTCCCATTTGGTGAGCACGACCGTGCCAGAGTTCCTGGAGCCAGATTTTGGTAATTTTAATTGGGTGACGGGATTAGGTCTTAAGAGTCCTTAAGGGTTAAGGATTCTTGAGTATAAACAATCCTCTTTCACTAGCCATTAAACAAATGCAATACATATGTTTGAGAAACATATTCTTGAGCCTAGATTGAGAATCAAAACCTCAAGAACACCAAAAATTCATATAGCCTTTGAAGGTTAGAAAATTGTGTTTTCTAATGGGTCTAGCAATCCAGATCTAGAATTGTTCTAGATATCCGTTCGCGTGTGGATACACATAGAGGATGCTTGCTTTAGCATCTCTAGTTCTTGTTCCTGTGATCGTGATCCGATGAACGCGAAGAAAAAGGAGAACAAATCTTGAAGATTTGAAGATCCCGAAAATTTTAAACGCACATCATGGTTAGTATTTTAAATTCATCTTGCTATTAATTTAATCATCATGAATGGATATTGGGGCTTAGGGTTTTGTTGAATTCATATTTCTTTCTTCCGCTGCGTAAGTTGCCTCAAAATCCTACACCCTAGACAATCTAGTCTTCTAGGGAGGAGAATTCTAGTTCTACCATACCCTTCCCCCTGTGGCCCTGGTTCTAGGGATGGCCAAAACCGGTTCCGGGTCCGGTTCCGGTTCGGAACCGCCGGTTCCGTTTTGGCAAAAGGGTGAACCTTAACCGGCCCTTACTTACCCCGGATCCGGTTCCGGTTACCTCAATCCGGTTCCGGTACGGTTTCGGTTCCGGTCAATAATGAATAAAGAAGTTAAAAATTATTGAAAAACAAGGGATTTCCGGTCCGGTTCCGGTTCACCATTTATGTGAACCTTAACCGGCCCTTATCCAAAACGGTTCCGGTTTCCCCGGTTCCGGTTTTCGTGGCGGTTCCGGGCTTTTCCGGTTCCGGTCCGGTTTGGCCATCCCTACCTAGTTCTCTCCACCCTTTTAACTCATACTCCCTCCGTTCCAAAAAAAATAAATTTGCTCTTGATGAAGAGCTATTTGAATATCTTTTGACATTTATTTCCGAACGGAGAGAGTATTAAATTTCCATGAAAAAGTAGAGGAGAAGCTATTAATGAAATGAAAAGAAAAAAAATATGGTTGGTCTCCTGTAAAACGGGTTTAACGTGTTTTTCAAAACCTCCAGAAGACTTTATATTGATATCTAGAAGGCTTTATACGGATATCCTGGACCCTTCTGGCTATCACTTTCAAAGGTTCTGGCTATCAATCTAATATCCAGAAGGCTTTATATTGATATCCAGAACCAGAGAACCCTTCTTGCTATCACTTTCAAAGGTTCTGGCTATCACTTTCAAATCCAGAAGGCTTTATATTGATATCCAAGACCCATCTGGCTATCACTTTCAAAGGTTCTGACTATCAATCACATATCCAGAAGCCTTTATATTGATATCTAAAATCGTTGAGAAGTTTCGATTATTTACAAAAATGCCACCGCGTTTTTCCTAAGATTTTGCGAAAAAAGTAAAGGTGGAATCCAGTGTGGTAATGCAATCATGTTTTTGTAGGTTGGGACCACGGCATTATATGGCCAAGGGAGTGAAAAGGGAACGTCGGGAAGCAAAGACAAAAGGAGTGGGGAAGGAGTCGAGATCTCTTGTACCACTTTTGTGTGCCACTTTATGTACCACTTTTAATCTAATCGTTCACATGTTTGCATAATATTACAATAATACCACTCTTAACAATTGTGAGCCATTAGATCACTTGTGGTACATGAAGTGACACACAAAGTGATAGAGATGATTTGGACTCGTGGGGAAGCCACATGCAGAAAAGAAGCAGAAGCATAGATATTAAATCATAATTTCTTTTTTCTCTTTTAACTAGAGTTGAAGGTTTGGCCGTGTGGCACATAGGCAATTTTTGGTATCTTCTACGTGTATTCTCGAATCAAAATTTTCAATTTTGTAAAAAAGAAAAAAAGCTCTACTTAAAATTATGGTTACTAACTGTTCTGTTTTTGATCATTTTGATTGTTGAATATGTTGGGATAATGCCTTTGAATTTGGGACGCCAAGTTAGAGGATTATACAACAGAAAAAATTCGTAATTCCAAGACGGAGCAGGATTACAATAAGGATTAGTTAGCCCTTTTGGGACAAGTACTTTTGTACTCCTTATTGGTTCAGAGTTGGAGATTATTAGTTAGTCCTTTTGGGACAAGGACTTTTGTAATCCTTATCAGGAATGAATTATTAATCATTTAGGGATTAATAAAAGATATTCTTTATGTCTTGACCCTATTAATATAAATAGAGGGGTCATCCTAACACAAATTCATACCTTAAAAAATAGAGTGCTCAGAGAGAGAGAGAGATCAATAATTCTAGATCTAGGGATTAACACAGTTAGGAATTTTGTGACCAAAATTCGTGCTAGCATAGATTAGTGTGATCCTGTAAAAGTTTCTCCAGATTGATAATAACATTCTCTCCCTTCCCCGTGGACGTAGTCAAATTGGTGAATCACGTACATATGTGTTTTTGTGATTGCTTTACTTTTTTCATCAAGTCTTGTTTATTGCTCCAACATAATACGTATTTAAAGTGCTCACAAATTCTTTAGTTGTATGCCCTTGAAGAGGTAGAATTTATCACTCTCTCCCTCCTGTTAAAAAAAACTCAATTTGAACGAAACACTGGACTTACTGCCCTTTTTTTTTTTTTGAAGCAGTACTACATCCGTATCAGAGTAAGAGTTCTATCTCTCAAATGCACAGAGATTAATAAATTATGGAAGTGATTTAAGTGTTGTGAGTGTAAAAGTAAAGTAAGAGAGAGAATGAGTGGGAGGGAATAGTATATTGATTGGTGTTGTGAGTATAAAAATAAAGTATGAGAGAGAATGAGTGGGATAAGATTCCTTGTCATTTTAGAAATGAGACTCTTACTCTGGGACGTACACAAGTACGAAAATAAAAAGTAAGACTCTTACTCTGGGCCGAAGGGAGTAAATAACTAAATCAGAATAAGAACATTCTCACAGCAACATTTTGGAATGGAGGGTATTCACATTTCTCAGAGCAATGTAAACTAACAAGACTTACAAGACTTTTATTTGGATTTTTAAATTATTTTTTCTTGCTCTCTTTTGACCATTTTTTTCCAATCAATCACTTTTACAAGACTTTTATTTGGATTTTTAAATTATTTTTTCTTGCTCTCTTTTGACCATTTTTTTCCAATCAATCACTTTTACTTTGTCATCTTATTGTAATTCTCTAGGTCTCATAAGTAAATACGGAGTATGTATTTTCTCATAGCAATGCATTTTCTTTTATCATTTTCTTTAAACTTTGACTACAAAATTAATAAATATTAATCTATCTCATGAGATTTTAAAATTATTTTTGATATAATTTTTTTATTAGATTATCAATGAAAATTTTAATATTTTATAAAAATAATTATATTTAAATGACAAAAGAGTTCTCTCTGTCTCTCTCATCTTCTTCTCTCATCATCCAATCCCTTTCTCTATTCCATCTCCTAATCTTTTCCCATTGATTTTGTGAATCTTTAATTAATTAGAGGTCTCTTACAACTTTTGCAATCTCATCTCAAATATGATATTACAAATTATTGTTTGTTGATCTCGATTATATTTACTTTGCTTTTTTATATCTTTGTATTCAATAATTTTTTATTTCGAATTCGTTTTGAGGTTTTGAATTTGATGAAGATCGATGGTGACAATAGAAGTGGCCATAAAAAAATCATCATCTCGCCCCAATGGCGGAGCTATGTAGGGGCAAGCAGGGGCAATTGCACCCCCCCCCCTTGAGTTTTTTTTTTAATGGTAGACGACATGACTACTTTTGGTATACTGCCTTTTTTATTTTCAAGTTTTCCCTACTCCTCCCGTCTCAAAATGTTGAGTTAATACGAACTTTGAGTCGTAGTTTTAGTTTAATTCAACTATCGTAATGAGAGTGTAAAACTTGTTACTTATAGTATTTTTAATAGTATATCAATAACAAATATTATATTTATATTAGGATAATTGAATTAAACTAAAATTATTGTCCAAATTTCCTTTGCTCTTAACATAAAAAAAAGTGAACAATATTTTGGGACGGAGGGAGTATTTTGCATGTTGAAGGAGTCTTTAACTCGGGTCCAACAAAGATGGTGCTTTACTTTACATAGTCACCAATATACTCTAAGACTTGTGGTGGCGTGAGCGATTTTTCCTTCTTCTATCAACTTTTGGAATGCAAATAGCATCAACCTTGTCCAATAATCCCTAAATTTTACTTGGAGGAATTTGTTTAAGCATTTTACTACTTCCGTCCCACTTGAAGAGGTTGATATTCCTTTTTGGATTGTCCCACTTGAAGGGTAAATTCCATCTTTGGGAAGCACTAATACAAGAGTACACTCAAAAAATAAATAAATAAATAAATCGGGGGCGCTGCCCCCGAACCCTCGTTTATCATTCCTTTGCTCCAAATTTTTTGCCCCCCCTTCCATAAATTCCTGGCTTCGCCACTGATCTCGTCGTCGATTTTCTAGTGCAATCATAGCAATTTCCTCATTATATTACACGTTTTCTCTCATTCGCCGAGAGCCATCGTCTTCTCCCTTTCGTTGGGAGCTTCGTCTTCTCCCATTCGTTGGGAGCATTTGTCTTCTCTCTATTGCGTTGAGAGCTTTTGTATGTTTTTTGGTATTTTCTTGGTTGTCGTATTGCTTTGGACGCTTGATTGACTATTTATTGTCAACCCAGACAGGGGCGTATCTATGTTGTCATGAGAGGGGTCACCTGACCCCCTTCAACTTCCCATTTTTTTCCACTTTAACCTTTTAACTTTTGTGAAAAACTATAGAATTTACCTCAATTGACCCCCTCAAATTTTAAAACTTGACCTCCCCTAATGTATTTATATTGTTCATCCTAAACTAAATATTTATAAAAGATTCCAATAAATGTTAATTTATATTTTCTATTGTTGTCACTAATAGTTTTTTAATACTTGTTTTTCACATTCCATTATATACTTACAAAATAAATGTTAATTTCTATTTTCTATTGTTGTCACTAATAGTTTTTAAATACTCCCTCCATCCCAGATTATATGTCCACCCTCCCATTTATACGGAGATTAAGAGATGGTGGAAGTGATGTAGGTGTTGTGAGCATAAAAGTAAAGTAGGAGTGAGAATGAGTGGGAGTGAATAGTAAGTTGATTGGTGTTGTGAGAATAAAAGTAAAGTAGGAGAGAGAATGAGTGGGTGAAATAGTAAAGATTTTTTGCCATTTTCGGAAGTAGACATATACTCTAGGACAGACTAAAAAGGAAAGGTGGACATATAATCTGGGACGGAGGGAGTACTTGTTTTTCACATTCCATTATATTTAAAATAAAAAGTTTAGAAAATAGATAGCAAAAATAAATATATATCTTTGCACTAATTTCCATAAAAGAATAATCATTTTCATAATGTCCATGTAATAAACAATAGAAATTCAATTTGAGATGAAGAGAGTAGTATAAACATTTTATTAAAAAAATGTATAATCTCCCTTTCATGGTAGTTTGATTAAAAAAATCTAAAATAAATGATTAGGAACATATTTACGCTTTTGTATAATAGTCCTTTCGGTTGAAACTAAATGTCGGTTTAGAAGTTAAAATTTGATTCAAAATACTTGTCGTTTCTAAGACATATATGCGATATTAAAATTTTAAGCTTTCAAAATGTGATTTTCATTTTCCTCTTTACCTCAGAATTCGACCCCCTCACTAAAATTTCTGGATACGCCACTGAACCCAGATGCTTTATTTCGTTGTGTTTTCGGCGCTAAATTTTGTCCATGTGGGGATCTTTTGAAGGTCAGCATTGGGTCGTGTCCAAGTTATGCTTGGAGAAACATTACGTATCCAAGGTCATTATTCGTGGTGTTCAATGGAGGTATTCAAGGTCGGACTTCATTATTCGAGATAACTTAGGCTTTTTCGGGCAATTTGTCAATGATTGCATGTCTTAATCGAAATCCTCAACTTTGGAATGAGCCTCCGACTGTTATGGAGTGTCATCTTCTTAATTATTAATAAATTTTGTGTTGTTTGTTAAAAAAAAATTATATTTAAATGAAAATGTCGTGATAATGTAATTAAGGTGATGAAGAAATTAGTATGAAAGAATTGGAGTGACCATAAATAAAAAACAAACCTGAAAAATACAACTGAAGAATCTTCACAAATTTAGAAAATTCAAGAGAAGAGAAGAAGAAAATAGAAAGTCAAAAGTCAAAAAATTAGTACGAGTAATAATGAGTTCAACTTTTTTACTAGTCTCACTTTAAACAACACGTGGGGACGGCGTGATTGGTGTCCTCCAGGTCCACCACAATTACCAATAAATAAATCCAATAATTCCTTAACCCATAAGCACAACACACGCACTCCTCACGTGCTTTTTCCAATTCCAGCAATCTCATTGGCTAATAGCCAACGACCACAATCCTGCAGGCGCCGCCGTCTTTTTCAAACCCCTTCAGCAACAGTAAACCAACTTAACAGAACCCAACCACCCCTGAAAAAAATCTCCTCTCGCCGGCCCCACCAATCCCCTCTCCACCACCACCACCATTAAAACACACACACACAATCCCATGGTCGGTTCTTTTCCGCGTCCGTGAACAGCACTATGGCGCTGCCTGACACTTTGCTGTACACATCCCCCTCACCGCCTTCTCTCAGATATTTACTCAAACACCTTGTCTGCATTACCTATATATACCCTTTATCCCACACATTAATTACACACATTAACACTCTCAAACACACATTATGTCGGACCCAATTCGACCCTTTTCATCTTCCCAATTTGAATCCTTTCTCTATGAAGGGGAAATCGATTTGGGTGTTCCTCAGCCGCTTGAATTGTTACAAGGAACACCCATCACTCCATTTCTTTCGAAAACGTTTGATCTCGTGGATGACCCGGTTTTGAACCCGGTTATTTCTTGGAGCTCAAGTGGGCAGAGCTTCATTGTGTGGGACCCGGTGGAGTTTGCGAGGATAATCTTGCCTAGGAACTTCAAGCACAACAATTTCTCCAGCTTCGTTCGACAGCTCAATACTTATGTGGGTAACTGGCCTTAGGCCTGTTTTATGTCTGTATGTAAATCTTTCTTCGTTTTGTTTTTTGTTCATCATTTTTATGTAGTTTTTGCTCCTTTTGTTTTGGATCATTTGTATAATCTGTAGATTTTTCTGTTTCTGTTGTAAAGATTGATCCTTTCCTTAGGAATTTTAGGTTTTTACAGACATGGTTTTGGAATGTAAGTTCTAGATTAGGTGTCTGTTGATAGTTTCCTTGAATAGAAAGATCATTTTCCTTCAATTCAGGATTATTTTTGCTCTTATGAACTCTTACAACTGTGTTTCAAATGTAATGTTTACATATGTACTGTGACACTGTTCTTGAATTTAACAAGCTTGTAAAGAATTGAAGCTGGAAATTGAAATCGTCTGTGGTTAACCGATATCTTCGTAATGCTTGCCTTTGATGATGCTTATGAGTTTTTTTCGTGGTTATCATTGTTGAACTGCTTCTATTGGTCTGTTTGTATAGTAGTTGAATCTACCAGGATACGGCGTTGGGGTTATTTTATAGTTCTATTCGTCGGTTCTTGTTGATCTCTGTACTGTGACTTGAATGTTGTTGAAATACATTTGTTATTCTGGCTTGTTTGTTAATGACGAGGGAATGCGTTTGCTACTTTTTATACCCTTTCTCTGTCTCCTTCCAATGCTGTCCGGAGTGAGGATGAGCACTTTTTCCAGGTAGGATTTCAGTTTTAATTGAACATTGCTAGTTCCGTTATCTAATTTTCTTTTTGAGTATATTCACTGGCTTTGATTTTCCTGGTTCGGTTGTTTCACTGTGACTGATTATCTATATAATGCAGCTTGTCCTTGCATGAACTTGGACGGCTATGATTGCTTTGACGAAAGAAAATTAGTAACTACTTATTCATCTATTATTCGCATTCATTGAATTTGTTATCAGCTTTTCTGACTTTTGAATCATTTTTGGGTAATTATGTTCAGGGGTTCCGCAAGATTGACACGGACAGATGGGAATTTGCAAATGAAAGTTTCTTGCGTGGGAAGAGACATCTTTTGAAGAACATCCAGAGGCGTAAGTCACCTCAAGCTCAGCATGGTGGGAGCACAGGCGGGTTTTTTACTGAAGAAGGGAGTAGTGGATTAGAAGGTGAGATAGAGAAGTTAAAGAAGGAGAAGAGCTTGATGATGCGAGAGGTTATTGAACTACAACAGGAACAACGTGGGACAAGTCAACACATGGAAGCAGTGAATGAAAAGCTCGAAGCAGCGGAGCATAGACAGAAGCAAATGGTTTCGTTCCTGGGAAAAGTGTGTCAAAAACCTGAATTCTTAGCTCGTCTTCGTGAAGAGAAAGAGCAGAGGAACATTGCTTCGCCACGGACAAGGAGGAGGTTTCTAAAACACCAGTCTGATGAGCAGGGTGATTTTGGTTTGCCCACGGAAGGTCAGATGTTGCCTTCATTACCCATTGACTTAAATCCACTTCCAATTGAACATGTCACTGTTACTGAAAGCATTCCATTTCAAGTTCAGAATGTTGCATCAAATCTGCAAACTGGAGATTTCCTTTTTAAAGGAAAAAGTGTCTTAGGTTCCTCAGTCGAGACTACTCCACAGATCGTTGAAGAGAGGAACAATCAATTCTTTTCTCCTGAAATTGACTATATTGTCAAACAAGAAGACGGATGGAACATGGGTTTGGAGGTTAGTTCTGGAATGGCTGGTTCAAACAATGAGATGTGGGGTAATATTAGCAACTATGATTTGACGGAGTTTGGAGTGGGCGATGGATTATCAGATTTCTGGGATTTAGGTTCTCCAAATATGGCAGGAGGGTCAGGTAGTAAACAGTGGTCAGGAGATGGATATCCTTTTGATGAACTGGAGAAAATAACTGGACAACAGAAAGACAATAGTTCTAGGAGAATGGATCCATAGGATCCTTTAGATGCTGCAGTTGTGGATCCTACATATATATTTCAGATTTTTTGACTTAGAACTTGATTATAAATTTATTTAATTAGATTATCATTTTCATTCCTCATTTATTCTATATATCTTGACATTTAAGTAGTTGCATTTGTAACATGTTATAGATCCCTCTTCCTGAATTGTGTTGTCCAGTTACATGACTTCTGCTCAACTGGATTCTCTCACTAACATGTATGTTCAAGTTTTGTGACCTTCAGGTCCACAATGGATCTTGTAGCAGGCAGCAGTTGGGACGTAGGATGTGCTCAGTGTTGGGGAATTGGGGGGATCACCGCATCCACTAGCCTATACTAGCAGTCATTAATATGGAGAAAATAATCAACACATGATAATATGAAAGAACAAGAACACCATGATTTGTTAACCCGGTTCACCACCCCCATGTGGCTACATCCGGAGGCCCCAAGCCAGGATATCACTATAATAATATGTTTGATTGTTACAATTTACATATGCACTCACACAGATCTAGCATAGTAACTCTCCATGAACAACCCTCTCCTACATATTATTATCTCTCCCCAAGAACACACAAACAATATGACTATGGCCGGGTTGTAAGATCGCCCCCCATGGCTCTCCTAGGCCCCCGGCCCCCTCCTACACACTATTTTGTGCTCTCTCTTGATATCCTAACTTTCTCCTTTTGGGTACAAATATTATGGTGGTAGTCGCAATATATTTATAGGGATACAAAACCTAATTTACCTGGAGTCCTTGAGACGGAAGGAGTATAATTGTAAACATGGGAATTAATCTCCTTAACTAATTAGGGGATACTTCCTTAATTACAATCCACGCCAAGTCTCCTCTCCGACCCCGACTTCCTGCCGTCTGCTACACCAAGCGCCCGCTTGTCTCACACCAGGCGCCCGCCTGGAATTGTTTTCCATCCGGCTGAAGTTACTGCCAATTCAGGCGCCCGCCTGGTCCTCCCCAGGCGCCCGCCTGCTCCTCCTTCAACTTCGGTTTTGACCTTCTCCTTGGTTTTGACTCCAATCCCAACACTCAGACTGTTCTTCAGGCAATAGAATGGTAATATTCTGTACCTTTAGACACTGTCCTTTCTTATACTCCCTTTGTCCAAAATGATCTTCCCATTTGACTATTCAAACTTTTTAAGGATATGAACACTTGCTTCACTGGCCATGTTTTGTTTATGCACTTTTAAGTCCAAATAGAAATGGGAAGAACTTTTTGGGACAATGAGAAATGACAAATGAGAAGATCATTTTGGGACGGACGGCGTATTTTGCTTCATTATGCTTCCCATCATCACAATTTTCTCTTCACATGTGAAATATTTTGGCGTACTAGCAGTATTCTTTTACCGTCAGTGAGTATATGTGAACTGGTCATAGCTGAAGTACATCTTAGTAAAGTGGTTTAGTGGACTTCTAACTTTAGGTGTTTCTCAAGATCAGACTTTTTCATGATGTGTGACTGTGGTTTAGAGTTCACTGCCTCGTTCAATTTGACGTGAAATAGAAACATAACCAAAGATTGCAATCTGGAGTTCTTTGCGTCCATTGAGAGAAAGTACATATCTAGGATGCCTATTATTGGTCATTTAACGTTTCGTTACTCTCTTAAAATTTATGATGTGTCTTTGTTCTTCAGTTTCTTTTACCTTGACTTTCTTGACTATCACAACTAAGCAGTGTGAGCATGGCTATGATAAGACGTCATCTCTACTTAATTTTATCCTAAATGGGCTGCACTACTCACTTCTCTTGGTCAACTTGTCGTATGGCTTCTAAGATTTTAATGTGATCCATTTTGGAACATCCTAGTTCTATACTATCTGATTCTATATTATCGTGTTTGGCGTAGTTCTGGTTCTTTCTTTTGATGGCCCATTTGGTAGCTTGTTCAGTTTCAGAGAATTCTTAAGCATGTTCCATTCAGAGAATTCTTAGGAAAAAGACTATGACCCCAACTGGACACGTTGTGCTGAGATAATTTTGAATTAACTTACCAGTTTTACCCTTACAAATTTGTCACATGCACGGCACATGACTAACTTAACAGGAAAAAGTGGATATTATTTGCACGAGTAACCACAATTGCACAAATTGACCGGGTGAGGTATATTTCTTGCAACAAAATGACAGAAGTTGCCAAACCCGTACAGAGTGTCTAGTTGGGGTGCTTGTTTTTGCAATTTTTCCTTCCGACGATTAATAGACAAGTACGAAGATGTTTGGAATAGAGATCAGCTTATTCATATTATATGTACATGTTCTTCTTTTGAATTTCTTCTTAGCTTTCAACATTTTTTTCTTTTTATATTTATCCTCACCTCTTTTCGGTTACAATTCATGTTAGTCGACCCCAAATCATATTGAGACTACAATTTAGTTTGTATTACAATATAGTTTGGGGAGAATTGGTGGTTGTCTCGCAGCCTAGATGTCAACTTCTCTGCCCACCCTCCCGTTGAGCCACATGCTTATGTTCACGATGGTTAAAGAACGTGTAGAAAAGCATTAGTTCGTTCTTTATTGTAATGATTTGAATCATCATTCAATGATATATGCAGAAATTAGATACTCCTACTCTCTGGGATCAGATGGGGGAGGGGGGGGGGGGACCATATTGGTCTTTATAGACCTGATTTGTGGTCCTTGGGGATTCAAAAAGCATTCCCCAACATATATGATCAAATCCACTCTGGTTTGTATTTGTTGAAGTTGAAGTATATATACATTGTTGGCGCTCTCTCTTGACAGATTAACTCTCTTGTGAGTATATATATACATTGTTAGTTCTCTCTCTAACAGCTTAAACTCTCATTTATCAATTGGCCATGCGATATATTTGAATCATATTTTGCTGATGGCTTTCTTCATGCTGATCCACAGCAACTCGAGACATCAGACCCGAACATCAAGGTACGGGACGCACTTTCTGCTACGTACCCGAAAGCTAATATGACAACGGATGATCTTAAAACAACATGCATCACGTGGGAGCTAACCAGCGATATATGTGGACTACGGGTGCGTTTGGTAGCATTAAGCATTTGATGCTTGATACAGTGTATGGTGATTTGGAGGTAGTGTGTTTGATTTGATTCTTTTATTGAGTATGAATATGTCCAACCTGTTCTGAATGATTGAGTATCAAAATCTTTGCTTAACCAGTAAGCCCCAGTTTCAGCATTAAAAAATCTGACTCTCAATATTATCAAGTGCTTAATGCTAAACACACCCTACATCTCAGAGCGTAAATTTTATCTATTTTGCTTATCAACGCAGTTAAAACTCTTTTGTTTGCACAAACTCTAGGCGTGCCAAGGCGTTTGAAACAGCTACGACATCTCCTTTCCGTGCATTATATATAAGCTTAATTTCATCACCCATTTTTGGAATCATTAGATGTGTGAAGTAAATCTAGTTCAATTTTTTTTGGCACAGTTTCATCTGTTACATCATTTTTTTGGAATTATTTAAACAGATAATGTTTTTGTGATGTCCAATATTGACCAAGATTGGAAGTGTTTTTGCTGTGGTAAGAGTAATGAGTTGTAGGGTCATTTTCTGGCCTAAAAGACTAGTTTCTGCTTAATACCGTGGGCTGCTCACAGCTATCGTGTTTGGTGTGCTGTACCATTTGTATATCTGTTTTTCTCTATCATGTGCTCCATTTGCTTCAAAATCAGTTGAAGTAGCATCCATATTGACATTTCTGGTCAACTGAAATTATATACTACCTCCGTCCCAGCTCAATGTGCACTGTTTGATTTTTATGGTCAACTTGACTGAACTTTGACCTTAATTTTATGAAAATCTATATATCCAATTTTTGAAAGATGTTATTGATACTATTACTAACAATAAAACAATAACAACTTTTAAATTTGTATAATAAAATAGCTGGATATGATTTGTAACAATAAAACAACAATAAAACAATAACCAAATTTGTATAATAATAGCATCCATATTGACATTTATGGTAGTTGATATGATTTGTAACTGAAACTTACAAATTAAGTGGGTGATTATGACAAGTGGGGCAATGTACATATAATAATAATAAATAAAAAAAATTGTCCATTTTAGAAAGTAAGATTTATCAATTACACATTTCAAAAGGCAAAAGGGAAAGTACACATATATTGAGTTGAGACGGAATCGGGGGAATGTGTTAAAGGGATACGAATGGTTAGCTTCTGGCTTTTTTCTGCTTCGCACAACTGAACTGAATGTAACACACAATCATCAGATCTGTGGTCGAAATTAATTAAACTCGTGATGCAATAAATCTCACACTTGATCTCAAAACAAAAGGATATAGGTTCATTCAAACTAGTAAATTCTATATACAAGGCATACTATATTGTTAGTAAGTTACTACATGCTGCGACAAAGCCTTAATTGCTCTGATTCCACTTAATACAACCATTTTAATCTCCACTCTACTTGATTAGATTTTGACTCTTGTGCACAACCAACTTTATTGGCTCATATAATTGAACAATTGATTAAGTGTTTGTAAATGCAACCTTGACCAAGCCACTTGCTATTGAAATTAAACAAAAAGCTGTCAACGCTGCGATTTGCACGACTTGTGCTCTCAAAATCTCGTCTTGACGCGATGTTTGTTGCTCAATTAGACGTTGAATCACAGTAAGAAGTTGTTGTGTGCCCTCGTTGTTTCCTACACCGTTAACCATCGTCCAAGGATCGTCCTTTTCTGATACCAACTGATGTAAAGACGCAGCGGAATAGTAACTATTAATTGATCGAAATCAATTAATCTGCAAGGAATATAAATTCCCAAGAAGAATTTCAATGAAATTCTTGAATAAAGAAATAATGGAGGTTAAAGAGGGATAGGTAATTGCAAAACAATCGAGTTTTTATTGAATAAAAAGCTAATTTTCGGAATACAACTTGAGGCTTATTTTATAGTGCCCATAAAACTTGAAAAACAATCCTAAAACTTCTAGGAATAACCCTAACCTATATGGTAACATAATAGGACTCAAAAATAGCAAAATAACTCATAATCCTACACGAAAACATACTTTAAATGACCCATCAAAATTAATGACGAAAATAACAAATAAAATAAAAACTAATTTAAACTAAATCCTAAAATACTAATTAAATCTTAACTAATAATAAAATACCCATACAATTATAATATTTGATATAATCAAATATTCGTATTGCATCAGTGAATAAACACAAATATATGAATTTGAGTTCGGCAGTAGTAACAATATTCTTTTTCACAAGTTTAACCTCACTTTTTAGCCAAAATTAAATGCGTGTGCACAATTTTGTACTTCTACCTTTAGGTGACCCTGTTTGCAAGATGTTAAATGACAGAGTTAGTGAATTTGGCACACCACATTGGTTGTTTTCAAGAAAAAAAATTCTGCAATTTCAACTTAATTTTCGAGGTAGAGGAATTGGACATGTGGAAACCACACGGACCAATATGGTCAGTAGTCACAATGACATATGAGACCCATGTATATATGCACATGTCATGTTTATGAGTTTGTTAATAAGAAATTGTTGATAGATACTTAGAGAAGTTCACTATATAAATGTAATTCTATTTTTTTCTGAGTCCCTTACAAATCATACATTATATACATATTGAGGTAAATCCTTCAATTAGGGGTAGATAACACTATAATCCATTTTTTTACAATGATCAATTAGGGGTAGATAACACTATAATCCATTTTTTTCTACCATGAACAGTGGTTCCTACACTTTATGGCATTTGAGAATAATTGTGACAATATGTATATTATTCACCTTTACTTGAAATGTGCATAAAGGGAAGTACAAGTAGAAGTACCAATGGTCTTCTGGCCTAGTGGTATCGGGTGGGTGAGTAAGGGCTTCCCTTGAAAAGGAGGTCTTGGGTTCGATTCTCCCTTGGGAGAAATTGTGGACAACCCATAGTTCCTTAACCCCATAGGGGTTGGCTGTGCATTTACAGGTGATTATTCAGATGGCGCAAGGACGTCTATGGCAAGCAAACTACCAGACGGCGCGGAGACGTCTATGAAATATTGCAACATCAACTTGTAGAAACAAAGTATCATTCGCTGTAATAGGTTCGACAATGGTGAAACTCCATAGGACTTGTAATCGGTAGGGCTTTAGATAAGACTGTAATAGATTACATAAGAATTTGTAAAGAATGACAATTGCTTTGAAATGAATTATATAGTTCAGTTGTTCAAAAAAAATAATAGACGTATACACAGGAAGAGATAATCTACAATACAGTGTATTCTATCTACGATTCTTAGGCTAGTTTGTCTCTCATAAGGTAGATATTAGGACAAGTAAATATTTAAAGGGAGAACTCCGTTTTTATCCATCGTACTTTGGATCGTGTTTCACTTTTACCACCGAACTTTATTTTTTTCATTTTTACTATCGTACTACAAACAATGGTGTCATTTTAAACCAAATTCGATATTTTATACCCAAATTTGTTTCAATTTTACCATCGTACTACAAACAATGGTGTCATTTTAAACCAAAATCGATAGTATTGTTGATGGTATATCAATAACAAGTTTTAGATTTTCGTTAGGATAATTCAATCAACTTGAAATCATTGCTCAATGTTCCTTCGTAGTAACGTCGAAAAAAGTGTGAAAATCATTTTGGGACGGAGGGAGTAGTTACTATATATGTTAACTATTATTATTAATACTATTAAGTTTTTTGAAATATTCATACAACAAACTTAAATGTACTTCTAAATTATTATTTTTTATTATTACAACTATGTACAATCAAAGCTATGAAAATATTTTTATTAATTTAAAATATACATATATTTTCAAATAGAATTATTATGTTAATTTATCAATTAAAAACATCAAAAAAATAAAATATAAAAACATTAACGGAATAGATACCCGTGCGGAGCACGGGTTACCTACTAGTATATACAAAACTGGGAGACAAATCCCATAATCAAATAAATGTCCGTGGTTGGGGTTGTTTTATTGGTTTTGAGGTCGTCTTCCGCCCCGTGCCGAGGTATCTGTCCTAAATCATCCAAACCTAAAAATTGGGATTTTCTCCCAGAATGTTAGAAATCATTTGTGAATTTTTATGGAATTTTTGGATTCATTTTAGACCCAAGCATTTAGCAAGAAAGTTAATCACAAAAACTACCCAGCACAGCAACACAGTAACCTTTGCACTTTCATTACCAATTTTACCCATTTTAACTCATGAATATGGAAAAACACAAAGAATGAAAGTTGAAGATAACATTCCAAACATGAAGTACCAAAAGTTTGAGTTCAGAAAATGAGTTAAAGTGGTTTAAAAGGTCTCAGACAATTTGATGTCAGAGACTGGAAATGCAGATTCTGGGTTTTGAAGGTTGAAACAAGAGAGCAAAAAGGGTTCTTTATGAGATCTTAAAAATATTTCAAAAATATGTGAATCTTACTGAGTTTGTTGGGAACAAAATTCATGTTTTGACTCTAGTACAAAAACCAGGAACTGAGTTTCAAGCACGAGAACAGAGCATGGTACAGAGGAAAACAGGCAGGACAGTACATCTGTGACTCAAAATTATGCATGAAAGCATCATCTAAACATGGAATATGGAAATGAAACTTGATGATCATGAACTAAAACATGTAAGGAACAACTTTCATGTTTTGACCCAAGTACAAAAATGATGAGACCGAGCATCACAGATCGGACCGGGCTCCCTGATAACCATAACTGAGGTAGCTCTGCCTCCCGCTACTCTGAGGGTTCCGTGGGGGTCACTCAACCACCTGCCCGGAGCCCGCAGCAGCCAGCTGTCACAAACGTACTACAGACGTTACCAGTTCGTACCTGACATACCATAACGGTTGGTGGAAGAACCATGACTCCCTGACAACACGCCACATTCCCAGCCACTCCCCTGGCCGAACCAATGAGACCTGCCGCGTGTCCATCCGGTACAAGGGCGGTTAGTACCTTAAACCTACCTCCTCCTTCTACTCATATAAATACTCATATCCGCCCCAGAGGGCCAGGTACGTGCTCTATCCTATTCACACACACAAGGCTTTCACAAGCTTTCTACTCAGGTTTTCCTCAGAGATCTTACTCTCACACCCGAGGGCCTAAGCCGGATTCCAACCCGGCCTTGGTCTTAACGGTGTTCTTGTTTGTGTTGTGATCAGGATCAAGAGACAGCTATATTGGAGTTCTACCTCCGTGACCCCAGAAACCAAGGGCGTCATCAGTGGTTCCATTGCCGGGAATCGAAAATCTTCCCAGTGCAATCTTCTCGCTTCGTTTGCTTTTCCAATCTAATTCATTTCAAATCCTCATTTGGTTCTTCCGTCCTTCACGGTTCTAAAAAGGTACCCCGTCTTTTCTGTTGATTTTCGACATACAAAATCTTCACAATGACTGGGAAAGAAGTCAACCCAAATGCTAGCCCTTCGGGACAAGTGCCCCAGGGATCAGTATTCGCCAGATTGGGAAACAAGACTCTTAGTGGCAACTCCTATACCCCCTCTCAAAGGGCAAGGAGAGAGGCAGATCTGAGAGATCGTATAGAAACCTCCAAAGCTCTCAAAACTCAAAAAACTCCCGTCACTCCCCTCACCCCTGATCAAATCCAAAAGAAAATCCAGATCCTCACAGATAGGCAGAATCTGGTAGAGGAAGGGCTACAGTTGAATCTAGCCCTCGATGAG
Source organism: Campanula takesimana (assembly GCA_026119855.1). Lineage (NCBI taxonomy): Eukaryota > Viridiplantae > Streptophyta > Magnoliopsida > Asterales > Campanulaceae > Campanula > Campanula takesimana. Next base: position 729,291 of record JAOWBW010000602.1, on the reverse strand, counting down.
CTGTTTAATGCCGAGGCCAATGCTAGAAGCCCCCCTGAAAAATCAAAAGCCCATGATCTGGCGAGCTCTAAAAGCAGGGCCAGTAGGATTGTAGGAGGAAAAAGGCGGACAATCCTCGTGGACGATGACGAGGAGAGGGGAGAAGAAGAAGGGGAGAGTGAGGAGGGAGAATCACAGCCCAGAAAGACAAGAGGCCAAACTAAAGGAAAGGCAATTGTTAAAAATGATGATATAATTACAGAAACCGTAAAAAGGGCTAAAACGGGGGACATAATGGATCAAAAGTTCCAAAGAATGATCGCGGAGTTATGGGAGTCCAAGCAAAACGTAACAAAGTGCGTTGGACCCATGGACGCTTTCGCATCATGGATCAGTGATTCCCCGATCCAAAGAGGGAAGGTGCCCACGCTAGACGCGTATGACGGCTCATCTAACTCAAAAAGCCATGTTGGGCGATTTGAAGGGCAGATGGCCCTATTCTCGACAGATGAGGCCGTGAAGTGCAAAGCCCTCGCCTCCACCTTTAAAGGGAAGGCATTGGGGTGGTTATTGGCCCATAAACCGCGCTCTATCTGCAGCTACGAGCAATTGCGGGCTTCGTTCTTGAACTCATTCGCGGGCGCGGGGGAGGCCGCAAGACCAAAATCGGACCTGTGTGGCGTTAAGCAATACCCCGGGGAAACACAAAGGCATACATCACTCGGTTCCGGAAAATGACCGAGCAGATTGTGGATCTAACAAGGAACGACATCGAGCTATGCTTCCTAGGGGGATTAACATCCCATACTTTGAGGCAGGAGTTTGCTTGCCGAAAGCCCGAGGGGACAGAAGAGATGTATAACAGGGCCATCGCTATGGCCGAAGTAGAGCCCGCATTTATGGCCGATGCCCGCAGAAGCGTAAGGGAAAGAATCGAGCCCGCTCACAACCCTCGTCATCACTCAGGCTACTTGGGAAACAATGGTGGCCGAGGTACAGGCAGACCAAGGGGCATGCCCAATTTTAAAAGAGGCGATGACAGTGCTTTCACCCCTTTGATCGCACCAAGAACTGAGATATTGCGGGCAGAAGCTTTGCCTCCACCACCTCCACTGGAGAGGAAGCCTTACGAGGCGAACAAAAAGAAATGGTGTGGATACCATGAAAGCCACGGGCATACTACAGATGATTGTTTCCAGCTGAAGAAAATAATACAACAGAAGGTGGAAGCCGGGGAATTGAAGAAATGGATCATGGGGTCCAGCAGTAAAGGAGAAGCCCCGCGGGAAAATATTCAATACGTCAGAGACAATGATGCAGACGGGGAAGGACGTTATGACATCCAGTACATAGGAGAGGAAGCCCCAAGCAATACCCAGCTTTCCGCCCAGATCAGACGACTGGAAAAAGTATTCCTGATACCCACCTATCCACCCGAGCAAGAGGAAATGATCGGTTTCAGAAGGAGTGAAATGGCATCTACCCTTTTCCATTCAACACAACCGTTAACAATCAAGATGGCTATTGGTAGAGCGGATATTGGAAGAGTCATCATTGATACCGGGGCTTCACGGGACATACTTTACTTCTATTGTTTAGAAGAAATGGGGATGTCTGAGGCGCACTTAACCCCATATGCGGGCTTGTTGGAAGGGTTCACGAATCATACGGTCTACGCAAAAGGGACCATTGACTTCGAAGTAACCATTGGAGAGAGGCCGTTCGAGAAAACAGCTCGCGTCACGTTCATGGTGATCGATCTGAAATCCCAGTACAACGCAATCTTGGGAGTGACCGCTCAGGCTGCCCTAGGGATCGTCGCATCAATCCCGCACCAGAAAATCAAGTTCAGTACCCCTGCAGGGATCGCGTGTATCTAGAATAAGCCCGAGCTCTTCCTCAAAGTAATAGAGAGGAAGAGGAAGGAGAGCGCAGCAAGGCAAAGACTGGGAAGCCCGAGGGAGGCAAAAAGGCCAAAGCAAGTGACAAAGAGGTCGCAGGCACGGCCTTGATTGGGTCGTTGTCTTTCCACTCCACAAGGGCATAATTCAAGCGGGGCAGGAGAGCCCGCCGTATAGCCGCGGAAACCGAGCACATCAATATCGTAATTGATTCACTGCATGACCGAGAGGTTGCAGATATTCGCCCTAATGATGCTTTGGAAGATGTGGTCATAAATCCGGCATACCCTGAGCAGACAATAAAGGTCGGGCTAGAGATCCCCGCGGAGGAAAGGAAGGTGTTGATAGAACTGTTGAGAAGAAGCCTAGACGTGTTCGCCTGGACCGTAGAGGATATGGAGGGGATAAGCAGAGAGGTGATCGAGCACGAACTAAATGTCGACCCCACATTTACCCGGGTCCTCCAGAAAGAAAGATACTTTTCACCGGAGAAGAAAGCGGCGATCAAAGTCGAGGTAGATAAGCTGCTGAAAGCAGGAATCATAAGCCCGATCAAATATCCGAAGTGGTTAGCCAACGTCGTCATGGTAACCAAAGCAAATGGAAAGTGGAGAATGTGCGTGGATTTCACCGATTTGAACAAGGCCTGCCCTAAGGATTGTTACCCTCTTCCCCGGATCGATCAATTAGTAGACTCTATCGCCGGCCATAGGGTATTAAGCTTTATAGATGCATACTCGGGCTATCATCAAATCAAAATGAGGGAGGCCGACGTTCCATCATGCGCTTTCTATGCCGCGGGCAAAACCTACACGTTTAACAACATGCCGTTTGGCCTCAAGAATGCGGGCGGTACGTATCAAAGGATGGTAGGAATCGTCTTTGATGATCAATTAGGCCGGAACCTGGAGGCATACATCGACGATATGGTTATCAAGACCAAGGAGACCTCTCACGACATTGATGTGATAGAAACGTTCACCAGCCTCCAGAGAAATAATATGAAACTTAACCCATCCAAATGCGCCTTTGGAGTAAAGGCAGGGAAGTTTTTGGGCTTCATGGTGAACCAGAGAGGGATAGAGGCAAACCCGGAGAAGATCATGGCGTTAATAAACATGCAACCCCCCAGATGTATTAAGGAGGTACAAAAGCTGAATGGCCGCATCACGGCCCTAGGGAGGTTCATCGCCAAGTCAGCAGAAAAATGCCTACCTTTCTTTAAAACTTTGAAAGGAGGAAAAAAGGAGGGTTTTGAATGGAACGAGGACTGCCGGAATGCTTTTGAGCAGATAAAAGCTTACCTGGGAAAGCCGCCGCTATTGAGCAGCCCGTTTTGGGTGAAGAACTCTACATTTTCCTGGCCGCAACAGATCACGCTGTGGCTGCGGTTTTGGTAAGGGAAGAGGACGACCTTCAGAAGCCCGTGTACTATGTCTCCAAGGCATTATCCGCGGTAGAAGGGCGCTACTTGAACATTGAAAAGCTGGCTTTCGCCTTGCTTATAGCCGCTCGGAAGCTGCGGGCATATTTCATCGCCCACCCAATCACGGTCTATTCGGATACCCCGCTGAAAAAAGTGCTCCATAAGCCCGAATCCTCGGAAGAATGCTGTCATGGTCGATAGAACTGACTGAGTTCCAAATCACTTACTCCCCGCGAAAGACCATTAAGGCACAAGCACTGGCGGACTTTGTGGCAGAAACTACGTTTGAAGTAAAGGAAAGCGAAGCGGACAAAGTCCAGCCCGATAAAGCAAAGAAAAAGCGGGGCCAGAAGGCCATGGATGAGGGGGAAAGACCGGAGAATTGTTGGTCGTTAAGCGTCGACGGATCATCGGGAAAAACTGTTAGTGGCGCCGGAATCCTATTGATCGCCCTAGAAGGTCAAAGGTTTAAACGAGCCCTAAGGTTCAAGTTCGCGGTTTCCAACAATCAAGCCGAGTACGAGGCGTTGATAGCGGGCTTAGAGTTAGCCCGGGACATGAAGGTCTCTAATTTGATTGTGAAGAGCGGCTCACAGCTAGTGGTAAATCAGGTCAAAGGGGAATATGAGACAAATCACCCGGTACTGCTCAAATACAAGGAACTTGCAGCAAACCTGTTGAGGGAATTCGAGTACCACGAACTGACCCAGGTTAACCGGGCTGAAAACTCCGAAGCGGACTTGCTTTCGAGAATCACGAACGAAGACATCGCAAAGCTTAGTGTGGACTGTTGGATAGAATTTACGGAGCGCCCGGCCATTGACAGGGTAGAGATCCACCAAATAGGGGAGCCCGAGAAGGATTGGATAGATGAGATTATGGAATACATAGGGAAGGAGGTCCTTCCCAGCGATTCAGATCGAGCAAAAGTTTTGAGAAGACAAGCCGCCAGATACACGATCATTGATGGCGTACTTTATCGGAGATCCTTCACCAAACCGCTGCTGAGGTGTGTCAAGTCCGAAACAGTCACCAACTTGTTATACGAAGTTCACGAAGGCGTGTGTGGAGGACATCCCGGTGCCCGGACACTATCCGATAAAATCAGATTCCTCAGGTATTACTGGCCGACAATGAAAAAAGATGCAGAGGAATATGTCCGCAAATGTGATCAATGCCAGAGATTCGCCAACATACCAAGGCAGCCATCCACGGAGCAGAGCCTGGTAGTCCCAACTTGGGCATTTGATATGTGGTGGATTGATCTGATTGGGCCTTATCCCAAAGCGCCCGGCGGAGCGCAAATGGTAGTGGTCGCAGTAGATTATTTCACAAAATGGGTAGAGGCCAAGGCACTAACTAGCACGACGGAAGCAAGCATTATCAAGTTCATCCACGACCATATATTCTGTCGGTTTGGTTTGCCGCGGGCTATTGTTTCCGATCATGGACCTCAGTTCCAAAGCAAGTTTACGACGGAATGTAAGAGACTCAACGTAGAACATCGGCAATCCTCCGTCGCAAGACCGCAGGGAAATGGACAGGTAGAGGCCGCAAATAAGTTGCTTATGACCGCTTTGCACAAAAATTTGAAGCGAAGAAGTGGTCGCTGGATGGAGGAGCTCAGTACTGCTCAATGGGTTGTCCGAACCACAACGAGGAATTCAACGGGAGAAACCCCCTTTTCCTTGACATATGGATCAGAGGCGGTCGCGCCCGTAGAGGCAGCCCTACCCACCTACAGGGTCGCCCATTTTGATGAAACAAGGAATGAGGAAGCCCGGAGAAAAGACTTAGACCTTCTTGAAGAAAAACGGTTGGAAGCACGGGCAAAGATGGTCAATTATAAACAAAAGGCAAAATCCATCACGACAAAAGGGTGAACAAGAGGTCATTTTCCGTGGGAGACTGGGTCTTAAGAAAAGTTGAAGTCACGGGGAGACAGCCCGGGTATAACAAGCTCTCGCCCAACTGGGAAGGGCCTTATCAGATTGCCCGCATAATCAAAGAAGGGACTTACAGACTCCTCACCAAAGAAGGGAAGGACTTAAAGAACGCTTGGCACAGCGACCACTTGAAGAAGTATTACCCTTAAAGATTGTATTTCCCCCTGTCACTAGAAATCCGCCTATTTTCTATCTTATACATTGTAATTTTGATGTACGGCTCTATGAGCGGAAAAAAGATGAAAGATCAATAATATTATGTTTGTCCCATTGAAATGAAAGATCTTCATGAATCCTCATGCACGATGCGCGGTCATACGCCCTCGAGCTAGACCGTAAGCCCGCCAAGGGAAATACCGTTGCATGAATCCTCATGCACGATGCACGGTCATACACCCTCGAGCTAGACCGTAAGCCCACCAAGGGAAATACCGTTGCATGAATTCTCATGAACGATGCGCGGTCATACGCCCACGAGCTAGACCGTAAGCCCGCCAAGGGAAATACCGTTGCATGAATCCTCATGCACGATGCACGGTCATACGCCCTCGAGCTAGACCGTAAGCCCACCAAGGGAAATAACGTTGCATGAATTCTCATGAACGACGCGTGGTCATACGCCCTCGAGCTAGACCGAAAGCCCGCCGAGGGAAATAATAATGAATACCAAGCAAAGGGTTCGAGAAAGAACAATAAATGCTTGGCAATTCCAAGAGCAATAAAATATAACGAAAATAAATGACAAGGAGATATGGGGATCAAAAGAAGAGCAATTAAATACATCACAATATCAGATCAAAAGGGAGTCAAATATTCATGTTCATGGAGTCTAAAATTATTACAAAAAGGCCCCAGGACGCAGCCCGGTCTGATCTTCAACTGGCCGGCGGCGGGTTGACTTCCACTTCTGGAACAGAATCAGAGGCAGTATGATCAGCTGCAGAATGAGCCAGAGCTTCAGAGGCTTCGGCTAGAGCAGAGGCAAAAGTTGAAAAGGGAAGAACAATACCTTCGACGAAGGGGCCATTGGGGCCAAATACTTTCTCCAGAGCCGCGGCCAGAGACAAGGCGGATTCATCACCTGTAAACCGCAAGTCGTCTATCATTTTGATCAAGGGTTGAACGGTTACAGGTGAAACCGGAGGCAGAGCATTCCGAACCGACTCGGGCAAGGCTTCAAGCTGATGATCGGCAAAAGGCACTAAGGAATGACCATTGAAGCATTCCGGATCCGTGGCCACGATAGAACAAATGATAGCGATCTCTTGAGCAGTATACTTCCCCGTGGCCGCCAGATTCCGGGCAATAGTGTGCACCGCCTGTTCGTACTGCTCATTGCCCGCGACGGATAATTTTTCAGAGTACTCTGTGGACTCTTTGAACTCAGCAACCGCCTTGCCCCTCTCCTCCTCCAAGACCCGCTCTCGTTCATTCTCATAGCGTATTTGGTCAAGAAGTTTACCGTCCAGCTCGTCCACTCTGCTGGACAGCTCCTCGGACTTCTTCCTCTCCGCCTCCAAGGACCTCAGGAGCTCAATATTGCGAGCATCAACACTCGCCTTCTCAGCCTCAGCCCGCTCTTTGGCTTCTCGAGCAGCGGCCAGATCACCACTCAATTTAGACACCTCCTTGGCCGCGCTAACGACCTCCGCATCTTTGCTCTTTAATTCCTGGCCGGCGCTCTCCACAGTCTTGGTCAACTTTTGGACCTCCTCCCTCGCCGCCATCAGCTCAGTATTCCTCGCCGCGATCACGGCGGCGTCAGCCTCATGTTGAGTCCGCAGGTAAATAACTTCGTTGGCAATCTACAAATAACAAAGGTGATTAGACTACGGTGCGGAGAGAAGCACGGTACATAACCCAAGTAAAAAACAAACCTCGGTCAAACACAGGCCAACGTTGCCCGCGGCGGTGATAGGATTCGAAGCAGCCAAGACCTTCTGTTGGTAATCTGGAAAATATAGACGGTGCATCAGCCCATCACCAACATAGGCGTTAGCGCTCCGGCGGCTATGTAGATCCACCCCATACACCTCAGGGGCCTTGGCTATCTTAAGCCCGAACTCCCGGGCGCGCTCTCTATCCTCAATTGACTCCACCGGAAATAAATTGGAGCATAGGGTCCCTCTCGAAGGAGATAAGACCGTGAAATCACCGGAGGAAGAGCCAACCCTCTGATATTTATCCCTCTGAGGGGACGTTGGATCCCCGATAGTAGAGCGTTTTTTCGTAGGCTCGGGAGCAGACAGACCTACGCCAGAGGCTTGGGAAGAATGGCCGGTTCCAATCACAGATTTACCGCGGCCAGCGCCTTAGCGGGGATTCGGGGGCAGGTTCCGGGTCAGTTGCGGCTGAGAAACCACCGCCCCGGACTTATCAACCTTGTCCGTGACAGGGATCTTGACCCCAGGAGCCTCCACCCTTTTCATGGCATCAGCTCTCCTTTGCTTTTCAAGAGCTGCGGCTTTCCTGGCCGCGACCTTGATTTCTGCTGCAGACTTGGGAGGCATCGTGTCGGTTGGGTCTGCGAACAAGAACAACAGTCAGACAGGTAAAAACAAAGCGAAAGAAGACAAGAAAAATAATACGAAAGTGTACAATGGAAGAGACCGAGTAAACCAGGGTCTGGACAAGTCTCCCCCGAATTACAGGCCGAGCAATCAGAAAGGAAAGCAAATGATTGATGAACTTTCCAATCAGGATCTCGCAATAGAGGGGCCATGATGACCCTAGGCTCGGGGCCAGAAACGCGCCTCGGGGCCACCCCGGCGAAGGTCAGGAGCTCTTCATCGCTAATAATTGCCGAGACATCGTAAACTTGAGGAGTCTCTACAACCGACTGGTCGTCCAGGGTAACCCTCTTCGTAAACCGAGCAAGATAGGCCTCCATCGCCGTGCTTAGCTCTCGGCCTTCTTCCGGGTCAGGAAAGTTTTGGCGGGACATCGAAATCGGTGCTAAATTGTCAGGGCGAGGGAATGGCCAGCCTAAACGGTTCTGAATAACGAAGGGATATCTTTGCCACTGATCGAACTTGTTGTAGCAGCGGAAAAAATCTTCTTAGACCGCGGTTTTGTCTTTAAGCTCAGGCAGCCCGCAGTAACCTGATGGGTGAAGTAAATATGGAGCGCGGACAAAGAAGACTCATACCCCAACATGCGGCTTACGACTATGAAGGACACCAGATAGAGAATGGCATTCGGGATCAAGTCCATAGGGAGGCAATGGGTGAACTCAAGAAATTCACAAATAAATGGATCCAAAGGAAGGCGCAGCCCGTTTTCGAACTGAGCCGGGTAGAATATGCAGGCAAGGTTCTCGGCACGGATCAAAGGGGGGGTTATTGATCTCCCACCCATAAGAGACTCGTATTCAATAAGACCGTAGACAAGATACACTTTGGAGTCGACGCGGAACTGCGACAAATACTCATCACTATCATCCCCATCGCTCTCATCCCTCAAACCCGCACCAGAGCTAGACGCACTGCTTGACTGGTCCTCCTGTTATCAGGGCCCTCAGGGAAGGAATCTACGATCCTAACGGGAGAGCGAAGCAAGTTGACCTTGCGCGCAGTATCGGGGGCCAACCTCTCTAATTGCCCGCGTGAATCCGATTGAGTATCTGAAGAACCATCTCCCACGATGTCACGGGCAGGTTCATCCAATAAGAATTCATCGCCGTCATCAGCCCGCTCTGAAGCATCCCCGCTGCTGGTCACCTCAATCACCCCAGCTTCCACGGATACGTCGCGGTCATGACATTGAACGGGCAAATCATCATCCAGAGGGACATTCAACCAAGACTGAGCATTAGAGCCGCTTGCAGACACGCGGTCTCCACCTAACCTCACCAACCTTCTAGCGTTATCGGCCATATCTACATTATCGGGGAACCGAGTTAAAACCGCTTTCACAAAAACCCCTAACTGTTCCTCGCCCCTATTACCCTCATTCTACCCGAATCAAAATGAACTGAGGGGCCTGTCTCCCACAGCAAGGGTAGGATCCAAGAGTCCCACTCGTAAACTATCCCTATAGTCATAAAAGCATCCCGGGAAAGCCTTTTCCAGGCATTTATCATGTACCGGTAAATCCCTCACGTTCGTCGACAACAACCGAAAAGGTCCGGACGGAGCATTCTCCCCAGGTCCAGTTCATCCATAATCACAGTCAGAGGTTTTTTCAACAAAACTTTAAAAAAATCAAAGATGGACCCAGGATTCCTAAGAAAGAGACAAATTAACCGGTTAGAAATCGGAGACTCGGCGGTTAAAAGTTAAAAGCTTGGTTCGTGATGTTATAAGTTACGAAAACACGGCGTTTTAAGTTTCTACCCCCGATGAACTGTGGAGAGGACCGAAGACGAAAAGTTAGCAATCAGAAACCAGCGACGAAAATAAAAAGGGAAGCACTACCTGTTAAATCGATCGAGTTAAGGAAACAGAAGAAGCAAATCAACGTCGTTATCAGCAATATTTCTCTCAAGAGCGATGGCCAAAGATTAAAAATACCGAAGGTCTTTGAATAAGCCAGTTAGGGTTATTTATATCCCCAGAATGGGTCGGGTTTAAACCAAAGATCCGGAGCGACCCGGCTTAGACCTGGAAAACGAAGAGGCGGGAATCAGCTTTTTTCGAATTCCAATGACGGTTCGCATTTAATGAGCGTGCTCCTTGTCATATCAAGGACCTGACAGCTACGTCACTAGCCTGACTCGTGGGGCCCACTGTCCTGTCGTCAACCACCATCGTAAGACTCCCGTCCCATGATATTCCGTGCCCGTATTTACTACAGTTTGCCCGGACCGAGCCATGGAAATGTAACTCCTCGCGCCGCTCATAAATAAGCTGACCCTCGGAGTTAGGGGCCACTGATGAGACCGAGCATCACAGATTGGACCGGGCTCCCATATAACCATAACCTAGGTAGCTCTGCCTCCCGCTACTCTGAGGGTTCCGTGGGGGTCACTCAACCACCTGCCCGGAGCCCGCAGCAGCCAGCTGTCACAAACGTACTACAGACGTTACCAGTTCGTACCTGACATACCATAACGGTTGGTGGAAGAACCATGACTCCCTGACAACACGCCACATTCCCAGCCACTCCCCTGGCCGAACCAATGAGGACCTGCCGCGTGTCCATCCGGTACAAGGGCGGTTAGTACCTTAAACCTACCTCCTCCTTCTACTCATATAAATACTCCTATCCGCCCCAGAGGGCCAGGTACGTGCTCTATCCTATTCACACACACAAGGCTTTCACAAGCTTTCTACTCAGGTTTTCCTCAGAGATCTTACTCTCACACCCGAGGGCCTAAGCCGGATTCCAACCCGGCCTTGGTCTTAACGGTGTTCTTGTTTGTGTTGTGATCAGGATCAAGAGACAGCTATATTGGAGTTCTACCTCCGTGACCCCAGAAACCAAGGGCGTCATCAAGAAACTATTTTAAGATAGAGTTTTTTAAGCATGGAAATCCTTGGTTTGAGCAGAGTATGTGGACTGCTTGCTTAAGTTACAAAAATGGGTTTCAAAACATGACTAAAACCCAAAACCATGCCATGAAACTCAAGTAAATTATTCTTTAACATGTCTAGAAAATTATCCAAGAGTTATTTTTCATCAAGAGTCAAGTTTAACATGAATGTACATAGAAATGGAAAAAGTGGTCAGATTTGTGGCCTTGAGAAGAAGATGAGAATTTATGCATGAGAAACTCAAAATTTAACCAAAGAATGAACACATGATGATCATGAACTTATTTAAGCATGGTAAAATTCTGGTTTGAACATTAAAATCACCATTTACAAAGCCACATTACAAGTTCTCTTACATGGGATATATGGGAAATATGGGGGGTCTAGCCAACTTGTGGCTAGACCCTTATACAAAAAACCAAACCACTTACATTTTTGATGACTCAAGAGTTACAACCGAGATATTACCTAGTTAAGGAGAGGAGGGTGTGCTTCCTTTGTCTTGCCAAAGGAAGACTTTGTTTGTTTTGGGTTTGAAAAGTTGGAATGGCTTGAAGATTGCTTGAGTTTTTGAATGGAAAAGGAGTTTGATTGAGTTTTTTGAGGTGTTTAGATGATGTAGAAGTAGTGTTTGAATGGTGGATGAGTAGTGATGTTGTTTTTGGAGATAAATTTGAAGGGAAGGCAATGTAGAGAGAATGGTTGTAATGTATTCTCTCTCTCTCTCTTCTTGATAACAAAGGTGGGGTATATGGAGGGTGGTGGAGGTTTTTTCTTGGACCAAAATGCCCCTCGGAGAGGGGTAGTGGAGGGTGGTGGGGTTGATTTCCCGGATTCCTTGCAAAGGTGATGGAAAAACAATCATGGTGTGTGTGAATTATTGGAACAGCAGAGGAGGCGCCGTACGGCTCTACCACAGCCGTACGGTGGTGAGGGAGGCGTACGGTGATGGTGGTCTGTGCTGAGTCAATCCATGACCGCCATGTGTCGTCCTTTGATTGCTCCATCCCAAATGACTCACCCCTTTGAGTATTCAGCATGTGGCCACGTTTTGTTAGCCATGCAATGTGTTTTCACATTATTTCCGTCTCCGTTTTCTCATTCTGTAATGGCCCGTAACTGCTCCAGTGTGCGCGCAACGGTGTCCCGATCGTCCACTCTCCCAAAACGAAAGTTGCTCCTTATATTTTCCTGGTCACAGTGGTATATCTATAATATGTTAATGAGTAAAGAATAACACATATAAAATCTTTGAAGCAGAACAATGCCAGTATGTAAAGCCATAATAAATAGTCCCTTCATATTCTTTTATCATGTGGTTTCCCGTATTTACGGGCCGCCATTAAGGTGCGCGCGCTCAGACATATGTCAATCTGATTTCCCACGCCTAATGTGAATAATTCTGGCGGCTATTTGAATTTCAAACGCCACTTATACATGTGCCAACTGCCCCATGTGACCAATGGAGATGTGCTGCATCTTTTATAACATATCTAGAGAAAATGAGTAATGTTAGCCACCACCAGGACCACTACAACACTTGTAGACAATGATGACGCCCTGAAATTTGGGGTCAAGGAGACGGATCTCCGGTGTACTGCCTCTTGCTCCTGAATCACAACACAAACAAGAACACCGTTAGGACCAGAGCCGGGTTTGAATCCGGCTTAGGCCCTCGGGTGTGAGAATAAGATCTCTGAGGAAAACTTAAGAGAGAAGACATATAAAGTCCTTGTGTGTGATTAAGGTTAGAGTACGTACCTTTCCCATGGGGGCGAAAAAAGAGTAGTTATAGGTAATAGAAGAGAGAGAATAAAAGGATAAGATCTAGATATTAACCGCCTTCATACGAATTCATGCTACGTGCCACGATCTCATTGGTCAGGTCAGGAAAGGACACTGAAAGGTGGTATGTATTTGATGGGTTGTGGCATTACCACTCACAGTCATGGTCTGACAGGTACGGAGCATTAATGTCTCTTGGACGTATTTGCCAGCTGGAAAGTACAGGCTCCAGGCTGGTTACTTGATGTACAAGCACGAGGTTCGTGAACTAACGGGAGGCAAAGCCTCTTCCATATAGAATCATCGGTCGGGCTGGGACCGCGGGCATAGCCTTCCATGGGTCTATCCAGTTCGGTCTTGAGGTTCAAGACTCGGCTAAGATAGACTCAATCTGTCCGGTCCGCACACGCTTGGCACTGGTCTGAAAAGCGCGGGCTCATCAATGGCCCCTAACTCCGAGGATCATCTTATTTATAAGCGATGCGAGGAGTTACATATTTTTTGCTCGACCCGTGTTGATCTAAGTCAAGTTCTGGTACATAGTAGAACGTAACAGGAGTCTTGTGGTAGTGGTTGATGATGGGACGGTGGGCCCCTTGTGTCAGTTGTATGACGTGCTTTTTGCAGTTGAAAGGACGGGTTGCATGCGCATTTAATGCGGAAACGTCATCGAATTTCGAAAATTTAATTCCTGCCTCTTCATCTTTTAGGGGAGCCGACTGCGGCAGTTGATAAATACGGGTCGACCCGGGTTGTTCGGGTACTATAAATAACACGAACCTTTTAATTTAAAACTTTTATCATTCTCGAACTTTCACCATCTGCCGTAAGAGAGAAAAAGTTCTTGAATCCTTCAAGAGTTTTACGCGTCTACTCTTAACTTAGCTTGTTCCATTCATTCGATCCTTTATCAGGTAGAGATTTAATTTGGTGTTGGCCACCTGTTTTCGCCTTTCCTATTTTTGATAAAATTAACTTTTCCCGTTTCCGGCGTACGGCCGAAACCCTAATTGCATTTTTCCTAAAATCACGAACTCTGGAACACGATTTTTTGAAAATCTTGGTCGGTAATCACTGATTTCACGAGTTTGCTGACTTTTTCCAAAAAAAATAAAAATGACATGGTTGAACTCGATTTGGGGCGTATGCTTCGTCCCGATATTTTTTCCTATTGTCGGAGGTCCGGCGGCATATACAGGTTCCTTCTTTGCGGCTGGAAACGACTTTCTCTGCATGCATTTAAAACGATTGGCATCGTCTACAGGTGGGAACCCTGGATTCTACCCTTGTTGTGGGAAACAAATCCCCTTGTTGTGGGAAACAGGTCCCCCTGCTCACTTTGACTCTAGCAGGATGAGGGTTATAGGTGGTGAGGAACGGTTAGGATTCTTTGTAAAAGCGGTCTTAACTCGGTTCCCTGACAATGTAGATATGGCTGGCAATGCTAGGAGGCTGGTAAAAGCCAGTGATACCGTGCTCCCCATAATTCTGGTCCTATATCTTGGTCAGAGACACCTTTATAGGATGACATGCCCGCAGGTAATCAGGATCATAACCAAGGTCAGGTTCACGATTCCCAGGTGGCCCTAGTATAATTGAATTGACTAGCAGCGGGGATACATTTCAGGAGATAAGAGGGGATGATAATTTTTTCTAGATGAACTTACTCATGGTTCGGAGGGAGAAGGAGAATCCACAGAGACTCCCGTTGATGCCCGTAAATTTTGGAGCGGATGGCCCCGGGCACTGCTCAGAAAGTGAACCAGCTATGGTCTCCGGTCAAAATCGTGGATTCTTTTCCAGAAGGTCCAGATAATAGGGTGGCTAGTCAAGCCGGAGCATCTTGTTCGAACACAGGATTAAGTGGGGATGGCGATCAGGATTCGGATGATGAATTTATCTCCCAGTATGGTATAAATAAAGACGTGTTCATGAACAGTGGTATGAGTGAGTTCGAGGCGTCTACGGGGACCTCTTCAATGACCCCGGCCTCTATTCGAGCTAAAAATATAGCCTGCGTCTTCTATCCCGTACAGTTTGAGAACGGGCTTCGTCTTCCTCTCGATCCATTTATCTGCGAATTTATAGAATTTTATCAATGCCTCCCCATGGACCTGACACCGAACTGCATCCATTATTTAGTTTATTTTATTGTGGTTAGCCGAGTCTTAGGTTACGAGCCTTCTTTGTCTGCCCTTTTTTCCTATTTTACTCATCAAATAACAGCGGGCTCATTGAGTTTAAAAACCAAAGATCGTGCCAGGAGGATGTTTTCTACTGTCTCCAATAAATTTGATCAATGGCAAAGACACCTTCCAGTGGTCCAAAACCGTCTGGGGTGGCCATGCCTCCGAAGAGCACTGCTGAGCTCAAGATTGCAGCCAGGGCTGCCGCCCTTGCTAAGAAACAAAAGAGAGCTGACGCTCTTAAAAAGCCAGAAGCTTCGGGAAATAGACTCCCTATCATGGACAAAATTGACAAGTCTGGAGCAGTGTCTTCTTCTCAACCACTTTTAACCCAGAACTTGCCGCCGAATCCTCGCCAAACCGCGGGCCGTGGTAAAGGTTTGATTGGCACTGGCCATGTTTCCCAAACATCTACTGACTCGTCTCCTCCAGAATCGGGCAGGAAAAGGCCGGCGCCCGCGGAACAATTCCCCCAAAAAGATAAGCATCACAAAACCGGTTCCAATATTGCATAGACTGCCGCTTCTTCTCCCTCTCGAGGGACGATTTGTACCGGTCTATATCCAATTGAGCCTATTGAAGACCGGGCGTGGGCTAAATATTTTGGGATGAGGATCATAAAATCTCCAGAGGTGTTTAGGGTGGATTTGCACAATCACCGAAGCACCAACGCTTATGTAGGCGACGGATTACTGCACCATCTCCATTTTCCGGATTATCAACAAAAAGTTTTATCTGCCCAACGTGCAGATAAAAGTCGGAGGCACGCGCCTCCCACTCTCACTGCCCAACGTGCGCGCTTCTGGGCAATTTTCCCAGAAACAGAACAGTGCACAGAACAGAATGATTAACAGTGTGTGGGCACCGGGCCTGCACAAAATAGTTTTATTTACTATTTATTTTATTGGTCACACGGGTGATTCGAAAGTTGTAAATACGTGCTTATTTGTTTTTTCTTTCTTTGAAAAAAAATGTTTTGTCACTTGGCTTGACCTCACACTACATACACATATTCCTATGAATTGCTCACAATCGAGTCGCACAAGTTCATAACCCCAAACCCGTCGAGGCCCGTCCTAAAAAGTTTCAAGCTCCACCCGACCTTGACTCTTTCGAAGCAGTAAACCTCAACCCGTGGCGTAGTTCACGACTACATGCCGGGGGTGACCTTTAAGCCTCTTTTTAGCCGAGCACAAGCCAACACAATTTTAGTCTAGGTTCTAACACTCCGCGACTAAGTCGGTTTTCATGTGTCGATATTTCCCTAAACTAATGTCATCAAATTATACATGCAGTTTCCGAAAGAAACAAGTGGTTATTATGGACGAAATAAAACTCCGTCCCCAAGTGGTTATTATGGACGAAATAAAACTCCGTCCCCGCATGTATGCTTTATGACATTAATTTAGTTTAATCCCGTCACATGTAGGTATCACAAGCATGGTGGAATCCGATGAGTATATGGGACCGCGATAAGGTCTATATACTAGTGTGACGATTCCACTATTTTTCTAGAAACTCCAAAAAGGAAAGACTTTTGTAAATAAATAAATAAAAAAAAGAGTCTTTTTCTTTATGTGGTTGAGTCTTTTCTCTTGTTTGTGGGTGGAATTAATTTTACTCAAAAGGTATTTGTGGGCCAATCTAAGATCAACAGTGTTCTTTCAATAGGTCCAATGGCTTCCAATAGCAACAACAACAATGGTGGGTATTTTTCCGTGTCCAACAAAAGGCTTTTCAACATAATAAGAGCCATGGGGGAACAAATGGATAGACTTGTCGAGGATGCCCGCCGCAAGGATGATTTGTGGCAAGCCCATTTTTCTCTTGAGAAAAGAATTCACGAGGAAGAAGTTTCCGAACTCAAGGCCCGTTGTAATCATGAGAAAAGGATTTGCGAAGAAGAGGTTTCTGAACTCAAGGCCCGTTTGCAAGAGCTCACCGACAACAAGGCGAAGGTCAACGGTAAAAACATGCTCAAGTGGCCCGCCCCTTAAAAGCCAAAAAGGTGCCGCCAACAACCGAGTTTTTACTCCTCTCCTAGGAATAACCCAAGCCGAAGCATTTGAAGTTTTGGTAGAAAGTGGGAAGGTCCGACCTTTGGAAGGGTACAAGCCGAAGGGGATACGTAAAAATCATGCACATGATGAATGGTGCAACTACCACAAGCATAGAGGCCATACTACCGAGGGGTGCTTCGCTCTCCAAAACATCATCCGAGATTTGATCGACAATGGGGAATTTATTGTGGGTGAGAGCAACCGTTAGAAAGTGACAACATGTAAGAACTCATCAAAGAAGAGGCTTGGTTTTGAAATGGGGCTTCAACAAGAGATTATGCTACAAAGAGGACTACAACAACAAGAACGACGACAACAATCTCCGTTTCTCTTTCTCTACCTAGTAATAGGAATAAAAAAAAAAGAGTCAAAGTCCTTTTAAGTGTGCATTAAAGTTTTTTCTCTCGTCCCATGTTAAATTTTGAGTAATCAAATAAAAGTCGTTCTTGTCCTCATACACTCTTCCAAGTTGTTCAATTTAATTCTTGGCAAAATGATGAAAATATGTCTAAACAAGTTTTAGAACGAAGGCCATCACTTGAACGCCTAGAGGCTAAACATCGCAACGGATGCGACAACATCAACAACAACATCAATGACGAAGCCAAGAAGAAAAACAAGGTGGAGAAACATCAAGCAAAGTTTTCAAGGGGGATGGAAAAAAAAATCCCCCTCGTTCAAAGAAGTTCACAACAACATCATTCATCCACCAATGAAGGACAAAGCAACAACCATCACGAAGAATGGAGTATTCACAAGAACTACAGTGGCCTGAGCCTCTACACTGGAGGAACGTAGGCAACCTGCGGGTCCGGTCTCATGCAAGAAAGAAGATATGTTTAGCCCTAGTGCGTTATGGTGATCGGCCTTCGTCTCGAACTTGTCAAGACATATTTGTACGAGTCATTTGCTAATGAATTAATCACCTCAAGATTGAACAACTTTCTTAGATTTGGAATCACTTTCCGTTCCTTGTCGTGTCTAGGGGATTCTTATCTTTCAGCGACACTCCTAGTTTCTTGCAATTAAATTGGGGTTTTCCTTCTCTTCTCTCTTAATGACTTACTTGCCTTTGTGAGTCGTTCAAAAATAGAGACCACTTCCCTAGTCAAGTCAATGTCACTCATCATTAGTGATAAAAGGTCTCCACCGCAAAATCACATGTCTCTCATCCTCGGCTAGAGTCAATGCACACTTCTTCATTAATCGAGTAAAAAAATAAGACGCAAAAGAGATGCCCGCTAGATTGAAAACCCGAAAGGGCGTTCTAGGCAAAAAACAGGGTGCGTCATAAAAAAAATGAGAGAGTGAGAGAGAGAGAAGGGAAAGAGAAATGGAGATCCCCGGCCTCTAAAGAAGACAAGTTCTACATTGAATCTCCTCAGCAAGTCAATTCCCCACTGAGTCAACTTTGGAATTGCAAAAGGCTCGACAAGATATGACACAATCAAAGGTCATCTTGAGTTAAGAGAGATTGTTCTTGCAATGTGCATTTTTGGGCTCATGTTAAAAAAGGCCCATCCGAGAATGAGCTCATGATTGATATGAGATACAAGGTTGCACAAATAGTCCCCAGTGAGTCAATTGGTTTGGGTAGCAAGTAGCAACAACATGTGACTCAGTTTTCAAAGCTTACTCAAGCATGTTAAAAAGTTTCCCGAGAATGAAGTAGCTCTTTCCATGTCCTCTTATGTTTGTTCGCTCGCACGAGGACGAGTCTCTTGCTTTGCTCGACAAATGATGACGCCCTAGGGGCTATGTGGCTCAAGAACGAGAGCTTCTTTTTCTTCATTAAGATGTGTGAGACTATCCTCAAAGTCTCTCAAAAGGAATAATGAAAAGCCTTTTTATCATATGTGTAGCGACCCCAAAACCCGTTTCTATTTATTTTATAATTTTGGGGATTTTTATTTGACTTATATGTGCATTTTATGTGTTGCATCATATTTTATGATTTGCACATCATACTTGATTATCTGTATTATTTACTTAGTTAGTAAAAAATAATGATTAAAGGAGTTAAATGATTAAGTTGAAATTTTAGGGTTCTTTGTGAAATTATAAGTTAAGGGGCTTAAGTGTTAACTTTGAAAATCCAGTGACCAATTTGAAAAATGGGTTAAAACCCTTTATAAGAGATTTCCTTTCTCTTTTCCTTCTCTGTGTCATTTCTTTCTGCAAAACCTCTCGTACTTTCTTTAGGGTTAAGAAGAAAAAGGTAAGTTCAACCCATTTCGATTTAATTCTTTTTATTTACTTACCCGTTTTAAAAAACTAATTATATAAAAATGATCAGGGCGTCGAGTAGGTCATTCCTAGCCGAACAAAACTTATTTCAGCGATACTTTTTCCGGAACTAGGTAAGTTACTAATTCCCCTTTAAATGTTAAAATAGTCATATATGCTATATGTGATACTTCTACTTGTTAAATTTTGTGTTTTGGGTAATATTTGCTATACTTGTAATTTTGGGACAACGGGAGTATATGAACTTAGTTATAGCTGGTGTTGTAATGGTTTAGAAACCGTATTGAAATTTTAATGAAAGTTGCTAATGTTGTAATCTAATGGAAGTTGTTAATGAGAGTTGCTAATGTTGTGTATTAAATTGTGCAGTATATGTTATGCTTGTGAAACAAAAGGAGTAAACTTTGGTTAAGTTTTTAGGCCTGCCGGGTGATGTGGGCGGCCGCCCAAAAATGGTGTGCGGCCGCACATCTATCTGAAGGGTTTTCTTCTTGGGGCAGAGCATTTTGGGCGGCCGCACAGCCCTGTTTGGGCGACCGCCCAGTTGTCTGAAAAAGTTTAGAGTTTTCAACTAAGGGGTTTAGAGATCAACCTTGGTCTAGTTTTTGGGTAGTGTCCTAAAGTGCTTAGATGATTGTTGTGGAATGTTAGTAATGGATTAAATGTCCTTTTTATGGAATCTTTATAAGGATTCTTTGTGTGCATCTTGTGATGTATTTGGCTTA
Source organism: Campanula takesimana (assembly GCA_026119855.1). NCBI lineage: Eukaryota > Viridiplantae > Streptophyta > Magnoliopsida > Asterales > Campanulaceae > Campanula > Campanula takesimana. The sequence goes on along the minus strand of JAOWBW010000602.1, from coordinate 709,562 downwards.
ATTCCTTCTTAGATTAAATGCCCCGGGTTTTTGTTTAGCAAGTATTCATTACTGTGCTTCTTGTTAAAAGTCCAGCTGGTCTTGTTGTGGAGTCAGCCAATGGAAGAATTATAGTGGTACAGGTAAGTCCACTATAAGGTTTTCCATTGGAGCTTGTGAGTCAGGCGGTGGGAGAATTATAGTGGCACCCAAGCCAAGTTCACTATAAGGTGTCCACTGTGCCTTCTAGTTTCCCCAGTCCAGATTGGCCTTGGATGGGATGAATTGCTCCCTTTGGTGAGTATTTGGGTTATGACTTTGTGTCATATTTCCCTCTCTGGTTACTTGGTTCTATTGGTTATGATTTGGTTTTCGGGATCCCGACGGCTTCAACTATTTATGCTGCTCAGATGGTTTTCTCTGATGGGTTTCTCAGTTGGTATTCTTATCAGTATGGTTATTGGTTAAACCTTGGCTTTGGTATCCACCGGAGTGTGGGCAATGTGATATAAGTGATATATGAGTTGATGTTATGTGCTATATGCTATATGCTTACTTGTTGATATTGTTTCTTTATGATCATCATATCAGCATGTAACGTAGTTGCATTTTAGTAGCTTACTGAGATTTATTCTCACCCTTATTTGTTTACTGTTTTAGAAAGGCGGGTCCAGGGAATAGGACATTTGGCACGGGAGGACGTTGGTTTGGTAAGAGTTGGGATTTGTTTTGTTGAAGGTTACATTATGTAAATGTAAACCCTTTGGGTAGAGTACCCGTACTTTCTTATGGTCACATCTATTTTGGTAAAAGTTGATGTATGTACATTTGTTTAAAAGTTTGTAAGCCTTCGGGCTAAGTACTTCCGCTGTGAAAGTGTTTGTAAAAGTTTGTTTCAAGTTAAGTGAAGTCTTTGAACTTCAAGTGTGTTATTGTTCCACTTTCTAAAAGGACATTTCGGAAATTTTTCTAAAAGGTTTCCTAACGTCTTCCGTTCGTGTCCGAGCGTGGGGCCAAGTAGGACCACGGGTACGGGGCGCGACAGTTGGTATCAGAGCTAGGTTGTAGATGGTCTAGAATGACTAAATGACCTAGGAGGGTAGTAGAGTATAGAGTGAGTAACGTTGAGTGTTTGATGCAGGTATTCATTAAAAATGGGTGAAACTGACGGAGATCAGGCCGGCTCTTCGGGGCAAGGGGATGCCAGAGAAGAGGCTCGAATTATGTTTCAGGGAATGTTTGAAGCAGCGATGAAAACTTTAAGTGATCAGAGGCAAGAAAGGGAACAAGTACCACCAAGATATGGCCTAGAACAGTTTCTGAAAATGAAGCCTATGGAGTATGATGGAGAGCCCGATGTATCTAAAACTGAAAGGTGGATTGAATCGATGGAAAATATCTTTGATGCTTTGAGATGTTCGGAGGAAGATCAAGTCAGGTTTGCTACCTATAAACTGAATGGAGCGGCTGAGCATTGGTGGAAAGCTTTGAAAACTAAATGGGATGAGACTCATGTACCTTACACTTGGGAGAATTTTCTGGGAAAGTTCAAAGAACACTTCATTCCTCGAGTAGATCAAGACAGGAAGGAGATGGAATTTCTAAACTTGGAGCAAGGTTCTATGTCAATTGCTCAATATTCAGCTAAATTCTCAGAGTTGTCCAGGTATTGTACTCACTTAGTGGCAACTGAGGAGAGGAAGGCCACGAGGTTTGTGAAAGGTTTGAAAACCGTGATTAGAACTCAGCTAGTATCCCATAAGTTGCAAGATTTTCAGGATGCAGTGGATCGAGCTTACCAGGTGGAGCATGACATTGAGGAACATAAAAGGAAAATGGAATTGTTAGGCGCTGGGAAGCAAGTTAGGCAACAACCACAACGTGGTGAGAGTAGAGGAAATCAAGGTGGATCTTCACAATTCAAAGGGTCTTCTCAAAGACAGTCAGGTAATAGAAATCAAAATAATACTTCAGGGAGTCAGAGTAGAGGAGTTTGTAATTATTGTCAGAAAGAAGGGCATTCAGAAGAGAGATGTTGGAAGAAGCAGGGCAAGTGTTTGAACTGTGGTCAGTTAGGACATTTTCAGAGGGATTGCCCTAAGTATAGGATGCAAGCATCGGGAAGTGTGGTTGGGTCCTCTCAGGGTCAGAAGAGGGATTCCTCAGGCAAGCCTAAGGTTCAGGGTCGTGTTTTTGCCATTTCTCAGCAACAGGCTTCGGAGTCCTCTAATGTGATAGGAGGTATTATTTCTGTGTCTAGTTTGAGGGCACGTACACTTATAGACCCTGGCTCATCGCATTCTTATGTGTCTTTGCATTTTGCTTCTCGATTGCATAAGTCTTCTGAATCTCTGCCTTATGTGTTAAAGGTGTCAACTCCTATAGGGGAGTGTTTGGTGACCAATGAGGTGTTGCATTCTTGTGATGTGCATATACGTGAGCATGTTTTACCTGCTGATTTAGTTATCTTACCATTACAAGATTTTGATGTTATCTTGGGTATGGATTGGTTGGGTAAATATCATGCGTCTGTTGATTGTGCTAATAAGGTGGTTACATTTTCTATCCCAAATGTTCCTAAATTTTCTTTTGAAACTGTTCCCTGGGGTAGAGAGATTCGAATTATTTCTTATATGAAGGCTAGAAAGTTTTTGAACCGAGGTTGTGCGGGGTATTTGGCTAGTGTTTTGGATACTACTAAAAGGGTTCCTGATATTGGGGATGTGCCTATTGTTAAAGAATTTTCAGATGTATTTTCTTCTGAGTATGCTATACCTCCTGACCGGGAAATAGAGTTCTGTATTGACTTACTTCCAGGTACGGCTCCTATATCTGAGACACCTTACAGAATGGCCTCAGCTGAATTGAAAGAGTTGAAGGTTCAGTTGCAAGAGTTACTTGATCGAGGATTCATTCGTCCTAGTGTATCCCCGTGGGGAGCTCCAGTATTGTTTGTTAAAAAGAAAGATGGATCCTTGAGGCTGTGTATGGACTACAGAAAGCTGAATCAGGTAACTATAAAGAATAAATATCCGCTTCCTCATATTGATGATTTATTTGATCAACTTCAAGGGTCAGTTGTCTTTTCAAAACTTGACTTGAGGAGTGGGTACCATCAGTTGAAAATCCGTTCTGAAGACATTTCTAAAACTGCTTTTCGTAGTAGATATGGCCATTATGAGTTTCTTGTTATGCCATTCGGGTTGACTAATGCTCCGGCTGTTTTTATGGATATGATGAACAGAGTCTTTAAACCTTATCTTGATACCTTCGTGGTTGTATTTATTGATGATATTCTGGTTTATTCCAAGTCCCGGGAGGAGCATGAACAGCATTTGCGAATGGTTTTATCTATTCTTCGTGAGAAGCAGTTGTTTGCTAAATTCAGTAAATGTGCTTTTTGGCTCAATGAAGTATCTTTTCTTGGGCATGTGATTTCTAATAAAGGTATATCAGTTGATCCATCTAAAGTTGAGGCTATTGTGAATTGGAGGAGGCCAGAATCAGTTACAGAAATTCGAAGTTTCTTGGGGTTAGCTGGGTACTACAGAAGGTTCATTGAGGGGTTTTCTAAGATTGCAACTCCTTGACTCAGTTGACTCGAAAGAATATTCCTTATGTGTGGGATGAAAAATGCCAAGCTAGTTTTGAAGAGTTGAAGAAGAGATTGACTACAGCTCCTATTCTCGCCCTACCTAATGGTAATGATGATTTGGTAATCTATAGTGATGCTTCTAAAGAAGGCCTTGGGTGTGTATTAATGCAGAATGGAAGGGTGATTGCATATGCTTCGAGGAAGTTGACTCCGAGTGAGCAGAATTATCCTACCCATGACATGGAGCTTGCAGCTATTGTCTTTGCATTACACAAGTGGAAACATTATCTTTATGGAGCAAAGTTTGAGATTTTCACAGATCATCAGAGTTTGAAGTATCTTTTCTCCCAAAAAGAGTTGAATAATAGACAACGAAGATGGATGGAGCTATTGAAGGATTATGATTGTACAATTTCCTATCATCCGGGCAAGGCAAATGTGGTAGCTGATGCTATTAGCCGGAAGTCTTATGTAGCTTCATTGATGGTGCGAGAATGGAAGATGTTGGAGGATGCTCGAGATTGGAGTCCTTATGAATCAAAGCATGGAGCTATTTTTGCGAACATTCAAGTATTTCCAACTTTAGTTCAACAAATAAAGGAAGCTCAGAAGGATGACCCAGAATTGGTAAAGATTATGGATAAAATCAAAGATGGTAAATTTGAGGATTTCTCACTCAGTTCTGAAGGGGTATTAACTTTCAGGGGTCGGTTGTGTGTACCTAATGTTGATGGGATTAAACGCCAAGTTCTTGATGAAGGCCATAAATCAAGGTATACTATTCATCCCGGGAGTACTAAAATGTATCAGAATTTGAATCAACACTTTTGGTGGAATAATATGAAGAGAGAGATAGCGGATTATGTATCCAAGTGCTTAACATGTCAACAAGTTAAAGCTGAACATCAAAGGCCTGCAGGATTGCTTCAACCGTTAGAGATTCCGGAATGGAAGTGGGAACATGTTACTATGGATTTTGTGACAGGGTTACCTCGTACTCGAAGAAGGTTTGATGCAGTTTGGGTGATTGTTGATAGATTGACAAAGTCTTCTCATTTTCTACCTATTGAGATCGGTTATTCTATGGAAAAGCTTGCAACTTTGTACATTAATGAGATCGTGAGGTTACATGGAGTTCCAGTGAGTATTGTGTCTGATCGTGACCCTAGATTCACATCTCGGTTTTGGCAAGCGTTTCAGAAGGCTTTGGGTTCAGAGTTGAGATTTAGTACAGCTTTTCATCCTCAAACAGATGGCCAGTCCGAGAGAACTATCCAGATTCTTGAGGATATGTTGAGGGCTTGCTCAGTGGATTTTTCAGATTCGTGGGATATTCATTTGCCTCTCGTAGAGTTTGCTTATAATAACAGTTTTCAGTCCAGTATTGGGATGGCTCCTTATGAAGCCTTGTATGGAAGGAAATGTCGGTCTCCTATCTGTTGGGATGAAGTGGGAGAAGCCAAGATTTGGGGTGTTCAGATGGTTAATGATTCAGTTGAGAAGGTTAAACTTATTCGAGATCGTTTGAGTACTGCCCAGAGTAGACAGAAAAGCTACGCTGATCATCGGAGGCGAGACCTTGTGTTCGAAAAAGGTGACTTTGTGTTTTTGAAGGTTTCCCCTAAGGTTGGTATTCGAAGATATGGAAAGAAAGGCAAGGTTGCTCTGAGGTTTATTGGTCCATTTGAGATTCTTGGAAGAGTGGGGGATCGGGCTTATCGTCTTGCATTACCTCTTTCTCTTGATAAGATCCATAATGTGTTTCATGTTTCTATGCTTCGGAAGTATGTGTATGATTCTTCTCGTGTTCTATCTGAGGTACCCGAGGATATTGAGCCGAGTATGTCTTATGAGGAACATCCGGTCCAAGTCATTGATTTGAAGGTGCAAGAATTGAGAAACAAAAGTATCCCTCTTGTTCGAGTTGTGTGGAGGAATCACAATATGGAAGAATCGACTTGGGAGCTTCGGGAAGAGATCGAGAGGAAGTACCCTTGGTTGTTTGAGGGCCTCGGTAAGTAACCCTAAAATTCGGGACGAATTTTCTTTAAGGGGGAGTGATTGTAGCGACCCCAAAACCCGTTTCTATTTATTTTATAATTTTGGGGATTTTTATTTGACTTATATGTGCATTTTATGTGTTGCATCATATTTTATGATTTGCACATCATACTTGATTATCTGTATTATTTACTTAGTTAGTAAAAAATAATGATTAAAGGAGTTAAATGATTAAGTTGAAATTTTAGGGTTCTTTGTGAAATTATAAGTTGAGGGGCTTAAGTGTTAACTTTGAAAATCCAGTGACCAATTTGAAAAATGGGTTAAAACCCTTTATAAGAGATTTCCTTTCTCTTTTCCTTCTCTGTGTCATTTCTTTCTGCAAAACCTCTCGTACTTTCTTTAGGGTTAAGAAGAAAAAGGTAAGTTCAACCCATTTCGATTTAATTCTTTTTATTTACTTACCCGTTTTAAAAACTAATTATATAAAAATGATCAGGGCGTCGAGTAGGTCATTCCTAGCCGAACAAAACTTATTTCAGCGATACTTTTTCCGGAACTAGGTAAGTTACTAATTCCCCTTTAAATGTTAAAATAGTCATATATGCTATATGTGATACTTCTACTTGTTAAATTTGTGTTTTGGGTAATATTTGCTATACTTGTAATTTTGGGACAACGGGAGTATATGAACTTAGTTATAGCTGGTGTTGTAATGGTTTAGAAACCGTATTGAAATTTTAATGAAAGTTGCTAATGTTGTAATCTAATGGAAGTTGTTAATGAGAGTTGCTAATGTTGTGTATTAAATTGTGCAGTATATGTTATGCTTGTGAAACAAAAGGAGTAAACTTTGGTTAAGTTTTTAGGCCTGCCGGGTGATGTGGGCGGCCGCCCAAAAATGGGTGTGCGGCCGCACATCTATCTGAAGGGTTTTCTTCTTGGGGCAGAGCATTTTGGGCGGCCGCACAGCCCTGTTTGGGCGACCGCCCAGTTGTCTGAAAAAGTTTAGAGTTTTCAACTAAGGGGTTTAGAGATCAACCTTGGTCTAGTTTTTGGGTAGTGTCCTAAAGTGCTTAGATGATTGTTGTGGAATGTTAGTAATGGATTAAATGTCCTTTTTATGGAATCTTTATAAGGATTCTTTGTGTGCATCTTGTGATGTATTTGGCTTAATTCCTTCTTAGATTAAATGCCCCGGGTTTTTGTTTAGCAAGTATTCATTACTGTGCTTCTTGTTAAAAGTCCAGCTGGTCTTGTTGTGGAGTCAGCCAATGGAAGAATTATAGTGGTACAGGTAAGTCCACTATAAGGTTTTCCATTGGAGCTTGTAAGTCAGGCGGTGGGAGAATTATAGTGGCACCCAAGCCAAGTTCACTATAAGGTGTCCACTGTGCCTTCTAGTTTCCCCAGTCCAGATTGGCCTTGGATGGGATGAATTGCTCCCTTTGGTGAGTATTTGGGTTATGACTTTGTGTCATATTTCCCTCTCTGGTTACTTGGTTCTATTGGTTATGATTTGGTTTTCGGGATCCCGACGGCTTCAACTATTTATGCTGCTCAGATGGTTTTCTCTGATGGGTTTCTCAGTTGGTATTCTTATCAGTATGGTTATTGGTTAAACCTTGGCTTTGGTATCCACCGGAGTGTGGGCAATGTGATATAAGTGATATATGAGTTGATGTTATGTGCTATATGCTATATGCTTACTTGTTGATATTGTTTCTTTATGATCATCATATCAGCATGTAACGTAGTTGCATTTTAGTAGCTTACTGAGATTTATTCTCACCCTTATTTGTTTACTGTTTTAGAAAGGCGGGTCCAGGGAATAGGACATTTGGCACGGGAGGACGTTGGTTTGGTAAGAGTTGGGATTTGTTTTGTTGAAGGTTACATTATGTAAATGTAAACCCTTTGGGTAGAGTACCCGTACTTTCTTATGGTCACATCTATTTTGGTAAAAGTTGATGTATGTACATTTGTTTAAAAGTTTGTAAGCCTTCGGGCTAAGTACTTCCGCTGTGAAAGTGTTTGTAAAAGTTTGTTTCAAGTTAAGTGAAGTCTTTGAACTTCAAGTGTGTTATTGTTCCACTTTCTAAAAGGACATTTCGGAAATTTTTCTAAAAGGTTTCCTAACGTCTTCCGTTCGTGTCCGAGCGTGGGGCCAAGTAGGACCACGGGTACGGGGCGCGACAATATGTGCTCGTGCCTGTTCCCCAATCAAGGATAGGCCTTCCTCTACTTGCAATCAATGGTGGCACACTAGGGGATACAATCAAGTTTGAAAGGCTCCATCAGCAAAAAAAATGCAATTCACTTCACCTCCCCCAACGGTGGCCCTAGCAAAGTCATTTGCAACATTGGAAGCATCCTCAATTACTTTGGCACCAAAGGTCTCAAGGGGCTTCGCAATCTACAATCTTTTGGGCTACGGCATTACAGTAATCCGAGCAAAAGGCAATATTGGGGCTTCACAATTGACAATCTTTTTGGGGAATGATACCCGAGCAATTCAATGTGGGGAATAGTCTTCATGAAACCAAGAAAGCTTCAAAGGGTCTCTCAGCAATTCACGTCAAAGGTCTAATGGTTTGAACGAAGGGCTCCGATGTTATGAATGAATTTGATGATTCTTGTTAGGACCTACAACGATATTACGAAGGAAGTCTTAGAGAAAAGGAAAAAGATTCAATATGCTAAACTCTATCAAAACAGGGTTATAGCGGGAAATGCCTTGGCTAATCCCAATGTTTTGCAATTCAGCACCCCCTTCTCCAAGATCAAAAGAAAAAAGTGCGGCTTTTGAGTATCAAGCACTAGTTGCATCCAAAGATCCGTCTTTAGTTCAACTCAAGAAAACTCAAGCAAGCATATCCATTTGGGACTTTATCACACCAAGACCTTATCATCCGCGACCTCGACGGCACCACAAAACATTACTGCATTTGGGTACCGACCACAATGAGGCCATTCATCTCCCCAGTAAGAGAAAGAAGGAGATCTCTATCAAGAATTCTACCCGAGAGTGCATCCGCTCTCAATGCCGAGCCGATTCCAAGATAATTTGGGGCTTTACATTGAAAGGTCTTTACAATCCACCATCTCCAAGCTCGCAAACAACAAGTACATGACATTTGGGGCTTAGCAATCTCTCGAAGATTGGTATCAATAATCTTCTCTTGGGGCTTACTCATGCCGACAATAAAAGGCGATTTACTCGAATAGGCCAAGAGCTGATTTATCTTGGGGCTATGCCAGTCACTCAAAGTTTGGCATCAAAGGCTTCCTAGGGGCTTTACAATCAACAACCCCTTGGTATCTCGGTATCGAAAGTCTTTGAAGCCCCACAATCGACAAATATCTTGGGGCTAGACATCAATCTTCGTTGGGCACAACAGCGACAACAGAATTCAAGCGAGGCAATCCGGACTTCGACCGAACATGATTTGATCTTGGGTTGGCTTTACAAATACACAATGGTTAAAATGGTTCACCCACGAACTAAAAAAAAAAAAGACAAAAAGATTTTTTTTTTCTTACTTTCGTAAAAGTATGTGTTTTATTTTACTTTGCTCCTAGCTTCTTCCCCAGCATCTCCATCATCCCTGAACTACGTTGGTTTGATTCTTTTCAAGGGATACGTAGGCAGTCTTTTGGCACGACCAACCCATCACCCAGAATGTCATCTCACCGACACTCAGTCAATAGTACAAGCAAATCATCTCCATCAAAAGTGTCAACATCCTTCATCAAATCCACGGCATCAGAAATCCATCCCAAATCAAGCGGCCATGGTAAGTGAAGGTATGAACATCATTCACGCTTTCTACAAATCACATCACACACAAACACAATTTCTCCATCCTTTTAAAATCTCTCTCATGAAAATCTGCTTTTCAAATCACAAAGCACCACAAGAACAATTTTCTCTCATCTCACACGAGCACATGCATTTGCAAAGCATACGCATAACAGGTACAAGCACACAGCTCCACGGTGAACCACTGAAATCACCACCTCATCAACAAAGTCTACTCAATAAATTCACATTCATCTCTAGTCCCCTATACAGACTCTAAATCAGCAGGCAGACTCTCGAGTCCCTCTAAATCAGCAGGCAGACTCTCGAGTCCCTCCAAATCAGCAGGAAGACTCTCGAGTCCCTCCAAATCAGCAGGAAGACTCTCGAGTCCCTCCAAATCAGCAGGCAGACTCTCGAGTCCCTCTAAATCAGCAGGCAGACTCTCGAGTCTCTCCAGTCCCCTATACGGACTCTAAATATTGGCCACGGTGGGCCGATTTCTATCACCGCACTCTTTGTATCAACAGGAAGACTCTCGAGTCCCTCCAGTCCCCTATACGGACTCTAAATATTGGCCACGGTGGGCCGATTTCTATCACCGCACTCTTTATATCAGCAGGAAGACACTCGAGTCCCTCCAATCCCCTATACGGACTCTAAATATTGGCCACAGTTGGCCGATTGCTATCACCACACTCTTTGTATCAGCAGGCAGACTCTCGAGTCCCTCCAGTCCCCTATACGAACTCTAAATATTGGATACGGTGGGCCAATTTCATGCCACCGCACCCCTTTTATCACCAAAAGTTGCTCATACAGGGAACGCATTCCTATCCCTTGCAATTTCAATAATTCCTGCTTTTTACCGAGTCTTTATTTTCTTTGTCGATGTCCTCGGCGGATGTTTTTGTTCTTTCGTCGACGCGTTTTGCTTTGCAATCCACATCGCCGAGGGGCTCTGTAGACACCCCGCCTTGGACCTCTTACCCCGATTGCATACATAGTATTTTTATTTAACTTATTTTTGTTAATTTATGTTACTTCGGTTAAGTTCCTAACTGATTCTGTTAGTTTTGGACTAAACTGCATAACAGAATTAACTTTAGATTCATTTCTGTCATTCTGTCTTTTCCACCCACAAGCGTCTTCGTCATTGCTTGTGGGCTGCGCGCGTGTCTCGCCCCTAAAGCCGGACTCGTGCGCCTCCCATTATGGCAGTAACGGATTGCACCTTATTTCTCTCCTTTTTCTTGATCACAAACACTCCTTTTTACCTCCAAGTTCATCCCCCCTAGTTTTGTAACCTGCAATCCCATATTCTTAGCCATTTCTTAAAAATAAAATATTTCTTTTATTTATTATTTGATTTTCTTCTTTATTATTTATTTTTATTTATTTTTATTTATTTTTATTTATTTTCTTATTGGTTGAAAATCCATCTTTTCCTCTCTTTTTCACCTATAAAAACCCTCCCATTTTACCTTAGAAAGGGACTTGAAATTTCTTCACAAAGACACTATACACAATTCTCTCAAGAATTCTCTTTACAAGAATTCTCCCAACAACAACTCAAGCATCAAAACTATTTTCAAGTCAAAGTTTGAAGTCCTCTTTCTTAAGGTACAACTTTACTTTTTCTTCTTATTATTTTATATATGTCTTTTTAATGTATGCAATCCCCATCAATGTGATATGACCAAATAATCACTTTACTACATTAAAGTTGGTTAAGGTTATCTCCTTACATTTCAATCCTTATTTCAATTTATTATTCTTCTCTTAATGTAATCTTTAGCATAAAAATCAATAAAACAATTCTCTTTTATTTTCCTTTGTAATTCCCCTTTTCTTTACATTATAATTGTTGGCACTATTAATAAATTGAAGGACTTTTTAGCATTTGAACAACTTTAGTAGCAAGACCCGCGTAAGAGGGGCGGAGTGGGTGTTTAAGTACTTCCCATTCCGTCACCTAACCCCCGAACCCTTCTCTTCCCGAATCTTTGGTTTTGTACATAAATTAGGCTATTTCTAGGTTTTTATTATGTTCCTCTAAAAACATAGGTGGCGACTCTCACAATTAAAATCAAATAGACATCCTAGGATAATCCACCGCTCTAGCCAAGTTGTGGTTTTCCCGGGGTATCTACACCATCTTGGGTACTTAATCGGGCTCACAATTTTTTCTTTGAGCAACTTTTCCACCTCTACTTTGATTGCGGCTCTTTTCTCGGGTGAAAAATACCTTTCTTTCTGGAGGATTCTTGTGAACGCAGGATCAATGTTCAACTCATGTTCGATTACTCCTCTGGTTATTCCTTCCATGTCCTCCACCGTCCAAGCGAATACATCTAAACTTTTTCTCAAAAATTCTATCAAGGTTCTTCTTTCTTTCGGGTGAATTTCTAGACCAACTTTTACAGTTTGCTCGGGGTAAGTTGGATTTATGATTACATCCTCCAACGCATCATTGGGACGGATATCTGCCACTTCCCTGTCATGCAACGAATCAATCACAATCTCAATTTGCTCGCCTTCGGCAGCCATTCGGTAGGCTCTTCTACTCTGCTTGAATTCTGCCCGCGTTGAGTGAAACGACAAGGTTCCGATCATTGTTGTGTCTTGAACCTCATCCCCATTAGGTTTATCCCTTTTTCCTTCTCTTTGAATCACCGGTCTGGACATCCCCGCATTCTCTCTTCTTTTTTTTCAATAACTTTTAAGAAAAGGTCGGGCTTGTTCTCAATACATGTTATCCCCGCCGGCGTACTAAACTTGATTTTTTGATGTGGGATTGAAGCAACGATTCCCAATGCCGCTTGTATGGTAACTCCAAGTATGGCGTTGTATTGGGATTTTAATGCGATCACCATAAAGGTTACTCTGTCAGTCTTTTCAAACAGTTTCACTCCAATAGTTACGTCAAAATCTATCGTTCCCTAGGCATGGACTGTGTGGTTCGTAAACCCTTCGAGCAAACCCGCGTAAGGGGTGAGGTGTGCCTCAGACATTCCCATTTCTTCCAAGCAATAAAAATAAAGGATATCTCGGGAGGCCCCCAGTATCGATCAGGACCCTGCCAATGTCCGCTCGGCCAATAGCCATTTTAATTGTCAAGGGTTGTGTTGAGTGAAAAAGGGTGGAAGTCAGCTCTCTCCTTTTAAACCCAATTAATTCTTCTTGCTCTGGTGGGTATACGGGGATTAACAACACCTTTTCCAACTGTTTAATTTGATTGGACAATTGAGTGTTGCTTGGAGCTTCCTCTCCAATATATTGGATATCGTAGCGTCCCTCTCCATCAGAATCATTTTGTCTTATATGGTGGATGTTTCCACGAGAGGCGTTTCCATTACTGCTCGAGCCTGCAATCCATTTCTTTAATTCCCCGGCTTCTATCTTTTGCTGAATGATTTTCTTTAATGGAAAAAATTCATCTGTTGTATGCCCGTGATCCTCATGGTACCCGCACCATTTGTTTTTCGATCTTTTATAATGCTTCTTCTCAAGAGGGGGCGGGGGAGGTAATGCTTCTGCCCGCAAAATCTCTGTCCTTGGAACGATTAGAGGAGTAAAGGCAGTATCATCTCCCCTTTTGAAATTTTCCATGCCTCTTTGTCTGTTCCTTCCCCGTCCACTATTGTTCCTTACATAGCCCGAATAATTTCTAAAATCCTGGGCATGCTCAATTCTGTCTTTGATGCTTCTGCGGGCATCCGTCATGAATGTAGCTCAACTCCGACCATAGCAATGGCTCTGTTATACATTTCATCAGTTCCTTCGGGCTTTCGGCAAGCAAATTCTTGTTTCAATGTATAGGATGTTAATCCTCTCAAGAAACATAACTCTATATCATTTTTTGTCAAATCCACAATTTGCTCAGTCATTTTCGGAAACGGGTAATGTATGCCTTTGTGCTTTCTCTGGGATATTGTTTCACACCACAAAGGTCCGACTTAGGCCTTGCGGCCTCCCCAGCGCCTGCGAATGAGTTCAAGAAGGAAACCCGCAAATGCTCATAACTGCTGAGAGCGTGGCTTATGAACCAGCAACCATTCTAGATCCTTCCCTTTAAAGGTAGAGGCAAGGGATTTGCATTTCACGGCTTTGTCTATTAAAAACAGGGCCATCTGTCCTTCAAACCGCCCTACGTGACTCTTTGAGTTAGCAGAGCCATCGTAGGCGTCTAAGGTGGGCACCTTCCCTCGCTGAATCGGGGAATCAGCAATCCATGAAGCGAAAGCATCCATGGTTCCGACGCACTTTGTTACTCCTTGCTTGGACTCCCATAGATATTTGACAATTCTTTGAAACTTATGGTCAATCATCCCCCCTGTTTTAGCCTTTTTCTTCATTGTTCCCACAATTTTATCATCATCCTTAACAATTGTTTTCCCTCTGGCCTGGCCCCTAAAATTTTGAGGTTGGGATTCACCTTCCTCACTTTCTCCCCCTTCTTCCTCCTCTTCTTCGTCATCCTCTACAACAATTGTTGTCCTTTTTTCTCCAGCAATACTGCTGGTATTGCCTTTAGAACCAATCATTCCGCGAGTTTTAGATTTCTTGGGAGAGGGACTTCCTGCGTTAGCTTCGGCATTGAACAATTCTTCCAAGGCCAAATTTAACTGCAGCCCCTCTGCTACCAGAGTTTGCCTATCTGTTAAGATTTGAATTTTCCTTTGGATTTGGTTGGGAGTGAGAGGAGTGACAGGGGTTTTTTTTGTGTTTTATGGGCTTTTGAGGTTTCGATTTGATCCCTTAGATTCGCCTCTCTCTTTGCCTTTTAAGAGGGACTACAAGAGTTGCCGCTAGGCGTCTTATCTCCCAATCGAGCAAGGACAGATCCTTGACGCACTTGTTTCGAGGGACTAGGGCCTGGATTCAGAATTTCCTTTCCAGTCATTGCTGAGATTTATGATAGCAAGAATAACAAAGAGAAGCGAGTAAGCTTAAGAATCGTAAAAGAACAGGGGAATCAGATGAATATGTAAAGCTTGAATTGAAAATTCGCAACAGAGACTTTAAGCTAAACTAGACTGGAAAAGCAAATGAAATAAAGGAATTGCATAAGGGAACATTTTGATTCCCGACAATGGAACCACTGATGACGCCCTGAAATTTGGGGTCAAGGAGACGGATCTCCAGTGTGCTGCCTCTTGCTCCTGAATCACAACACAAACAAGAACACCGTTAGGACCAAAGCCGGGTTTGAATCCGGCTTAGGGCCTCGGGTGTGATAATAAGATCTCTGAGGAAAACCTAAGAGAGAAGACCTGTAAAGGCCTTGTGTGTGATTAGGTTTAGAGTATGTACCTTACCCATGCGGGAAAAAAGGAGTATTTATAGGTAATAGAAGAGAAAAAATAAAGGGATAAGATCTGGATATTAACCGCCTTCGTACGAATTCATGCCACGTGCCACGATATCATTGGTCAGGTCAAGAAAAGACACTGAAAGGTGGTATGTCGTTGGTGGGTTGTGGCATTACCACTCACATTCATGGTCTGACAGGTACGGAGCATTAATGTCTCTTGGACGTATTTGCCAGTTCTAAAGTATGGGCTCCGGGATGGTTACTTGATGTTCAAGCATGAGGTTTGTGAAGTAACGGGAAGCAAAGCCTCTTCCATATGGAATCATCGGTCGGGCTGGGACTGCGGGCATAGCCTTCCATGGGTCTATCCGGTTCGGTCTTGAGGTTCACTACTCGGCTAAGATAGACTCGATCTGTCCGGTCCGCACGCGCTTGGCTCTGGTATGACAAGCGTGGGCTCATCAGATAAAATGCTTCCTACTCTTGCTTCGCTCGACTAAGAAGCAAGGAGCCACTGAAAGGACTAACCAGAGTACCTAGCTCAGGCATGTCTTGTAAACATGTTTTCCGAGAGTGAGCTCATCCAAGAGGAGAACGTCCTTACGAACCAAGTCATCAAGTTGTTCGTTAGCTCAATGCCACCGAGCTGACGAGCAAAGACCACCCATACGTAGCAAGGCCACATGTAGGACTCTCTCGAGGGTAGAGTCTTAATAGTCCAAAGGGTCTATTCACTAACAAAGTTTTATTCAAGGAGACTCCAACACGACTCAAAAGACCTCACTTGAGAAGATATTCATTCCTTATCAAGATCCAACTAAATCCTACAAATATGTTTCTAATCTTTAGAGGCTACTCCACCATACAATATAAATAGGGGTCAATATCCCACAATTCAGGTATATTCACTTAAGTTTGGTTTTCTTCTTCTTAAGGTACTTATTCTCAGGCTCGAGGGTCTTAGCCATAGACCTTGTTACTAGTCGTGTGTTCATTGTTCAGGCTACGCCAACGCAAAATCTTCCAAATTATCCATTCATGGATCCGGCAATACTGATCTCATAATTTTGGTTGATCATTATGATATATTAGTAATCAGATTATTACTATTTACACAAATTGACAAAAGTAAATTTGATTTTTTCGGATATTCATTTGATTTAGACAAAATTTATGTGATACGGCCTCACGCATGAGACGGGTCTCGTTGAGAAAGTGAATAGTTTGGCCCAATATGGGCGTGGCGGGGCAATCCCATTTATTCTTAACAAAACCCGTTTCACGTGTGAGACCGTCTCAGTGTAAGTACCCCAATCTGAACTGAAACCAGCTTAGAGGTATTCTTAGGACTATTCAGGGATAAAACTGATAGACTAGGACCTCACTAGAACAAACCAAAACTCTAGGACTATCCTGGAATTAAAACTTAGAAAAATCCAGAAGCTCGCCATGCTGAGTCGTACGAATAGTATGGGTACTAGAAGGGCCCAGCCATACGGCTGGTTTGGGTGCCTTCAGTCCCTATAAATTGAGCCCTTGCTGATCATTTCAGGGGGGGGAGAAAATAGCTTTGAGAGCAAAAACTCTGCTGAAATACGAGCAGAAACACAGTATTTGTGAGAATTGAGTGAAAGAGAGGAAGATAGGCTAGAACCAAACATTGGTGAGGCCTCCTTCTCCCCCACCTCCTCTTCACTTCTTTTTTAGCTTGTTCATGTTATTATCTATGCAATGTGTTTACATTTCTTGAGCTATTATTAAATGGAACCAAGCCTTGAAATGATTCATGGTGCCCTCATGCCTTGTGCATGATTAAGGGTTACAAACCAAAGATGATCAAGGCTTGTTATGATTAATGCAATTTACTTTTATGTCATTTACTTTATGTCATTTACTTTCATGTCATTTATATTAATGTCATTTAATTTAATGTCTTTACTTTTGGCTTGGTGATCCATTGCACATTTGGAGAAAGCCATTGCACATTTATGATATTTATGTTTATGTTATGATGATCAAGTTTGGGTGGTAAAGCCTTGATCTTTACCCTCCAAACATTGGTCTAAGTCCTAATAATGTCCCTTTGGATGATAAAGAATCAATATTTATTCATCCAGAGGTTGATTTTTTATGTTTCAAGACTTTGTCTTGGATGAATCATTCATTTGGAGGGCTAAAGTCTCAATCTTTAACCATCCAAATGGTTGTTTTGGCTCAAAGGCCATGTTCATCAACTTTGTTTTCTTTCCCCAATTATTGCCTTGATCATACCCAAAATCATGTGTTTTTGGTGTCCAATTGATGGTCAATGGTATAGGGATGATTGGTATACATGTTTTGGTACGACAAAGTAATCTGAAAAGATCACATTCTGTCCAGTTTCAGCAGGATGCTCTGTTTCTGCCTGGAATTGGACTGTTTCTGATAAATCTGTAAATTCCCAGGGCAGCCATCACCAACAGTTACGGATGGTTTGTCCGGGAAATTGCTTTTCTCAGTTTTAATCCCATTCTGTCAAAACCTTTGCAAATAAACCCCTTTCTGTTAACTTTTCAACTGTTTTCTGTTAAAAGTCAGTTTCTCCCATTTTAAAATACACACACACACACTTGCACATTTTTGGTCAACAAACTTAGGGAGACTCGGTCTTTCCGAGGCAGATTGGGTGAACGATGAAAAATTCTTCCCAAGACGTAACCGACCTCCGAACTCATTTTCTCTAACCTTTTTCGTTAAAATTGGGTTTAAAATTAATTTAACGTGGCGACTCAGTTTTTTGTGAACATAAAGTGCTGTGTTTGATTCTCGAGGGGAACTTTTCCTTGTTTTTTCCGGCGGGTATCTTATAGTGGCGACTTCGCTGGGGAATAAAGTGTTTCCAAACTTCTTTTTAGAAGCTTTAGGGGCACTTTTGTGTGGGTCAAACTCCCGTCCCCGTTTGTTGATTTTGTGCATATTTTGTGTGTATTTTATGTTTCTGTTTTGATTTCTGGAAGTGAAACTGTTCTGGAAACACAATAATTGGGGCTTGAAGAATCAGAAACTGGAAAATTGCAAAAAATAATGGGACCCCTCCACTAGCCATACGGCTGGTTTTCCCGGGCCCACGGAATGTTTCAAATTAACAATTTCTTGCAGGGCAGAAACATTATGATGGTCCCCTTTTCTTCTGCTCGTCCAGGTTTCAATTTACAGCCTTTATTTGTGCACATACACCTTTGTTTTCTTGAACCGAAACTTGTTTTCCAATGCCCGGTTACGCACGAATTTTGGACATAAAATCTTGGGTTTCTCAAGGCCTCATTGTGCATAACCCTCTTTCATAAAAATTTGGTTTTCAAAATCCTTTTGTTGTGCACAATCTTTTTGTATAAATTGATTTTCAAAGGGCCTCGCTCCTCTTGCAAAAATTTCTTGGTTTTCAAAACCTTTGATTGTGCACAACCTTCTTCATGTACAATATTTTTTTTTTCAAGATTCTTACTTGTTCATATCTTTGATTGATTACTTGTGCAAATTACTTGTTTAAATTGCTTGTGCATATCTTGTATATACCCTTGCTCATGATGTTAAAATGAACCGAAAATTCCTATTTTAACTCAAAAGGGAGCGTGGAAGACTTCACACTACGCGCACTCGACCTTGTGCACGTCTCAAAAACCCCCCTCAAAACCCGGGATGGATGCCACAATGCAGCTTGATTGGTTCTCTTGTGCCCTTCTCGCGCGCACGGGTCCATTCCACCTCCCCTTCCGAGCCGAATCAACCACACATTGTTCGTGACACACAAATACTGTGACCATGGTTGGTTTTTGGTCTAGCTCACGTCATCACATCCCTATTACATGTCCAAACGTTAATTATGGCCAAGTTAACGCCCAAGTTCACGACACCTTGTGAAAACAAGTGTGACCAAGGTCATATTTGACCCGGTCTTTGACCTATGCGTTAATTCCAACCATAATTAACCAAAGTCATGTATTAAGTATAGGTTGACACCGTGTCGTTAAGTCCTAATGCTTGGCCCATCCCAATCATCCTTAAGCCCAAGGTTAAGGTCCAAGGTCCCTCATTAAAATGAGGTCATGCTGAAATTTCGTTAAAGCATTAAACCAATTTTGATCTTGATTGGGGCTTAATCATGATAAGGATGGCACACACATTGGAACTTCACGACGCAATAGACCTTAGGAATGGTTCTTTTGGTCGGTGGAAGCCGTGTACCCTATAGGACCCTTGCCCGGGATAGTCTGTCCTTGGGGGTGTGCAATACAGGTGAAAAAAAAAGAGGGGCTTATAGGCATAGTGATGGCCTCCACTGATCCAGGATTTAGAATAGTTGCGAAAAAGAAGAGAAATCTTTTCCAACCATCTAAGAATAAAATGCGTTTTAAGTAAACATGAACAATAAAAGAAAATAAACTTTCGTGTTGCATGAGCCTAAGCCTTTTTACCCAAACTCTAGCCCGAGTTAATACCTGAGTCTGAATAAACATCCTTGTCCCCCGCAGTTCGTAAGAAGTGTATAAGAGTTTCGTAAGAAGTGGATAAAAGTTCTGGGTCACCGTTTGATTAGTGCCGAGTCAGATAGTTCGTCAGCGGCTTCGCTCAGACTTCTCAGAATGACTAGCCCAGCGGGAAGTAGTAGTGGGGGTGATAATGCAGTGGATCCGAATGGTCTTACCAGGGAAGAATTGGTACAAGCTTAAGAGGCCGCCAGGGCCCGGGAAGAGAGTATCCGCAAACATCAGGAAGAAATGCAAAGTAGGGTCGTGGAAGCCCTGAGACAGAAAGGGGTAGCAGTCGTGTTCGAAAAAGATAGGTCTTTTGTGGAAATCACCGATGAAGAGGAGGTCGAAAATCTGCAACCTCGAAGCTACAACCGAGTTCCTCCTCCCTTTGCCCCACCGAGCAGTTTTCCTTCATATCTGCCCGGATTTACCCCGCATGGCCTGATCCCGATGAGCCGAGCGCCATTAGCACCAGCCCCCATTGGTCTGCCACCCCCAGCTTTGCCAATCGCATCCCAAGGAGCTCCATACCCATTTTACAATCCGACGGCACAAGCTTATGATGCTGGCCCCACCATATAACCCTACCAGCAATCCCGCACACGGGTATGTCTACACCCACGTGCCACCTCAAAACTTTCCTCCCGTGATCCCATCCACCACTGTGCCTCCGACCACAGTTCCGGTGACAAGCCAAACCATAGGGTCAATAAACTCGAGCCCTCATATGGATCCCCAAATGGGATGGTTGGTAGAAAAATTGAAACAAATGGAGGAGAAGTTTGAAGGAATCAACAGAAGGAAATCCTCTTTGGGAGTCACCGATCCCGACAAGATTGTCCCCCTACCTCACAAGTTCAAAATTCTGGAAATCGATAATTTTGAGGGAACCGCTTGTCCCCAAACCCACATCAATGCTTACACCTTTGCAATGAGGGAAAAGGGGTGTACAGTGCAACAAATGGCCGACCATTTCCAACTCTCCTTAAGAGGAAATGCACTCAAATGGTTCTTCAATTTAAAGGATAAATCCCGAGCCACATGGGATCGAATCAAAGAAACATTCCTCACCAAGTACCGGTCTAACTTGGAATGGGAGACAAACCGCACAGATTTGCAAAGTACCATGCAAAAGGGTGACGAACCGATTGGTGAATTTTATAGGAGATGGAATTACAAGCTTGGGGAAATTTCTAACCCGCCGACCGAGGACGAACAATTGGACATCTTCCAATCATGTTTGAAACCTCAGTTACGAGCCTTAATCAGTCATCACTTCTATCCCAACCTCCGAGCCATGGTCACCGCCGGGTCCAAGTTTGAAAAAGCTCTCAATGAGAAATCTTCCGCCCAAGCAGTGAAACTCCTATAGGTACCGCCCCCCAGCCACCAACAAAGGGAAGGAAACCTCGGGAATAGTTAATAACATCCAAGGGGAAACCCCAAGACAGGACCCGCCAAGGATGGGTAACCCGGATAAGCACCGGTTTGTGATGTTCGAGGACTTTGGAATGCCTCTAAGCAAGGTGTTCGAGGGTAGGTTAAGAAAGGCCTTGTAAAACCTCTTGTCAAATTCCAACCCAAAAATCCCGAGAGGTACCTTGATGTTAACAAGAAGTGTGCCTTCCACAATTACCATGGGCATAACACCGATGAATGCTTCGTGGTGAAGCGTATCATTTTAGATTTGATTGACAAAGGAAAGCTTGAACATCCCTGAGGCCCAAATGTGGTCAACAATCTGTTCCCCAACAACAATGCCATAAACATGATTGAGTTTGGAGAACCAACACCAGTAACCTTTTTGGAATTCAACACCCCGATAATAGAAATTTGGGAGAGATGGAAAGACACCCTATGGGCATGCATGCAAGAAGGAAATATGAAATGCCCTCCTGATTGTATGGTGGCCAATGTGTTGAGTGCAAGGGTCCTTCACAAAAATGCCAATGAGTTGATCATGATTAAGCTCACTGAGCACAAACTGACGTACGAAGAGTGCATGGAGGAAATGGAAAAGGTCATTGAGGGCGCTTTGGGAGGCAAAAACCATGTCCCAAACGAGTATTGTCCCCCTCACAATGAGCATTTCCATGTTACGGAGCCGAGCAGCTTTCCAACCGGAGAAATGTTGATTAAAAGAGTGTGTGGTTGTAATGGAGAAAAGGAAGAAGGTGGATTCGATATAGCAAGAATCCCGGAAGTTTCCAATTACGAAGGGCACCTCGCCCAAATGAGAGGAGCAATTCGTTCTTTGCCTCGCCAAGAGCTTCGGACCCTCTGTGCAAGTGATGAGGAGGAACCCCTTTATATGTCTCCTCATGTGCCGTACCCAGAAACGAAGGAAAACTTTCCTGTCTTGGAGGACCCCCTACCCTTATCACCACTATCCCCACCATTGGGATTTGGCAGTGAAGAGTCACCATTCCCGAGCCATTTTTGCTGCATGTTGACCATGGAAAAACTCCGTGAAGCCGTGGGTGATGCGGAAAACAAATGTACCCGCCCCACTTCACTTAAGGAAATCCGTCGATCCGTCTATCCATCAAAAGGAAGGGTCAGTGAATGAGTTAAGAAAAGAAGCATGGCCTTATGACACCAAAAGCCCGCAACTACCCGCAGAGGAGTTGGAAAAGGTTTGTGACCCCATGGAGATAAGCGTGTTAAACCGCTACGGACAAGTGCACACGGAGAATCCCAGAAAACCCCCGCCGCCAGAACACCATAGCATGCATCCTTCCTACGCCAAGGAAATGGAAGCCCCGAACCTCGAAAAGGAAGACCCCATTCTTACCCAACTTAAAAGGACCCAAGCCAACATATCATTGTGGTCTTTTCTCACCTCATCCTACCCCCATAAACTCAAACTGGAAGAATGTCTAGCCCAAACCATGGTACCCACCACGGCTACTCCCGAAGATGCCATCCAAATGATTGGAAGTGTTCGCTATGGGAACGTTATCACCTTCACAGACTTGGACCTACCGAAATTTGGAGCCAACCACAATGAGGCTATTTACATTACGGTACAATTGGATGAGCGTCGCCTTCCCCAGATTTTGGTTGACAATGGGTCCGCCATGAATGTCCTCCCTGCCAAAATGATGGACCTACTGGGTTTTAAAGCCAAAGACTTGAGACCTTCTTCAATTACGGTCAAAGCCTACGACTCCACAACCCGATCAGTCTTAGGAGTAGTTACTTTGAACCTTTGGTTTGGAAAACAAATGATGCCGACCGATTTCCAAGGGCTTGACATTCCCATTTCCTTCACCGCCTTGCTAGGCTGCCCCTAGCTCCATAAGGTTAATAGAGTAGCTTCTACCCTCCACCAATGCGTAAAGTATGTACAAGGAGATAACCTCACGATTATTTATGGGGACAGTGTCACCGCTGGAGGAACCAACACCAACGGAATTCCTGTGCTAGAAATCAAGCACGAGGAAAATGGCATGGTATTGACCGGTTTCACAGAGATACCTCCCAAAACTCACATTTATTGTGTGTACCTCACACTCGCAAAAGATAAGATCCCTCCCGCAATGAAAATGATGCGCCTAATGCACTACCTCCCAGGGCTTGTCTTGGGAGAAAGCTCTAGGGTACAAACCGACTCCTAAAGACGTGAGAATAGACAAGGAAAAGGCTCGAAAGAAAAGTCAAGCCAAGGCTCGGGGGATCCCATACAAGGACCCTAATCTCCGTCCTTACACCTTTGACATGAGTCGTTACTTTGTGAAGGGAAGAATCCAAACTAAGGCCCCGAATGCGAAGAAGTCGTTAATGGTCACCAATTGGGATAAGATACAAGAAGATCTTAAAAGGTTATGAGGGATGACTGCCAACCCCATAAGGAGGGCATTCCTCGATATGCCTGAAATGTCTAGTCCCACTAAGGCTACAACGAAGCATGAGTATGTCTTCAAAGGGGTTCCCGAGGTTGTGAAGCTATTCGAAGCCTTGTCCGCGAAAGAGGCCAACAAGGAGGTGGAACCCGTCTGGGTCACTATGACAAGTATGGGTTTGAGGAGACAGTTCCAAAGGAAGCCAAGGAAGACGTCCTAGATGACGAATGGAATGGTGTGGTAATGAAAGGAATGTTTGGAGAAGAGGTGGTCGTGCCAGACTTGATCGATCTCGGAGAAAAAATGATCGCTATGATAGAAGAAGGATTCCCTGGAACCTTCGATCCCCGCACTTTGGTGGGACCCAATGTTATGCCTTTGAAAAACTGGGTGACTCTCTCTGGAACAATGGCTAGCAAGGAGGAGATGACCGCAAAACTTGGACTGGTTCCCCGCCCCCTAGAGTAAAATGTTATAGGGTCCAATGTAGTCAAATCACCTCAATCCCTTGTTTTCGAATTCGAGTCTTCTTCCTCCGAGGGCCTCACGCCCGAGGATTATGAAGTTGTAGCAAATATTGTATTTCCTTTTGCTTTTAATGAAATGATGGACCTTTCCGAGTATCCCCTCATTGCCAATTTATTAGATGATAAATTAACTAATAACCTAAAAACGGTTAACGATGAATCCCCTAATAATGCAGACACACTAAACGAAAAATACATTAAAGAACTTTCAAAGCAGGTTATTGACCGAGAGGAAAACCGTGCCCAATCTGCCAAAGAGGTTTTGACTAAGGTGAATTTGGGGACTGCAGATGAACCAAAGGAGACACAGATTGGCAACTACTTCAAAGGGGCCGAAAGGAAAGCCTTGGTTAGATTGCTCAAAGAATATGTGGACGTGTTCGCTTGGTCTTACAAGGATATGCCAGGGTTGGACGCTTCCATTGTGGAGCATAAGATTCCCGTAGACCCCGAGGTGAAACCGGTTAAGCAAAAGCTTCGGAGAATCAAACCAGAATGGTCCTTGCAAGTCAAAGAAGAGATTGAGAAGTTACTCCGAGTTGGCTTCATAAGGGTGATAGAATATCCTTCATGGCTCTCCAACATAGTAACGGTCACAAAATCCAATGGAAAGGTTCGATGTTGTGTCGACTTTATGGACCTCAACAAAGTAAGCCCTAAAGACGACTTCCCTCTCCCAAACATCGACATGCTGGTGCACACAACCTCGAGCTTTGTGGTCAAATCCTTTGTGGATGGTTTCGCTGGGTACAATCAGATTAAGATAGCTGAGGAAGACCAACAAAAGACCGCCTTCACCACCCCGTGGGGGACCTTTTGTTACACTGTGATGCCTTTTGGGCTAAGAAATGTCGGGCACCAAAGGGCCGTAACCGCACTCTTCCATGATATGATCCATAAGGAAATAGAGGTATATGTGGATGATATGATCATCCATTCTAAAGGTACCGATGGAAAGCATTTAATTGACTTAAGAAAGTTCTTTGATAGGCTAAGGAAACACTCCATGAGGCTCAACCCAGCCAAATGCACTTTTGGAGTTTCCCGTGGCAAAGTTTTGGGGTACATGGTCACTGAGCGAGGCATTGAGATTGACCCCCAAAAGATTAAGGCAATTGTGGAGATGAGGCCGCCTCGTACCCAAACAGAGGTAAAAGCCTTCATGGGACGGTTACAATACATTAGCCATTTCATAAACCAACTCACCCCCACATGTGAACCCATCTTCAAATTGTTAAGAAAAAATGCAGAGGTTGAATGGAATGAGGAGTGCCAAAGAGCCTTCAGGAAAATCAAAGCCTACCTTACTCATTCGCCCATCCTATGCCCTCCACACAAATATAAGCCTCTCCTCCTGTACTTGACAGTGACTGACACATCGGTAGATCCATGTTGGCCCAAGAAAATAAGGATTCAAAAGTGGAGAACGCCATCTACTTTGTAAGCCGAAAGTTGCAAGGAAGTGAGCTTAACTACTCCGCCATTGAGAAGACTTGTGCCGGACTGGTATGGGTTGTGAGAAAATTGAAGCACTACATGCATTGTCACTCAATAAAGCTCATCTCCA
The DNA here is from genome assembly GCA_026119855.1 of Campanula takesimana. Taxonomy (NCBI): domain Eukaryota; kingdom Viridiplantae; phylum Streptophyta; class Magnoliopsida; order Asterales; family Campanulaceae; genus Campanula; species Campanula takesimana. Next base: position 684,418 of record JAOWBW010000602.1, on the reverse strand, counting down.
AGATAGATCCCATCAAATGCTTATTGGAACAGCCATCTTTGTCCATGAGACTCGCCAAATGGTCTTTCTTCTTGGTGGAGTATGGCATTAGCTACGTAGCAAGGAAAGCAATAAAAGGAAGTGTTATGGCAGAACACCTAGTAGATTTCCCCAGTGATGAAGAAAAGGAGCCCGAGCCACAATTCTCCGATGAAGGGATTTTCGCTCTCGAAGGCGAAAATAAATGGCAGTTGTTCTTCGATGGTGCTGCAAACAAGAGGGGGAACGGTGTTGGAATGCTCCTAGTAGATCTAAAGGATGAGCATACCCCTATTGCCATCAAATTGAACTTTGATGTGACCAATAATGCCGCCGAATATGAGGCATGCGCGGCTGGATTGGAAGCCGCCCTTGAGAAAATGCAAAAGAATTGGAGGTATACGGAGATTCGGCTTTAATCATCAACCAAGTGTCTAATAAATGGAAGACACTGGATCCGGGGCTGCAAAAATACCATGCCCACATGGAAGAGCTCATGGCTCAATTCAAAGAGGTCATCTTACATTACTTACCAAGGGATCGGAACCGGTTTGCGGATGCATTGGCCACCTTGGCCTCCTTGGTAGAGATTCCCGAAGGAAGATCAATAAAACCCTTCAGAGTTGGTAGGAAAGAAAACACAGCCTACTGTTGCGAGATAGATAGAGTCCCGGAAAAGGTAAGGGAGCCATGGTACAACCAAATCTACTAATTCCTCAAAAAAGGGGAGGCTTCCTTCATGAATGAGAAAGGAGAATACAAGGATGGGATTAAGGCCAAGGGCATAATGGCTCTCAAACGGTTAGCATCTCACTATGTTGTCTTGGGAGACATCTTGTATAAGAAACGCCATCAGGGCCTCCTCCTAAGGTGTATAAGCACAGAAGAAGCGAGAGGACTCATGGAAGAGGTTCATGGTGGGGTGTGCGGTCCCCATATGAACGCTCGGGCCCTAATGCAAGTCATCTTACGGATGGGGTATTTTTAGATCTCAATGGAAGCCGATTGCATACAATTTGTGAAAAGATGTGATAAGTGTCAACGGTTTTCCAACCTTAATCACATGCCGCCTCATCATTTGTACTGCATGACAACCCCATGGCCTTTTTCAACTTGGGGCATCGACATCATTGGAAAGATTTCTCTGCCTGGAAGCAATGGTCATGAATTTGTTTTGGTAGCCATGGACTACTTCACGAAATGGGTCGAAGCCAAGTCTTATAAGGTCCTGACCTCGAAAAGGGTGGCGGAATTTATAAAGGAGAACATCATGTACCGTTACGGAGTTTCAAATGAGGTCATCACAGATAATGGCTCACACTTCGAAGGGGAATGCGACCGATTGTTAGAGGAATTATGAGTCACTCGCCACAAGTCGTCCCCCTACAGGCCTCAGACCAATGGCACAGTAGAAGCCGCTAACAAAACACGTGAGAGGATCATTAGGAAAATGGCAACACAAGGTAAGGATTGGCCTGAAAAGCTACATCTAGCACTCTGGGGCTACCGAACTTCAGTCAGGACTGCCACCGGGGAAACCCCTTTCGCTTTGACCTACGGAATAGAGGCCATGCTCCAAGCCGAGTTGGAAGTTCCGTCATTGAGAATTCTGTTAGAAAAGGGAAAACTTCATTTTTGTCCATCGTACTTTGGGTTGTGTTTCACTTTTACCATCATACTTTATTTTTTTTTCATTTTTACCATCGTACTACAATCAATAGTGTCATTTTGTAACAAATTTAGGTATAAATGACACTATTGTTTATAATACAATGGTAAAAATGAAACAAATTTAAGTATAAAATAATGAATTTGGTATAAAATGACACAATTGTTTGTAGTACGATGGTAAAGATGGAAAAAATAAAGTTCAATGGTAAAAGTGAAACACGCTCCAAAGTACGATGGACAAAAACGGAGTTTTCCCGTTAGAAAATAAAATTCATGAGGTAGACTGGCTATGAAGTTGACATGATGAATTGGCCTTGCTAGATGAGCATCGTCTGAAAGCAATGGAACATATCCGTGCATACCAAGGGAGAATGGCACGACCCTTTGATAAGAAAGTAAAGCCCCGAGATATTCGGGTCGGAGATTTGGTTCTCAAAGAAAAACCTCCAGGGAGGTCTAACCCTGATGGAAAATGGGAAACAGTATGGATTGACCCCTTTGTAGTGCAAGAGATCTTCTCAGGAGGCGCAATGAGACTGTTAGATTTTGATGGCAATCCCTTCATGCACCCGGTCAACGGAGACAAACTCCGCTGCTATTTTGTTTAAAATATATATATATATATATATACCCACCTGGACTGAAAACCCGCAAGGGCGGTCTGGAGAAAAAATAGGGTTGCACCATTGATTTATGGAAAAAGAACTACGATGACCTGAGCCCCTTAGTCCTATTTGTAAAAGGGGAACGTAGGCAGCCAATTATTGGTCCGGTCTCAAAAATAAATAAAATTCAAATCTATATATATATATATACATACATGCATATATATATATATATATATACCTACCTGGACTGAAAACCCGCAAGGGCGGTCAGGAGAAAACATAGGGTGCACCATTGATTTATGGAAAAAGAACTACGATGACCTGAGCCCCTTAGTCCTATTTGTAAAAGGGGAACGTAGACAGCCAATTATTGGTCCGGTCTCAAAAATAAATAAAATTCAAATCCCATTTTGATCAAGAGGCTTCGTACAAATGTAAACATAGCCTTACAAAATGTCAAAGATAAGTAACCATTATCACTACAGTTAAGACACTTCTTTGATGAGTTCAAGCACGGTCTACTCTCGACTCAAAATAACATGCTGAAAATACAAATAAAACACCTAAATAAACTAATGTGTCTGCAATGGCAATGGGTGGATACTTAGGACAGTAGGGCCATCAATGCTCCTCATCTTTCCACTTCTTCTTTTGACTCCTCCAGGTCTTCTTCCTCTTCACATCAAAGATCTCAATTTCCCTCCTTCCCAGATCGGGAACTCTCCCGGTCTCCTCAATAAGCCCGGCTGCCCTCAAAGCCGTGTTGGTTGCAACCCGAGCTCGGAATTTCCCCATCCGTGCTTCAAGCCCAGGCACCACGGCCATTCTCCTCTCGGCCAGAACCTGATAATCCTCAATGATGTCTCCAGTATGGTTATGGCCACTCGCCATAGCCTCAGTCTCCCTCAAAGTCCTACTAACATCACAATCCTCTCCAAGAATGGCCTCACGCCTCTCCTCAATGAGCCTTTAAGTATGCCCCATAGTCTGTTCATACCAGTACAAGTACACCGTGCTCAGAACCATACTAGCTACGCCCCTGAGAAGCACCCGAGCCGGGAAGAGGCAATATGTCCACAACTGAGTAAAAAGTGAAATGATGGACAGACCCCACATGGACAGCAATAAAAAGGTCTCAGATGCTCTGGGTTGACACCCGTCCACTCCAATAATGGGGCCTGCAATAACCTAAACTACCTACGAACCAAGGAAGGGATGTAGAAGGATGATCCCAAAAGCCCCGGTACCTGAACATTAGGGGCACCATCCTGGTACTCTCTCACAGAGCCAATGCGCCAATGAGGAATCCACCAACGAATCTGCGAAGTTAGGTGACGAGCCATATAAGCCTCCCAATCACCCTGAGTGAAATCCAAAAGTATGCGCCTCAGAGAATAAGACCACGGCTTGTGTGACAAAGGAGCCTCGGGAACGGCCATCAACCTCTCTCTCAACCATATGGTAAGAAGGGAAGGACTACTGCTGCGCATAAAACCATCACCCAAGGATAAACGGACCATGCCATGAAGAGTCTCACCTAAAATCAAAGGGACAATATCCTTCCCCGCGAGGCATTCCTCAAGGACGCCCAGCAACACTCTATGGCAAGTACCCTTAGAACCAACCATGTAAAAAAAAGCAAGAACACACAACCCAAAGGCATTCTAAGAAGCCTCACCCGTACGATCCATAAACTTTTCAGGAAGATCCGAAATGTCAACAAAAGTGTGGTCAAGGACCATACACTGAGCCTCTTCTAAAGGAATGTCGAGAAGAGAGACCAACCTTTTGATACACATTGTGTCATCAATCGAAGGAAGAGCAATGACCTCCGTATCCACACCCCCCACTAAAGCCTTGAAATCCTCATAGGTCGGGGTGATCTCTTTATAGGAGAAACAATACACATGTCTCCTGATATCCCAAAAGGTCGCAGCGGCTCTCAAAAGCTCGAGGTCCGGGATGAACTCCTTGAGAGACCAGAAGGATTTGAGTCTAAACTTGGCTTGGAAAACGCCTTGTTCTCCCTCATGTGATACCGCATCCAAAGCCTAAGGTTGCCCTCAAAGCACTCTTGATCAATCTTAGACAATTTTGGTGGTTTCTCCATAAGAAAAGGCTCCATGGAAGAGAAAGCTTTCGAAATGAGAAGAAGAACTGCTTCTGGACTCCAAGTTAAGGCACTTAAGAAGATGACCATACCTGGAGCAAAATTCAATGCAAAAAGTACACCCACTTGGACAACCGTACGGATACTTTGTCCCCTGACACAATTAATGATTTCTTGTTGGAAGTTGGCTTTATAATCCCATCCATTAAAAACCCCATCCCAACCAAATCATAAATACCCCGGATTTTTACCCTCCTTTGGCTCATGAAACATGTTATTGGACCTAGAAAAGAATTAGGCCCCTGCATAATGTGATCCCATTAAAAATTGTGAAAAAAATCCTCGGCGGTCTTTGACGTAAGCCCATTGAATGTTGGAAAAATGTCCCGGTAGTCCTTAGTCGGACGTAAGACCAGTTTTCCCGTCAAACTCCCCAAAGATGGAGTTGACCCAAGCCTTGACCGAGAGTGGTCATTGTAGGTTGAAGCCTTTGTTCCCGACAGCCCTTAGTCGAACTTAAGAGCAGTTTTCCCATCAAACTCCCCAAAGATGGAGTTGACCCAAGCCTTGACCCAGAGTGGTCATTGTAGGTTGAAGCCTTTGTTCCCGGTAGTCCTTAGTCAGACGTAAGACCAGTCTCCCCGTCAAACTCCCCAAAGATGGAGTTGACCCAAGCCTTGACCCAAAGTGGCCATTTGAAGTTAAAAATCCCCCAGGCAGTCTTTGACGTAAGCCCATTAATAATTGTGAAAAAGCCTAGGCGGTCCTAGTATGACGTAAGCCCATTGCCTTAGTAAAAGGTTCCGACTTCGACCAAATGAGAGTCAAGTCCATCCTTTAATCAACCCTCCCCGTAGAGTCAAGTTGACCAAGTCCCGACTTTGACCAAATAAGAGTCAAGTTCATCCTTTAATCAACCCTCCCCATTGAGTCAAGTTGACCAAGTCCCGACTTTAACCAAATGAGAGTCAAGTCCATCCTTTAGTCAACGCTCCTCGTAGAGTCAAGTTGACCAAGTCCCGACTTTGACCAAATGAGAGTCAAGTCTATCCTTTAGTCAACCTTCCCCGTAGAGTCAAGTTGACCAAGTCCCGACTTTGACCAAATGAGAGTCAAGTCCATCCTTTAATCAACCCTCCCCATAGAGTCGAGTTGACCAAATCCCGACTTTGACCAAATGAGAGTCAAGTCCGCCTCTAGGAGAGGATAATAGATATCCCCCTATGTCTTAGGAAAGGACGAAAGATGTCCAACTACCAAATCTGTTTTAGGAGAGAATGATAGATATTCCCCTACGCTTTAGGAGGGGATGACAGATATCCCCCTTTCGGTTAGGCTACTGTCACAAAATCCCTTAGGTTTGAGACGCCAAGTTCCTCACCTGACCTTGATAGGTCACCTCTAGTTTGAGATGCTAAGTTCCTCACCCGACCTCAACGGTCACCCTTAGGTTTGAGACGCCAAGTTCCTCACCCGACCTCAACGGTCACCCTTAGGTTTGAGACGCCAAGTTCCTCACCCGACTTCAATGGTCACCCTTAGGTTTGAGACGCCAAGTTCCTCACCCGACCTCAACGGTCACCCTTAGGTTTGAGACGCCAAGTTCCTCACCCGACCTCAATGGTCACCCTTAGGTTTGAGATGCCAAGTTCCTCACCCGACCTCAATGGTCACCCATAGGTTTGAGACGCCAAGTTCCTCACCCGACCTCAACGGTCACCCTTATATTTGAGTAGCCTTAGAATATCTCACCCCCTGCACTACGTTAAGGCTTGATTCCCCGCAAAAATGGGGATACATAGGAATCCTATACCTTTAGGTCCATCCATGCAACCAAATCGGCCAAGCCGTCCTCCCATCATAGGCAGCTTGGGATGTTTTTTTAGGTCGACAACCCCGCTTTCCTAAAGCGACGTTGCCGAGGGGCTCTGTAAGTACCCCAATCTGAACTGAAACCAGCTTAGAGGTATTCTTAGGACTATTCAGGGATAAAACTGATAAACTAGGACCTCACTAGAACAAACCAAAACTCTAGGACTATCCTGGAATTAAAACTTAGAAAAATCCAGAAGCTCGCCCTGCTGAGTCGTACGGATAGTCTGAGTACTAGAAGGGCCCAACCGTACGGCTGGTTTGGGTGCCTCCAGTCCCTATAAATTGAGCCTTGCTGATCATTTCAGGGGGGAGAAAAATAGTTTTGAGAGCAAAAACTCTACTGAAATACGAGCAGAAACACAGTATTTGTGAGAATTGAGTGAAAGAGAGGAAGATAGGCTAGAATCAAACATTGGTGAGGCCTCCTTCTCCCCCACCTCCTCTTCACTTCTTTTTTAGCTTGTTCATGTTATTATCTATGCAATGTGTTTACATTTCTTGAGATATTATTAAATGGAACCAAGCCTTGAAATGATTCATGGTGCCCTCATGCCTTGTGCATGATTAAGGGTTACAAACCAAAGATGATCAAGGCTTGTTATGATTAATGCAATTTACTTTTATGTCATTTACTTTATGTCATTTACTTTCATGTCATTTATATTAATGTCATTTAATTTAATGTCTTTACTTTTGGCTTGGTGATCCATTGCACATTTGGAGAAAGCCATTGCACATTTATGATATTTATGTTTATGTTATGATGATCAAGTTTGGGTGGTAAAGCTTTGATCTTTACCCTCCAAACATTGATCTAAGTTCTAATAATGTCTCTTTGGATGATAAAGACTCAATCTTTATTCATCCAACGGTTGATTTTTGATTTTTCAAGACTTTGTCTTGGATGAATCATTCATTTGGAGGGTTAAAGTCTTAATCTTTAAGCATCCAAATGGTTGTTTTGGCTCAAAGGCCATGTTCATCAACTTTGTTTTCTTTCCCCAATTATTGCCTTGATCATACCCAAAATCATGTGTTTTTGGTGTCCAATTGATGGTCAATGGCATAGGGATGATTGATATACATGTTTTGGTACCACAAAGTAATCTGAAAAGATCACATTCTGTCCAGTTTCAGCAGGATGCTCTGTTTCTGCCTGAAACTGGACTGTTTCTGATAAATCTGTAAATTCCCAGGGCAGCCATCACCAACCGTATGGATGGTTTGTCCGGGGAATTGCTTTTCTCAGTTTTAATCCCATTCTGTCAAAACCTTTGCAAATAAACCCCTTTCTGTTAACTTTTCAACTGTTTTCTGTTAAAAGTCAGTTTCTCCCATTTTAAAATACACACACACACTTGCATATTTTTTGTCAACAAACTTAGTGAGACTCGGTTTTTCCGAGGCGGATTGGGTGAACGATGAAAAGTTCTTCCCAAGACGTAACTTGACCTCCGAACTCATTTTCTCTAACCTTTTTCGTTAAAATTGGGTTTAAAATTAATTTAACGTGGCGACTTCATTTTTTGTGAACATAAAGTGCCGTGTTTGATTCTCGAGGGGAACTTTTCTGTGTTTTTTCCCGCGTGTATCTTATACTCGGCAAGCCCATTTACTCTCTCAACGAAACTCGTTTCACGTGTGAGACTGTCTTACGGGGAAGCTCATTTACTCTTTCAATGAAACCCGTTTCACGTGTGAGACAATCTCACACAAGACTCCCTCTCTAATTTAGGGGTACAGGTAGGTCTGGATTGCCAAATCCGTAATATAAGTCGACAAAATAAAAGTTAGGAGAAAGTTTCGACTGCTAAATTGCAATTAGGTTACTGACAATTTAGACCCTAAAGTGATATACCACCCTTCCAAACGAACCTTGATGTTTTTTTTCCCGCCAGATCAGACCTAGATGTGAAAAATGTTGGCCAGATTTTTTACGGAATTTGTTAGAAAAGTTAGTTAAGTACCATGCGCATGGCACGTGATCGACAAAATGGATGGATTTGTAATTGATATTATCTATTAAGGGCTTAAATGAAAATTTTGAAACTTAAGGGTTAAAAACTATAGATTAGGGGGGTCAAATAAATGTGAGTATTCTTCCATCTTCAACCTTCCACAACAACCCACCATCACTAAAATGTCCACCACCTGAAACCACCAAAGTACCACCACCACCACCACCATTAACAAAAGTAAACACAACACATAATTCATTCTTTTCACTTCATTTTTTCTAAATCCAAACAATAAATTAATTCTAATTAGCAATAAAACTACAAACCACATTGCTCCTATTTGAATCATTGCTCCCAATTAAATCAATTCAGAGGAGCTCTCTGATGAGAAGAATTCATTCTTCTCACTCCACGAATCCGAAGAAATTAAGGATTTTTTCTTTTGAATTTCGGAGAAATTAAGGATTTTGAAGAGATCAGGGTTTTGGAATTTGGGGGTTTTCGGGAGTTGCGAACAAGGAGTAGTGAAATGGCAAGGCGATATGATCCAATTTCCAGGGATTTTAGAACAAGGAGGATGGTTTCAAATTTCTGGTTACACATTCCGATTTCTAGGTTGAGGGGACGAGGAGAGAAAGAAGATAAAGGAAGAGAGGAAGAGAGAAGAGGGGACACTGGAAGGGAGGAGAGAGGACACTCGGATGGCAAGATTTGATCGACGGTTGAATACGTGATATTTGGCCATGGCCTGTGCCGATGAACGAGAGGAAAGAGACAAAGGGCTGAGAATATGGGAAGGGAAAGTAACAAATCAGTTTAGGGTATTCGGACTTTGTATATACGTAGATTAAGGTTAGGTTAATTAGTGTAATTGTGAGTTAGTAAGAAAAAATTAATATAAATATTGATAAAAATAATTAGAAATAAGAATTACATACATTCCTCAAATAATTATGCTCTTATATATTTTTTTTTATTTTTATAATTATTATAATTTTTCTAATAAAAAAATAATTCTATTATTTAGAATAAAAAATATTTTTTCTACCAATTTTAATAGGTGCACAAATATTGGTAATTTATTTTAAATGATAACTCTTTGATTTTCAACCCTACTAAATTTGAAATTTTTATTAAGCCCCTTAACAGAAATATCAACTTCAAACTACCCAAGTTCGTTAGTCACGTGCATGACACATGCTACTTAACTGATTTTTCTAACAAAAACCGTTAAAAAAGCCCTAACTGGCGAGTATTTTTCACATCAAGGTCTGATCTGATGGGAAAAAAAAAAACATCAAGGTCCATTTAAATGGGTGATATATCACTTTATGGTTTAAATTGCGATTAACCCATTGCAATTTGACACAAAACAAAACAGGAAAATCTTCCGTTCTTTCCCCTTTAGGGTCTGCTCCCGAGTTTTAAATGAGAGGAAAGAAATGAAAGAGAGAGAAGGGGAGGGGAAAGAAAGGGAGGGGAGGGAATTTAATTCTTTCCTATTGTGCTCCTGAGTTAGGAAGGAAACACTCAATTTTTTCTTCTCTTGCTCCAGAGTTTTGAGATGAAATGAAATGAAATAAAGCAAAAATTACATTTGTACCCTCATTTATAAATCAATGCTAATTAGGCTGTTCCAAGTAAAAAACGTTTGCTCATTTGCAGCCCTTTGGACATCCATCACATAGCAAACAAAATATGTTTATTCTGTCCCTATGTCATGATGGACTTAGCATGACCTTGACCTGAATGTGTTCCCCCTTTCATTGAAACACTTTCATCATCTTGGAGGTATTGCCCTGTATTGCGAGCAAGTAACAAAGTTTTCCATTCGTGAAATAGACTGAGAATAGAAAGTCTAAATCCTACCAAATAGCTTACATATGAACGATCAGCTGTAGTGAAAGCAGAACATACAAAGTACACAACTTCAATAAGAAAAATATTTAGCTAAAACCAAGCTTGCTACAACTCCTTCACTAATAAAGGTAGCAAGGCAGGCATATAAGGTGATCATTCTCACTTTTTTTACATCCGTCCCCAAAAAATGAGTAGAATCCAAAAATTTCAATCATAATCTCAAAAACTTCATAACAATTAAAACAAGTCTAATCCATAAAAGACCCTTTAAATATTCAGAACGGATAAATCATCTTCTCCAAATACGACAGCCGTCCCGTTTTTGGATAACCAAATAGCTTTCTTGCCTTTTCCGGATTGTCGGTTAGGAACTCAAAGGCATCATCAAAAAACTGACTATCTACACCCATCTCCTGCAATGCCTCCATAATTTCTTCGAAATAAATCACTCTAGGACGAAATTTTGCACTAGTTTCCATAATAACATCGGTGCTTCTTTCAATTGCGGTGGCAATTTTAGCAAGTGAACTTTTCATTACCTCTTCCATAGTTTCAGTCTTCTTCCTTTTTGAAGATGTAGAGATATTTTGAGAAGCTACTCGAGACGTCTGTGCATTGGGTAGAATCTCGACATCATCAACTTCTAACTCCACGGGAAAAGGTTCCAAGAACTCTTCATTTTGAGAGGCTAGAAAGTCGATATCGTCAATTGTTTCCGCAGTCTCCTCACGAACAGAGTTGGCTTTTGTTTGAACCCATCGACGCTTCTTTTCTTTAGCCGTTTCAGCACCTTCGCCAGTTGCTCTATCTTTAGCAAACAACTCTTCAAGCTCGTCGTACTTATTAATGGTTTTAGTCCTCCATTCCGCCGCTTCTGGCTTAGACTGTGACAATCAAACACACAGAAATAAATTAGTCTAAATTACATTTCAATATCATGATTTTATACGAGGGAGTTGAATAGCATACCTGAATAAGTATTTCCCAAACTTCGGGTTCAGCGTCCCATAACTTAGTATCAGAATTCCAAGCAAATTCGCTATTACTAGCACTTCTAAATATATCATAACATTTGCTAAAATTTTGCTTGATGGTTTTCAATCGATTCATTAAATGTTCCTTCTTCATATTTATTGAAGGAAACTTTTCATTCATTTCTTTTACCATATCTTTATAAGCAGAAATTGTGAAAGTATCATCCTCGTGATTTCCTTCACGATGTTGAAATAACATGGCTTCAATGAATACATTGTCCATGTGAGTAGTCCAAATTAGCATTTCTCTTTTTGTTTTGGGTTCCTTCGATGGAAAAACTCATGTTGACTTCTACATAAAAACAATATATAACGAACAAAAAAGTGTTGAATAGTTTACAGATTAGTTTAGTAAAAGGCACAATGATAATGATAATGATAATGGTAGACTTACACTAATGATATGAACTAACACTAATGACATTGCAGAAGGGTTTGAAGCTAGTTTTGAGCATCTGTTGTCTTTTCTGATGAAGAAAGCACCATAACTTAATGATATACTGTGTTGCTATTAACTCAAGTTAAATTCCTAATTCCTCCATCTCAGAAAGGTAAGCAAAATTGTTTATAATTATCTGTAACTACAATATTCATGAAAAAATTAAAGCTACATTTAAGTTATGAAATACTACTCCCTTAATCTCAGAAAGTTAGTTTCACTTTTTTTATTGTTACTCCCTCCGTCCCGGACTAAGGTTGTTAGTTTGACTTTAGTCTGGGACCAGAGGGAGTATGAGTAAACTTTGAGTAGTAATTTAACAACCAAAATACATTCAAAGTAGTAAGGGAAATCACTACAGTGTGTTAAGGGAGCCTATAATTCAAAAGTGACCCCTTTACAGCTTCAGGATAAAACTGAAACTGTAAACATGTCAAATACTCCCTCCGTCCCAAAATAATTTTCTCATTTGCCATTTCTTATTGCCCCAAAATATTCTTCACATTTCTACATTTTAGGCTTAAACAAAATATGGCTAGTGAAACAAGTGTTCATATCCTTAAAAAGTTTGAATAGTCAATTGCGAAGATCATTTTGGGACAGAGGGAGTAGTAATCTCTCTATATATTAAAAGAGGTCATCCATGAGGTCATCCATGAATAGTGTTAAGCGCCAAAAAAATTGGCCCATTTTGAGTGGCAATTTTTGTAATTTGTATCTTATGCTTGGGCAAAGCTAAATGAGTATGTGAAAGTGTTGTTCACATGCTTTATTCAAACCCTATCACTTCCTCCTACCTCCTCATTTTTTTCTCTCATCTCTCTCTCTAAAACACACACACGCACTCTCTCTCTTCTCACCCAAATCTATCTGTTTTTTCCCATCTCCCCGACTACCGGCGCATCTTCGCCGGAGACACCTCTTCTCCTTCCTCCTGATTTTTCTCTCTTTCACACACACGCACACCTTTCTCTCTCAACTCCTTCTCTCTCTAACTCACTCTCTCCGACTGCCGACCATTCGTTCACGGCGTCCCTTCGTCGCCTCTCTTTTCCGGCGACACTCCTTCTTCTTCTCCGACGAGCTTCCTCATCACAGACCGCTCTGATTTGGTCGGACAGATTCAGATTCAGATTCAGATTCAGATCATTCTCATTTCTTCCGGTCGTTGGTTCGGATATGTAGTTGCCGTCGTCGGTGTTTCTGTTGAAGACTGAAACCAAATCAAACTCTATTATCTGAGTTTCAACAAATTCCACTTCAATTTTTCCCAATCCGCACAATAATAACAAGAAATAGTCCGAAAGCCATTGTTGTCGGAGTTCAAATTAATAAAAAATATTCTATCTGGGTTCTTGAAAAATCTGAGATATGGGTGTTGGCAAAGTGGGGATGTGACAGAAAGGGAATGGGGATGAGTGAATTGAGAGGGAGGCGATGAAAAGAGGAAGTGTGCAGGGGAAATCAATTTTCAGATCTGGAAGCCATTGTAGTCGGAGTTTCAATTTAGCCATTGTTATTGAGGTGGTTATAATGGCATTGAACCCTTTTAACCCAAAACAAGGATGGAATGGCGGTACTCAAGGGGCTTTCGATAATGAATGACGTGAAAAAATTAGTATCAATTTAATCAACCTGTTTCACTTTAAATTAGTAAGCTCAAATTATTCTTTTAAAACGGTAAATATGTCAATAATAAGGAGATGAGCATTTTTTTGGAGATGGAACGCAGATTTTAAGGCTTCAAATATGGAATTTACTTTTTAGTTGAAGTTTGTTAATTAGAAAAGTGTCTGAAAGTGGAGAGCATCTGTGCAAAAAATATTACTCACTCCGTCCCAAAATAAATGTCTAAAATGATTTCAAATTCGCTCTTTATCAATATTACATTTGATTTTTTTTTTAAATTCATTTTGAGACGGAGGTAGTGATTGAAATTTCATTTATTTGGGACGGAGGGAGTAGTAACCATTAGTTTGGGACGAAGTGAGTATTTAAGTTGATGTAACTACACAATTGCCACCATAAAAATTAAAATCAACTTAATGTAATGGGGCCTCCGTTTCTATGATAAATGTATTCTTAGTTCTTTTACCTGTTTTAACACTTGAAAACGGAATAGGGCTCACAATGAAATCTGAATTACGTATTTTGGGTTAGATTATATTATATTTTAGTTTATATATATATATATATATATTCTATTAAATATATAATAAAAATATACTCGGTACACGGTATACCAACCAAACTCATATTTGTGTACCGTGTACCAACCAAGAATGCGTTATCGGTACGGTAGTACCGTACCAAACTTTCGGTATACCAAACGCTTTGGTTCGGTAGGTACTCGGTGGTTGGTTTGGTTTAGTACAAATGGCCGCCCCTACTTCAAATTGGAGTCTAATTATATTTCAACCTTACTTGACCACTAATTACTTCATTTCTAATATTTGTCCAAAAAAGTTATTAATTTGCCTTTTTCGGGTTTAGTAGTTTTATTAGTTTAATCGTTGTCATTAGTATTTTAGATTTATATTAACTAATATTATCGTAGTATGCTTCAAATAAACATTTTAGTAGTATATAAATGTGTAGTAATTTTATATATATCTTGAATTAATAAATAAATAAATAAAATTAGAATAACTATTATTTGAAACCGCTATTTTAAAAAGTATCGGTAGATGAATTTTTGTGTGTTACAATAATTTTTATTTATTTTAAATTAAATGGATTTTTTTTATCTTTGTTTTGATTTGTTTATGTTTTCGTGGTTGATTACAATATTTTAAAACGTCAAATGATAAGGAAACAAAGATGATCTTAAATTAGGGAGTTGATAGGGCGAATTTTAGGCTTCATAACACTCGAATTGTAGGATTTACGACTGTTTGAGGTTGGTTGTTGGTTAGGAAAAGTCAACGAGTAATGTTTTCTAATTTGTGCAATAAATGATGGGTGAATTGAATTACTTGATAAATTAAATTATTTATTTTTTATCATATCTTTCTATTAGCAATTTGATTTTCTGTTAGCGATTTCATAAATATGAAGATTCATACTTTCTGTCCCAGAAATATAGTCTCATTTTGATTTTTTATGGTCAACAAAAATAAACTTTGATCAAACATTGGTGTCAATCTAATCATCACAATAAAATTCTAAAACATGTTATTAATAAATCAATTAATGATTAATAAATTACAACTTTTAGAATTTCACTAGAATCATTAGATCGACACTAATGTTTGGTCAAAGTTCATTTTTGTTAACCATGAAAAGTCAAAATAAGACTATCTTTATGGGACAAATGAAGTATTATATGACTCAAATCATTTTTGTACTAGGGATTATCAGCAAGAGTATGAATAAATTAAGGCTTTACAGTCATTGGGATTTCGAATCACTCCAACGGGGAGTTAGCTCCACCCCGATCCACCCAATGGCTCTGATCTCTCTACCTCGCCTATTTTTGTGTTCGACAGATGAGATGTGTCTGAGCTCGGTGGGATCCACAAAAAATTGAAGTGATTTCAGCCATAGAAATGATGAGCTCGCCTACGTGGATGAATGCACACCATATGATGGAGGGGTGGAACTAATTTGGGTGAAGCGGTTCCAGACCAGTCATTGTTGGTACATATGATACGAACCTACTACTTGAAATAAAATCAATTATGAAAGCTTCCAATCCATCAGCAAGAATACCCATCACATTGAAGGCTTTGGCTAATTGCATTCTATCAGTACAAAAGCCACAAACAACTGAACAAGCCCTTTGTTTCAGAACCAGTTCCATCGGTCTATCATGAAGTTAACATTGAAATGTTTTATCGTGGATTTAAGATAGGATTAAATAATAATTTGGTCCTTAAACTTGGAAATTTTTATTAGTTTGGTCCTTCATGAAATGATTTTATTAGTTTGGTCCCCTGTGATGGCTTTTTTTGCCAGTTTGCCCATTCCTTCAGTGACATTTTTCAAAATGCCGAATATACCCTTGAAACTAATGCTAATTTGTTCCCTAAACTTGACGCTTATATTAATTTGGTCCTCCGTGATGGATTTATATCTTAGTTTGCATCTTTTATTTATTTTTACTAATTTTATACTATTAAATTATATTTAAAAATTGTTTATAATGCGCTAAAAATAATTAATTAATTTTAAAAAAAATCGAGTCCATCAACCTTAAAATTAACTCTTTGATGGGTTTGTATGTTGACAAAGTTTATATGATCATTTTTAAAAAACACTGTAATAATATACCTTTAAAAAATATAGTGAGAGAAATAAAATATTTCAGTAAAAAATAATTCATGAAAGACCAAATTAAGTATTTAAAAATTAAAAGATGATGCCTTTAATCCATGAAGTTAATAATGAATTTCCTTTTTTGAATCCAAATTATTAAAAAAAAGTTTTAGTTTGAATGTAAATCGGTTGAATGAAATTGTTGAATTTATTAAGAAAATTATTTTTTACTGATATGTTTTATTTTTCTCACTACATTTTTTAAAGGTATATTATTACGTACATTTTTAAAAATGATCATATAAACTTTGTCAACATACAAACCCATCAAAGAGTTAATTTTAAGGTTGAATAACTCGAAAAAATTAGAGGAGAAAAATATTTGAGATTCTTTTGAAATTAATTATTTTTAGCGCATTATAAACAATTTTAAATATAATTTAATAGTATAAAATTAGTAAAAATAAATAAACGAGGCAAACTAAGATATAAATCCATCATGGAGGACCAAATAATATAAGCGCCAAGTTTAGGGACCAAACTATCATTAGTTTCAGGGGTATATTCGAAAAATCTCACAGAAGGAATGGGCAAACTGGCAAACAAGCCATTATAAGGGACCAAACTAATAAAATTTATTCTTGAAAGCCCAAACTAATAAAAATTGTCAAGTTTAGATACCAAATTATTGATTAATCCTTTAAGATATCATTTTTATGTTTTTTTTAATCATTTTATTATTCAGTTATGGAAGTTATGTCCTCTTTTCATTTTTTTCATTTATCAGATAACAGTATTTATGTGTTATATTTGTTTTTATTTTAAATGTTTTGATTGTGATTTTCACCATTAAAAATAATTACTTAATAATATATACTCCACCGTCCCATAACTATGTGCATAAAATGGTTTTTGCACGGGAATTAAGGGATGAATAGTAGTAGGTAGTTGTGAGTGTGAAAAGTGAAGTAAGAGAGAGAAAGTGGGGTAGGGAATAATAGGTTGATTAGTGTTGTGAGTTTAAAAGTAAAGTAAGAGAGAAAATGAATGTGATGAATAGTAAATATTCTTTGCTATTTTAGGAAAGTGTGACTTATCAATGGGACACCGAAAACGGCAATTTGTGGACATAGTTATTAGATGGAGGGAGTACAGTATATTGATAAAGTATATCCCGCCGTGCATCGCACGGGAGTACGGCTAGTTTTGATGTATACTAAAACAAAGACAAGTTTTCAGCAATTATAACATCAAGTATGGAACCCTAAGCAGCCCACCCCAATAAAGACCAACCATAGAAGACCCTACGCTCTTATTAGTTTATGATACAGTATAAAAATCTCAACTAAATGTAGTGTAACCAAACCACTATAGCCTAATAAATTGCAAACAAAGCAGCATACTAACTTACTAGATCAATCTGATATCTATTTTCTAGACATGGTACAATCATGTATTGGAATTATGAGCACATAATTATAAAGAAAGGTGTTGTGTATGATTATTAATTTGAAGCAGTTCATGGACAATACATGTGAAAAAATATGTTTACATACCTGTTGTTCCATGGAGTTTTCGCGAAACAGAGAAATGAGAACTGAAGAGAGAGGGACGATAGGTTTACGCTAAAGTGTGATTTACATGGATACGAAGGGACTGAGGAAGGGCAAAATTGGGTTTATAAAAAATATTCCCAGCTTTCAATTTCTTTCCTTCTATTTCTTCTCATTTTTGGGAAGACTAGCGGGTAACCCGTGCTCTGCACGGAAACCAATACTATGTCTTTTAACTATAGTTAACTAATATAGTAATCATCATTTTAACTAATACTATTAATAATAAAAATTAATCTATATGATTACTATTATTATAATAACTATTATAATTAATTAATACCATTGATAGTAATAGTTAATATATACATTAATAGCAATGATTAGTCTATATAATAATAATTATTAATATAATTATTATAATAAAATAATATTATCAATAGTAATAGTTAATTGATATAGTAACTAATGTGATTAATTAATATTAAAAATTAATAATCTAACTTATATAATAACTATTATAATCAACTAATACTAATAATAGTAATAGTTAATGTATGTAGCCTATCATAGTTAACCAATACTATTAATAGTAAAAAATAACTTATAAAGTAACTATTATGGTTAACTAATACTATTAATAGTAATAATTAGCTATATAGTAACTATTATAGTTAACTAATACTATAATAGTAATAGTTAACTAATACTATTAATAGTAATAGTTAACTAATAGTATAGTAGTAACTAATACTATTAATAGTAATATTTAACTATAATAGTAACTATTATAGTTAACTAATACTATTAATAGTAATATTTAACTTGTATTGTAACTAATATTGTTAACTAATACTATTAATAGTAATAGTTAACTAATATAGTTAACTATAATAGTAACTATTACTAATAAGAGTAATAGTTAACTATAATGGTTAACTATTATAGTTAACTATTACTAATAATAGTAATAGTTACTATAATAGATAACTATTATAGTTACCCTTTTTAGTAACTATTATTATTAACTAATAGTATTAGCTAATGAAAAGAAAATGAAAAGTCACTTATTTATTAGTATGTTATTGATATGGCTTCTCTAAATGCAAGCTTTCTCCATTGTTTGTCCACATGTCAATACCATAGCTCTTTTGGCCAACTTTAATATATACAAAGGGGAGAAAATCACCCAAATTTTCTTTTCTTTTCTCCACACTTCTTTCCTTGAAAAAACTCTGGAGCAACCACTGGGAAGAAATTAAGAGCTTTGGACCCTAGGCCCCTTCATCCAAATCATAAACCCATAAGAACCCAAGCTGAGATGAAAATTCCAAATAAACCCAGAGCTAGTTAAAGGACAAAAATACCCTTACTGCCCAAGCCCACATCCCAGCCCACTCCTGCTCACCAATCATGCCCACATTCCAGCCCGGATCCCTCAGCCCAGTTCTGCTCTTATAATTAGACTATAAGTGTCAATTTTTTCACTTTTTCCAACTTTTAATAAAAAAATAAATAATATATTTTGGTCAAATCCGGTCAAACTCTTATAACTAACGTATAAGATCAGTTCTACTATTATAATTAGAGTATAAGTGTCAATTTTTTTCACTTTTTCCAACTTTTAATAAAAAAATAAATAATATTTTTGGTCAAATCCGGTCAAACTCCCATAACTGACGTATAAGACAAGGTCTACTCTTATAATTAGATTATAAGACTCATTTTTTTTTCACTTTTTCCAACTTTTAATAAAAAAATAAAAAATATTTTTTGGTCAAATCCGGTCAAACTCTCATAACTGACGTATAAGACCTGCTTTACTCTTATAATTAGACTATAAGATTCAATTTTTTTTCACTTTTTCCAACTTTTAATAAAAATAAATAAATAATATATTTTGGTCAAATCCGGTCAAACTCTCATAAATGACGTATAAGACAAGTTCTACTCTTATAATTAGAGTATAAGTGTCAAAAAAATTTTCACTTTTTCCAACTTTTAATAAAAAAATAAATAATATTTTTTGGTTAAATCCGGTCAAACTCTCATAACTGACGTATAAGACAAGTTCTACTCTTATAATTAGATTATAAGACCCATTTTTTTCACCTTTTCCAACTTTTAATAAAAAAATAAATAATATTTTTTAGTCAAATCCGGTTAAACTCTTATAACTGACGTATAAGATCAGTTCTACTCTTATAATTAGAGTATAAGTGTCAATTTTTTCACTTTTCCAACTTTTAATAAAAAAATAAATAATATTTTTTGGTCAAATCCGGTCAAACTCTCATAACTGACGTATAAGACAAGTTCTACTCTTATAATTAGATTATAAGACTCATTTTTTCACTTTTTCCAACTTTTAATAAAAAAATAAATAGTATTTTTTCGTCAAATCCGGTCAAACTCTCATAACTGACGTATAAGACAAGTTCTACTCTTATAATTAGATTATAAGACTCATTTTTTCACTTTTTCCAACTTTTAATAAAAAAATAAATATTATTTTTCGTCAAATCCGGTCAAACTCTCATAACTGACGTATGAGACCTGCTCTACTCTTATAATTAGACTATAAGATTCAATTTTTTTACTTTGTCCAACTTTTAATAAAAAAATAAATATATTTTGGTCAAATCCGGTTAAACTCTCATAACTAACGTATAAGATCAGTTTTACTCTTATAATTAGAGTATAAGTGTCAATTTTTCTCACTGTTTCCAACTTTTAATAAAAAAATAAATAATATTTTTTGGTCAAATCCGGTCAAACTCTCATAACTGACGTATATGACAAGTTCTACTCATATAATTAGATTATAAGACTCATTTTTTTCACTTTTTTCAACTTTTAATAAAAAAAAATAAATAATATTTTTTAGTCAAATCAGGTCAAACTCTCATAAGTGACGTATAAGACCCGCTCTACTCTTATAATTAGACTATAAGAGTCATTTTTTTTTACTTTTTCCAACTTTTAATAAAATAAATAAATAATATATTTTGGTTAAATCCGGTCAAACTCCTATAACTAACGTATAAGATCAGTTCTACTCTTATAATTAGATTATAAGTGTCATTTTTTTTTTCACTTTTCTAACTTTTAATAAAAAAACAAATAATACTTTTTGGTCAAATGTGGTCAAACTCTTATAAGTGACGTATAAGACTTGCTCTACTCTTATAATTAGAATATAAGAGTCATTTTTTTCACCTATTCCAACTTTTAATAAAAAAAATAAACAATATTTTTTGGTCAAATCCGGTCAAACTCTTATAAGTGACGTATAAGACCTGCTATACTCTTATAATTAGACTACAAGAGTCATTTTTTTCACTTTTTCCAACTTTTAATAAAAAAATTTTTTTGTCAAAATCTGGTCAAACTCTTATAACCGACGTATAAAACCAGTTTTACTTTTATAGTCAAATCCGCTCAAACTCTTATAAACTCTTATAAGAGACGTATAAGAATAAGAGTAATTGTTTTTTGCACTTTTTCCATTTTTTTTAATAAACATTAATAATGCCATATTTGTATTATTCCAACTATAGTAATATTACAAAAAATATCACAATGATATTCGTCTAAGCTCTTTTTTATCTTCAAAGCAAAAGCAAATCCAAGAATTAATCAACTAAATTGAATATACAGAGAGTCAAACTAAATTGAATATACAGAGAGTCAAATGGGTGTTTTCGTATATTATGCTTACCAAATTTCTACCCAATTTCAATCAATTTCTAGCCTTCACCATTAACTTCTAAACTCATATTCAATTATATCCGGCTATAACCATTGATGCCGACAAAGACCACATATCCAGACGAACACTGTTAACTCTGACAAAGATCACCATCTCCGATAGTCACCATTAACTCCGATGAAGACCACCATCACCGGCACAAGATCAAAACATCTCACAACGCCGGAGAAAACAATGGATCTGACCGGAGATGACGAAGACGAGAAAACGAGATATGTGGTTCGCCGAAAAATATCGACCAGATCTGAGCAATATGAGACCAGATCTGAGGCGTGTTGTTGTTTCAAGTGCCGAGAGAGAATGAACAGGAGAGCAAGGAGTTGAAGAATCGCCGGAGAAATGAAAGACGCCGGTGAAGATGAAGGCCGCCATGGAAAATGGAAGTCGCTGGGGAAGATGACCAGAGAGGTGGCCGGAGCGGAGTACCATGACCGGAGACGGAGAACGTGAGGCCGGAGGTGCTGGCTCGGAGACGGCATGTGTGATGTCGGAGTTAGGAGCACCGGAGACGGAGAAGGTTGCCGGAGTGTGGTAGCCGAAGGTGGAGGTGTGGAGAGAGAAAGTGTGTGTGTGTGTGATTTTAGAGTGAGAGAGAGATATGACCCAAATTACAGAGAGGGAGGGTGATTAGGGTTTTATTTGGGACTAGGGTTAAAATTGGTATTTAGAAAATAATTTTGACTAGGTCAACAGTATATTGGGTTTTGATGGAATTTTGATCTGAGCTTCTATTGTAGTGTGGGCTTTTGGATCTCACTTGGGTTTTTATGGAGAAATCATCTGGATGAAGGGGCCTTGTGGAATTTTCTCTGAAATTAATTGTAATTTCTTCCCTTTTTTTTCTTTTCTCTCATTTTTCACACTCGGGAGCAGACCCTTACTCTCTCTCCCTCTCTCCTCCTTAGAGAAGCTAAATTCTGGGGGGAGAGAAATCTAGAGAGAGAAAGTAAGAAGATGAGAGAGAAGACTTTAACAACCAATCCAAACCGCCATATCTATGGTGCCGTTGCACCTGCAGTCTAGGGTTTTTTAGTTTTTGAACCTTCAATTTCTCAATGGAAATGCCAGGTAGGCGTTCTAATTACACTTTGCTCGGCCAGATTCCCGATGATCACATCCAGCCACCTCCGCCTAGTTTATCCACCGTCTCCGGCGGTGGTACCGCCGGTGGAGGACAACATATCTACTATGAGTCTCGGTCAGGAGATAGGTCTAAAGGCTGGGACCTGACCGATCGGATGATTCAGCCGAGCCGAATGGGAACAGGAGGCACAGGGACAACGTTCTCGGCGTCAATCGGGTTACAGAGGCAGTCAAGTGGGAGTAGTTTTTGGGGAGAGCTCGCTTTCCGGAGATTACTATGGTGGGCAGCAGGTGTTAGCGATCCCATGCGTTTGTTCTCTTGCATGAAGGTGTTGGCGGTGGCGGCGAATTGTTGAGGTTGAAGGCCTCCGATGGTGGTGGTGGTGGAGAGTTGTCGTCCTCCAAAAGTTGGGCACAACAGACTGAGGAGAGTTATCAATTGCAGTTGGCATTGGCGCTTCGGCTTTCGTCTGAAGCTACTTGTGCGGATGATCCTAATTTTTTGGATCCTGTGCCGGATGAGTCTGGTTTGAGGTCGTCCTCGCCTTCTACTTCTGCAGAAGCTATGTCTCATCGGTTTTGGGTATATTCACTTTGCTCTTTATCTTTTGATACCAATATTTTATATATCTTTTTTTTTTTTTTTTTTTTTTGTTGCAGTTCAAGCATTTAGGTCTTTTGCTTTTAGCAGATACTGTGTGGTATGTTAATTCTTTTAGATTTCTGTGCAAAATCTTCGCAAATACCAAAACATGATTGTGAGGCATTGAAATTTAGATTGTTTAGATTTACTTTTGTGGAAAGAAATGGCGGGTGAAGATGTTGTTTGTGGTTGGTGCGAGAAAATGCTTCAGGTAGTTTTAAAGATTTTCATTTGGATATGTATGGTAAGATATAGTGTCAAATGATCATCCCAGTGAACTGACGCATGCTTGAAGGGTTGTGGCCATTGATTTCTTGTTCCATTATGCACGCTCTTGATAACCTATAATGTAGGGGTTCAAATTATAATGGCGGGTTTTCTATTTTTTTCTCTTTGTAAGTTTGTCTAAGGGGAACATTGAAAGTTGCTTTTGGTTGCTGGAGATTTGAGGGCCACCACTTTTGCATAGAACTTCCGCGCTTCACATTGGCAATCAGTTCATCTTTATGTGGGCAGCGCCATATACTAGGTGATACGAGTCAGGAAGAGAGTTACAATTGTAATAGAGATAAGAAGATGAATAGGTTCTAGAGTTGTAAAATCATACTAATATTGAACAAAAAGTGCTCTTTTAACTTTTTTGGGGCTTGTTAAACCAAATACTTGTAACCCATTACAAAGATTTATGTTCATGCTAAATCAAGCTATAATTTTGGCAGTTTCTGTTTTTTCTTCTGTATTTCTAAAACTGCGTCCACTTTTTTATCTCAGAACTTCAGATTACATTCTTAAATGCACGCTTTGCACGTGGCTCAAATCAATTTGTTACTTGAAATAACTGAACCCAGAATGTTATCAACTGGAAACGACTTAATGGGAATCAATAATTGCCATGATCAGATGAGAATTTACTGAATGAGAATAGGCAATGGTGTGCTTTGGGGATTTAGGGTGATGATGTTATCCTTTTTACGAGGCATTTGCTGTTTCCAAGTAATATTTAATACAATGTGGGGTTCTCAGGGAAATTGAGGATGGTTTGAGTTTTGCTAGGTTCGCTGTTCAAGATTGTTGACGTGTTTTCTGTAGGTTTGATAATGGGTACTGAATGGTACTTCAAAGTATTTTTGGTTCTCTTGCATTTATGGAACATGTCATTTCTTGGTAATTAAGGATCACTTGTTCTGTGATGTTTCGTGATTCATGGAGTAGCTTGACAGCTACATGATCGAGTTAGGAATGAGGATTCTGGACAATTGGTCATTAGGCTAGATGACTCCTTAGTTTAATTCCTTAAACGAGGCAATGTAGCAGGGAGAAGACTGGGATTTACCACTTCCTTGGCATTCCTAGAGGAAGATAAAATCGCCTGCTAGAATGGCTTTCTTTCTCAGCCCGCCTCTATCAACTCATTTTCTCGTTGATAATTTTCCTGTGAGAGTTGGATCAATATCAATTTCTGCTACTTGAGCAAAACTTCTGAAGCAGAGTTGAATGATTTGTGGATTCAGGATGTTTGGCTATGTAGACTGGAGTCTTGGACGTCTACTATTGAGTTTGAGATGAGGATTCTGGATGTTTCCAATTCATGTTGGATGATTCCCTTAAGTTTAATTCGTTACACGAGGTTCTATATCTTGGAGATGACCATGCTTTTCCATTTCCTTGGCAGTCCAATTGGAAGATAATGTGGCTTTATTTATTGTCGCTCTCAAATCTCAAATCCATTTTCAATTGCCATTAATAATGGAGGAGACTGATGACATCATTGTGATTTCTAAATACACATATTGCTGAAGCAAGGTTTAATCATCTGATTTAGCATTGTGTATATGAAAATAACTTGTAAGCAATTGTTAAATAGGAGAAAGGAGAGTAAGACGTAAGGAGAGAAGGAGAGTAAGACATGGTGTTGGAGAGAACCTCTCCTACTGTGCCTCATGCTTTCATTTACAGAGTAGGTAGTTACTATTGGAAAAGTCAATAAGATCTAAACAACTATTCAATACAGAGGTGGAGCCACCTTGATGCCAAAGGGGGCAATTGCCCCCATTGATTTTTAAAAAGTAATAATTTACTAGTGCAAAATTTACAAAAAATTGGAGTTTAGTGCAATTTGTTTAAGTTTGCCCCCTTTGAGATAAAATTTATAATAGTTGTTTTGGTAGAAAAAACAATAAAGTAGATTCTTGATTGGTAATCGAAATTAAGGAGGGTCGAATGGAATTAAAGCTAAAGAATTGTAAAAATCAAGATTGCACAAGGATGTAACGAGGAAAGCCCTTGAGACAATGATCTCGCAGGCATAAAACCTCGGGAGGTGATTAAGAGCACCTTCCTTCCCAAACGTTTGTATTGATCTTTTTGATGGTGAACTAAGGAGGATTACAGAGTTGTTCGTGAGTACGTGTGTGATGGTGTGCCTCCCAGCTCGGTTTAAATACAAAAATAAAGATAAGAATCCTAACTAATAAAGGAATAACCAACTATCATAGAATCTCGGATCCTATCTTCAAGTTTCTGGGAACGTGGTTGAGTATGCCGTTGAGGCTTGTTTTCCAACTTATCCACATGTGCTGATTGTAGTCAAATACCTGTAAATATAATTAATAAAATAGATTTTATCAATAATATAAAAATTACCTGATACTCAAGATGTCACAATCCTGAAGATAAATGAAGATGGAAACGACTTGGAATTTGCCCATTGATGAAAATAGTACACTAGGATTTTTTTTTGCCCCATTGACAAAAATACAGTTAATTTTTTTTTGTTGTGTAATTTTTGCCCCCATTGACGAAAATTCCTGGCTCCGCCACTGATTCAATAGTTTATCTATATGGAAAGAGATAGACTATCACTACGCCTAAAAGAAATATATATACGAATATTCTCATACAAGGTGCAAAAGTACCGCTTTTACCCTCCTCTCAAGCAAAGCGACCGGAGCTAAAGCTTGCTCGAAAGGAGATTAGAACGGGCCCTTGCAAGGCTCTTGTTGATGATTTTGCTAGCTGGTTAGTGGGAAGAAATGTGATGGAGCCGCCGGAATCCACGGTGAGGTAGGTCGCAAAGAAAGTGGAGATATATTTCGATGTGACAGTACGAGCATCAAATACTGGATTCTTGTACATGTTAAGTGCAGAAATGTTGTCACTTGTCACGCAGGGGTGGTGACTAGGAAGACCCAACTCACGAAACAAATATGAGAACCAACTTAGCTTAGCAGACGTGGAAGCCGAGGCACAATACTCGGCCTCACTACTCGAACGAGAAACCGTGGTTTGTTTCTTGGTCGTTTATGCAACAAGATTCAGTCCAATAAAGACACAAGCACCTTGTGGAGACGCGATCATTAGGAGAACCAGCCCAATCAGAATCACAAAAGGCTAATAGCGACACGTTTGGAGAAGCTTGAAAGGAGAGCCCGAGAGATATATTGCCTTAGAGAAACCGCATGATCCGTTTAGCAGCCTATAGGTGTGTAGGTGGAAGTACGTGGTGCGTGCATGAACCGGCAAACCTGGTTGACGACAAAGGAGAGGTCCAGACGAGTAATTGTGACATATTGCAGGCCACCCTCCATGGTGCACTAGAGAGTCAGATCTGAAAGAGGCTCGCAATCATGTGCGGACACGTGAGAACCAGAAGTTAGAGTTGAAGAGACAAACTTGTGGAGAAAATTAAATGAATACCTAGATTGAGACAACTGCAAGAAAGAAACTAAATGGTCCCAATCTTCAAGTGTGAGGCAATAACCTTGGAAACCTCGGATGACCATGAGCCGGTGACTATGATGTCGCCTGTATAGACCAGAATAGCCATTAGAGTCACGATGATGACTAAGAATCAATGATAAGTCGGCTCGAACGTTGAAAAACCCTAAGTAAATCAAGTAAACATGAAGTCACTGAAACCTAGCTAGCGGAGTTGCTTGAGATCGTTGAGTTGCCTGATGAAGACGACAAACACAATTGGGATGCTTAGGCTCCACAAATCCCGGTGGTTGATCAATGTAGACCTCCTTGGTGAGAATGCCATAGTGAAAGGCATTACGAACGTCAAATTGCTCAATAGCCAAGACGGAGAGTTTGGCAAGATAATATGGTGCAGATGGTGGGAGGCTTGATTATGGGACTGAAAGTTTCGTCGTAATCAACACCTCCATGTTAGGTTTTGCCATGTGCAACTAACTGGGCCTTATAGCGCTCAATCGAACCGTCTGCATGTCGTTTGACTTTGTAGATCCACTTACTGCTGACAACATCGTGATGGGGAGAAAGTGGTACGAGCGTCCATGTATTTTGTGAGTTCGTCGTGGGTAGCTTTGTTGACAATGTGTCACAAAAGCCGCTTGTTTAAAGGTAATGGGCTCAAAGAATGGCGAAGCATCAATAGTGCATATAAGGCAAATCTATGTGGTGAACCATATATCGGTTGATTAATGCTTTTAGGTTGGAGTTATATTGTAGTCGAGGTGTGGACTCAATGAAGGTACTAGTGGGCGCACTAGGAGAGTGGGTTGCTGATAACGTGGGCCCAGCTGGGGATGAGGAAATGTCCAGGTGAAAGGGAACTGTGTTGTTCCAGAAACTGGGCATGTGAGAGGCTTGTTGCTGTGTTGCAGTGCAGGCGTGAAGGCATGCGCTGGGCTAGAGGGTGATGTTTGGCCAGCAGGGGACAAGGACCCAACAGGGACCGAGCACATTGGCAGAAGTAGACGAACCAGACTGAATGTCCGCAGGAGGGGTGGGCTCCTGAGAGAAGTGGACTAAGGACCCAACTGCAGGTGTACCTTGTTCTCGAGATGACTGGCGTGGCCAAAAATAACATCTGAAAATTTCTTGGCGACAGAAGAAATGATTTTCATCTAATAATACATGTCGAGAATATAAGTATGAAAACACCGGTATCCTTTGCGCAACACATCAGATCAGATCATACCCCAAGTACAGTAGGCGTGGATTTTAGAATGAGATTGTGACGATTATAGGGAAAGGGATTAGGAATGCATGTACAACCAATTATTTGGAAACTATAAGTAGGAACACAGGAACACGCTTCCACAATTTCTCATAAGGCGAAGTGTTATTTAGTTGCTGCATTGGTAACCAGTTTACAAGAAAGGCTGCAGTAGAGAACTGCAGTAGAGAACGCCTCGAGCCAAAAGATTGGGGAACTTTGGATTAAGCCAATAACAAAGCCCAACTATAAGTCTATGCTTTCTCTAAACCACCCCATTTTGTTGAGGAGTATACGCACAAGAGGTGCGATGACCAAAGTCGTGTTCACCAAATAAGCTGCAAAAAATAGGTTAGTATATTTTCCCGCTCCAACTGTCTGGATCGTTTTTATTGTGTGTACGATTGTAACTTTTCGTGCCATCTGATTTTCAATAAATCTTTAAAACTCATAAAAAGCCGAAAAAACATTTGATTTGTGAAAGCAAGGATACATCCAAAAATAACAAGAGAATCATCAACAAATATATGAAATTTAAAACCAAAAATTTGTTGGAATTGGGGATGGTTGCCAAACATCTAAATGAAGTAAAATCCAACGGATTTGTAGAATTAAAGGACCTTAGTTGAAAAGGAAGATTACAAGATTTGCTCAGCGGACAAATGTGACACATCTCTCTACTTTTTCACAGAACCGCTAACCGGTTTTAGAATATGACTTAACAAAGACTCAAAAATATGAGAGGACGGATGACCAAAACAAGCATGCCATTTACAAAAAGAAGTATGTTAACCAATTAACGCAAGGAATTTTGCATAGGTATGGGTGTGAAAGAGAAGTATTAAAGGCTGTTTATGCTTTTACCTGTAAGAATGACCGCTAGTTTGGTTGTCTTTCACACAGACGAAGACCAAGAGCGTCAAAGTTAAAGCAACAATTCTTGTCTAACGAGAAATGACGAATGGAGAGTAATGATTTGTGCAAATTAGGAACACACAAGACAGTGATTTGAAAAGAACGATTACAAGAGAATCAAAACTGACCGATGTGTGTGATTGGCATTCGTGAATCATTAGAATTGTTTACAAAGTCATTACCAAAACAGGGAGAGTTGTAAGACATTATAATGGTTGAGGATTTCATATGATTTGTAGCGCCGGAATCAAGGATAACCGAGACCGGGTCCATGGGAGATGAGTCTTGAAACAATGCGATAGACGTAGGAAAAGCTGAAAATGCAGCATGAACCATGGCGGAGTCGGAATCGCCCTGATACCATATGTGAAAACAATCTGTAAGCAACTGTTAGAATGCCATTAGAAGAGAAGGAGAATAAGACTCGGTATTGGGAGAGAGCCTCACATACTGGTGTCTCATTCTTTCATCCTATAGAGCAGTCATTTACTGTAGGAAAAGTCAATATGATCTATACAACTAGTATATAGTTTATCTATATGGAAAGATTGTTGGGTTTTGATGCATCATGCGCAGCGGAGTAAACATAAGATCAAACACCCATGAGTCCGGATCCGTGCATGTTGATTAAATTAAATACAAGATGAAAGAAACTAACCCTTGAAGATCGCATCCATGAACACGGACTTTAAGGTGCTAACGCAAACACCCTCTATTGGTATCCACACGTCGAACGGATATCAAGAAACACCTTCTTGATCTGGATTGCTAGACCCAAGGCTTGATGAAGAAACGATTTCTTCGTAGGAATTATTTTGCTCCATTGATCATTGTATTTTGATGATTCTCAATCTCAAAATAAATAATCATACCTCTCTTTTATTTATTGTTTCTAAAACAATTGTTTTTTATTTCCAAAATCACCATTAGAGGCTGTCAAACCCGGCCTCATATCTTATATGAGGGTCTGACCTAATTCGTTTGGGATCGGGATTCCTTTTCAGTCAAGAAAACTGAACAAACTGGACTGGTACGGGAGGGGCGGCCGTACGGCTCCACCAGAGCCGTACACACACCATACAAGCCGTACGGTCGCCTAGTCTGATTTTCCAGATTTTCGGCCTTTTCAATCCGTTCTATTGTGTGTGACCCAATAGGATTATACTAAGTTGGCAACGAATCCGAACCAGTCAGAACCCGTAAGTCATAAGCGGACTCTAGCAAGCCATTATGACTACCCAATTAGTAAACTTTGAAAGTCCAAAGTTACCTAATAGAACATATCACAATCCCTTTG
>JAOWBW010000601.1:799759-873080 GCA_026119855.1 Campanula takesimana | reverse complement strand
TTTTCTCCATGGATTCAATCCACCTCTCAACTTTGGTCACATCTGGTTCTCCTTCATAACTTGTTGGTTTCATCTTTAAAACTGTTCTAACCCATATCTCGGAGGTGCTTGCTCTCCTCCTTGCCTTTGATCATTAAGATTTTTCATGGCTGCTTCAAACATCCTTGAAACATGATTCGGGCCTCTTCTCTAGGCTCCCCTTGCCCTGAAGAACCAGCCTGATCTCTTCAGTCTCAACCCTTTTCAATAAATACCTGCATAAGACACTCAACGTTACTCACTCTATACACAACTACCCTCCTAGTCACTTAGTCATTCTAGATCATCTACAAACCTAGCTCTGATACCAACTGTCTCGCCCCAACCCGTGGTCCTACTTGGCCCCACGTTCGGGACACGCACGGAAGACGTCATAAAACATTTTAGGAAAATTTTTCGAAATGTCCTTTCATAAAAGGTTTATATATAACCAACCATTACTTGAAACTTGATTTCATTTCACACAAACAAACTTTCACAACCCAAAGTACTTAGCCACCAGGCTTACAACACTTTACTTACAAATTTTCAAATCACCGACATGTTCCAAAAATAGGTGATACAAAGATGAAGTCACACGGGTAACTACCCAAAAGGTTATACATTTACATAATGTAGCCTTTACATAACACATATCCCAAAATGTCTTACCCAAATTACACCACGACGTCCTCCCTTGTGAAGTGACCTATCCCCTGGGCTCTCATTTATCTAAGGAGAACAACATTGAAAGGAACGGGGTGAGAATAAACCTCAGTAAGCTACTAAAATGCAACTACTTTACATGCTGAAATGATACTCGTAATTGAACAATGTCAATAACATTCACATAGCACGTAACATGAATAGGCAAAGCCAACTCATCTTACCACACGTAAGTTGGAAATAAACAATCATAAGTGGATACTGAGCCAGGTTTCTCTCGAATCAAACATATAACCATATGAGAGGTATCAACTGAGCAGCACAAATGGCTGAAAACCGGTTCATGAACCAAACAATAACAACAACAACAACAATGGGGGAAAATGACACAAAGTCATAACCCAAAAGTGCCCACCTTTGGCCCAAGGAAGGGCCGTTAAAAATGGAAAACCAATAATAGAAGCTTTATAAGGAACTTGGCTCGTGTGCCATTATAATCCCTAACCATTGCCCGAAATCACAACAAGAAGTATCAGCTAGACTTTACACGAGAGCCACAGTAATAAAAACTTGCTTAAACAACAACCGGGGCATGATTCCAAAGTAGGGAACCACACAAACCATCATAAAGATGTAAACACGCTACTCATAAAGAGTTCACAACATTGACATGAAGTCACAACACAATCCTTTATCATGACATTAAGTCACAACACAATCAATCCAAACGGTTACATCCATTTAAAACTCGATCACAAAGGACCAATTCCACCACTTTGGTGTTCCAACAACAACCCTCTAGGTACTCTAGGATATCACCTAAGACCTAGACCAAGATTGAACTCTAAATCACTTGGATTGGAACAACTCAACTTTTCACCAATCATGGGCGTCCCGCCCACACCAGACTGTGCGGCCGCCCACAATACTCTGTTCCAAGACAAAACCTTTCAGATAGATGGGCGGTCGCCCACCCCATTCTGGGCAGTCGTCCAAAACACTCGACAGGCCAAAATTTCACTAAATTATACTCCCTTCGTTTCACCGTCCCAAAAGTACTAACACCCTTATACCTGAAGCATACTCTCTACCCATATAAGTGCAAAGACACTCAGGAACACATTTGAACTAAACCAAAACACTTCTTGCTACAAATCTCATACTACTCCCTTTGTCCCAAAATTACAAGTATCACAAAAATCATTCAAATCACAAAATTAACAAGTACAAGTATCAAATATAACATATATGACCATTTTAACATTTAAAGGGGAAATTAGTAACTTACCTGGTTCGGGAAAAAGTATCGCAGAAATATGTTTTGTTCGGGTAGAAATGACTTATTCAACGCCCTGATCATTTTTATATAATTAGATTTTAAAACGGATAAGTAATTTAAAAGATATAAAATCAAATGAAATGAACTTACCTTTTCTCTTTAACCCTAGGAATGAAACGAGGAAATGTTCCTATTTGTAAACACACAGAGGGGAAAGAGAAGGATAGGCATGTTTTATAAAAATCTTTACCTTTTTCTACTTTGGTCACTCTACTTTCCATTTGAACAAACCCCTAAAGTTAAAATTTCACTAAGGACCCTAAAGTTTCAACTTAATCATTTAACTCCTTTAACCATTATTACTACTAACCAAATAAATAACACATTACTCAAACAATATGTGCAAGTCATAAAATATGACTGCAACACATAAAATGCACACATAAGTTCAAATTAAAATCCCCAAAAATATAAAATAAATAGGGACGGGTTTTGGGGTCGTTACAGGTACTATGTACAAAATTACATTTGAGACTTTGATGGGTACCAGTACTGGAATTGGGTTTCCTAATCTCTCTGTTCTGCGCTTGAGTTTTGTGGATATTGACTGAGAAGCTCTGGCATACTTGCTCTCCTCCAACAACTGTCCCTCGCTCCGACATGTGTATGTTAAATCCGCGCTTTCTCTAGTACATGTTAAAGTTGTTGGTAACTTAAAGTTGAAGTCTTTGGAATTGGCTCATGTTGGATGATTGAAGATGTGCAGATATGTCATCAATAAATATGGTGTCCTTCGGATTCAGAGGGCGATAGGGTACAAAAATAAACATTTGAAGACGTCCCCCTTCTTACCGAGGCATCGTTTTCTGGGAGGATGTACTGAGCATCCCAATTGCCCAACAACTTTGGTCTATCTTGCCTCACCTAGAGGTACTTGCATCTTATTTTTTAACAATTGATAATATAAATCTATTTCAATTTTTCACTTGCATTGACTTGTGCCTTTGTATCATATTGTGATTCGGTCTTATTTTGCGTATCCATCTTTATGACTTGAAATTATAGTGATTTCTGGACTTATTTTGGTCTACCAGAAGAATTCTTTTCGCAAAGGCAATCCTACCTGATGGTTATAAATTAGGTTATGTACCTTATTGTCATGTAAGGGTTAACACGGAAGCATTACGATATGGTTTGTATACAGTCCCTAATATGCTTAGACTGCAGAGACTAGGGATAAGAAATATTCTCGATATTTTGTTACTTAAGTAAGAATTATGTCCCAAAAGTAATTTTTTGCTTTATCTGAATGTTTTGTATTTTGTATTTTTTTTTCTTTAAAAAAAATTGCTTGCATTTGAAGAAGTTACAGAACCAGGTCATAGAGTTTTATTCATAAATGATATGCGTATGTAGCGACGAATCAGTTGAATATAAGTAGGTTCGTGTACCAATGCCACACAAAATTTTCACCCGTCTGATTGATGATCTTATCCTTGCTGGTGGTTTTCCTCGTCCGACATTTTCGCAGCATTCTTTTAAAAGTACTTGTGCTTACTAATAGGTTACTTTTAACTTATTTCTTTATCACGTTCTAGTATGTATGCCGGAGCATATTCTTATTATTTTTACCCCACTAACAACCCTCACACTTTCCGTACAAGAACCTTAATATTATACACTTTTCCTTATTCTCCATGCCACCCCATTGTCTAATTTGAAATGGGCCGGAGGGAGCATTAGTGTGCTCTTTCAATATTAGGAGTATTTATGTATAAGCTACTAAAAGTGCTCAAATGTTAGCTTACCCGATGCAATTTTGTCCTCTACTTTGACTACATCAATCCTTTCTAAACGATGAAAACCCTCTGGACTTATTTCTATGGCTTTCCTCGACTTTGATGATGATTTTAAATCTCCGTCTGCAAAAAAAAACCTATTTAGATTCTAAACCATTACGGTTTGAACTGTTTAAAGAATGTACAAAGCAATTACATCGGCTACGTCAACAAAGTGTTGACTTCTCATCAAACAATGGTATTCCTATAAATATGTTGAGAATTTTCTGGGATCGATTTCGTGATGAAGAACAGAGTTCAACACTTTGAATTGGACGCTTGCGAGTTTTTCTTGTCTTTCTTCTTGCTTGGTGTCTCTGTTTCTTCTTCTTCTTCTTCTGGTTCAGCTGTTTTCTCTTCTTTTTCTTCTTCTCTCCTGCTTCCACATTCTTTACTAACTCGACAGCTTCCTCAGATGCGTCCGTCTTCTTTTCTTTTCTTTCTTACCCACATCTTCATTTAACCCATCACCTGTCTCTCCGTGTCAGCTGTATCTTTCTTTTCCTTCTTTTTGTCTTTCTTTCTCATCAACAACAGGTTCTTGTGGTGCCATTTCTTCATCTTTTTCAGCTCCGCTTCAATCCGTCCAAGAACAGAATCCGCTGATGGATTGTAAGTCTTAGCCGCAGTTATTAATGCCCCAGCTCCCTTCTTGTGGCCCTTGCTATAGCTCTCAATCTTAGTTTTTGCTTTAGCTGTCCCAGCAGATCGACCTAGTTCTCTACCTTCAAGATTCCTCAAGCGAGTTTCAAGCTTGAGTCTGTTCTCTAACCCCATAGAATTATCTTGGCCATCCCAAGAGCATCATACCGAATCGCTAATGCAGTTTTAGCTGCAAGAGAATGTGATATTTTTCCTTTAAGCTTGGTGCTGCTTGACCATCAAAGATGCATGGTAAATAAGCCTATACTTTCGGTGTTGCATGTTTTGTCTTCAGAGCCCTGAAAAGGGCCTTTTCCGCACCAAGAATCTGAACAGTGCTCCCAGGCTGTTTTGCAAGATTCACCAAGCTGCCTCCATGCGCAATTAGGCGTGCATGGTGCACCTACAAGTTCTCCAACAAGAGCAGTAAGATTTGGGGCAATGGTGTTCATCCTGCTTTTTAGGTAATCGTACAACTGAGCTCTGTACTCGGCGAGAGACAAAACTTGATCGCACAAGTCTTGATATTCATCAGATCAACTTCACTGACTTCAGTTCCCATGAAGATCATACATGCCTCTTTTAGTTGTTCAGTCTCGACTTCCTCTGTCAATATCTCGGAGAAATCAAGTTTTGCAGCGTTTGTGCGGTCACCCATGAGCTACCTTGTCATAAAGAATGTTGTCCTGTACAATCTTTGCAAGCTCTGGAAAATGCCAGCCATACCATCAAGATCATCCAACAATCTATTTTCAGCTTCTTCTTGATTGCATTTCCAAGCTTAGAATCAGCTACAGCTAAGGTTTCACCCCCGCAATGAGCACGCAAGAACTGCGGAGACCTTTAAGATCAACGTTAATTCTGATAATGCCTCTGACGTATTCTCAAATTTCATGAAAGCTTTTAGCTTAACAACCTGAGGAAAAATCTTTCCATAAGTTCTCAACTTTATCGAGCTTGGATTCATCTTTGACTTTGAAGAGCGCTGGAGTCTCAAACAACACAATCATCTTCCTTCTCTGAGTGTGTGTGTGTGTGTGTGTGAGAGAGAGAGAGAGAGAGAGAGGTTTACAACAATAACTTTGATTGCATTTCATTTCAAATACCATCCAAAAGGTAATTAAAAATCATAAACCAAACTAACAATCAAATAATCAATCATCTTTAGTACCTTACAACCCAAATGAGTAAAAAATATCATCTGACTTATTGATTAGTCGAGAGCCTCGGCTTTCCTTCTATCTCGCTACTTTCTTGACATCGTCGAGTCCCGGCCTTTCCCTCTACTTTTTTAACAACCTTACCGACTATCTGATAACTAACTGAATTGTCGTGTCTCGGTCTCCTCCTCTTTTCTGTGTCACTTCTTTCTTGACAACATCAAACTCAATATAACTTTCTCTACCATCTTCCCCATGAATATACTTGAAAGAACAAGTGTCTCCTTCCATTAAACTGTTCTCTTTCCAAAAACTCACCCAGCCATTAGCAAGATAATACTCACCTCTAGTCCTTCTCCCTATCTTTACACTCCATCTCTTCATTTCTTTGTTACTTATAACTACTTTCTCTTTACTCTCTAGTCCTGCCTCCTTTACAAAGCTCCTTGGAAATCTCTGTACAAATCATGATCAATAACTCATGCAAATCCACTCCCAAATAGATAATCTCAATTCTAAGGTAAGAGAGATTACTAAAAAGTGGTACAAACTTATAATTGGGGCTGATTAATTATACTCCCTCTATCCCGAAATGATCTTCTCATTTGCCATTTTTTATTGCCCCAAAAAGTTCTTCCCATTTCTACAATTTGGGCTTAAATACACATAAACACAACATGGCTACTGAAGCAAGTATTCATATCCTTAAAAAGTTTGAATAGTCAAATACGAAGATCATTTTGGGACGGAGGAAGTATTTGACATAAATTGGAGTGATAAAAAAGAGAAGAGATACCCATTCGGTCACCTTTATGTTTTTTATAATTTGACATATTAATGTGGTATATTTACACCTTTATGTTTTTTTATAATTTGTACTCCCGTCATCCAAAAATAATAATTCCATTTCCATGTTTTGTTGTCCGAGAAAGTATCATTACTAAAATTAATGCTCCAAAATCACTAAATTTCCAAAACTTACAATGTAATCTTATAATGTTTGTATACTCAAACGCGAGGCTATTATTTTGGGTAGTATTAGTTATAATTCTCTACAACACATACTAAAACTATCATAATTCATACATTGAACACACTTGAACATTAAGAATTTTTTTTCCGAAAGAAAAGATATTCTTTAAGCAGTGAAATAGTGCACTTTTAATATGTACGGGATTAACAAAATATGTTGGAAAAATAAGTATTGTTAGTGGAAGGGGAGAAAATAAGTATGGGACGGAGGGAGTAATCGAGCTAGGAGTAGATGATTTACCATTTCATAACAGTAGGATTTGGTGAGAACTTTTTTAAAGATAGGATTCAAGCATTCTTCTTTCTGATTAAAACGTTGAACCTTGATTTCTTTCACTTCATCCTCCTCATCATCATATTCATCTTCACTGTCCGTATCATCTTCATCATCATCATCATCAATATCTTCTTCTTTAAAATCGTAATCATTCTTAACTTCATCCATATCTTCATAAAAATCATCGAAATCATAATCTTCTTCAACCTTAATCTTGTCATCATCATCTTCTTCATCATCTTCAATTTCAATCTTGTTCTTTAAATCAGCATCACTGTTTCCAGATCCACTACAATCACAAGAACCTGCTTCAAGAACACACAGAAAAGTTTAAGATTCCAAAATTAACAAATTCAAGTTCTAGCCTTATAATTAACAAAATAGAGATATTTAGAGAGAGAGAGAGAAAGAATGATTACATTTATAATTGGTTGGAGTAGCAAATCTCAAGTCTTTTGCACAAGCATTAGGCCCAAAAATTGAAACTTTGAAAGTTGATTTACCAATTAACCAGAAAACAAGAAAATCCCCAACTTCAGTTTTTGTATCCTCTACAAACTGGAGCCACCCATTTACAAAACAGAATTTTCCTCCAATTTTTCAATCTTCACCTTCCATTTTCCTCCAAATTCAGTTTCCAGAACTGGGTTTTCAGGGAATTCGTCACCCAAAAACTGTTTCTTGACAAAAGCAGGCGGCAATGGCTGCAATTAAAATTCATTAAAATTAGTAAAATTAACTTCAATAATGGGAACCCAAATGGCAGAAAGAAACAGAGGAAGAGTTTACCAAATTGGGATTAGAATCATCAAGCAAAATCTTGAAGAAGGAAGGAAGGATGTGTGTTGGGTTCGAAGTGGTAGTTCCTGTTTTGGACATATCCATGGAGTTGCAGCAATGTTGTTGTGGACTGATGAGTGTTCGTATTTTGTGTGCCTACATGACAAATACTCTATCCGTCTCATTATTATTGCTACTAAATGGAAATGTACGGATATTAAAAACATACTATGATGGAAAAATAAATATTGTGAGTGTGAGTGAGTAGGAAATGTTGGGACATGGCTTGCAACACAAGTCATTTAGACTTCCATTCATAAAATTATGATTATAATGTTAATTATAAAGTATAGTTTATAATGAAATGTGTAGAATTCCTGGATATATAATTACCTAATTGTGATGGGCAAAAGGGTAATATAATATCACTTATCTTGAAAGGGTGTGGTCCCTAAGTGAAATGTCACCAAGTCTCCTATATAAAGAGTGTTCCATCAACCCTTAGAGACTAATGAATTCTTGCTCTCTCATCTAAATTTATCTTCATATTGTTAGAAGACTTTGAGAGAAAAGAGACATTATCACTTAGAAGAACGCTCTCCCTATTTTGTTCTTCTTCTTGTTCTTCATTTCTCCCTACAACATTCATATGGATTCAACAGGTAATTGTTCTTAATCGCTTCCGCTTCATCTTTTTCCTCAATCTTATTCTGAAAATGAGCGTGACATTCAGGGGTTATGAAAATTATTCCAACAATTGGTATCAGAGCCTGGTTCATTTTGGTTTAAGTTTGAGTTCTTCTTTTAGAAAGTTTGTACTTTCATTTTGATTCATTTTCCCTGTTGAATCATTAAGTTTTGATGTTAATTAGGGACTCTAATTCGTTCATAGAGTACTGATAATCATCATCTTAAATTCAGAAAATGGTTTGAAAGTGTTTTGTTCATTAAATTAAATGGTTCAAGTTTGACTATCTATTCATAACATGATTATGTATAATGCATAATTGTGTGGATCTACATACTTGATTCCATGCTTTTTAAACAAGATTATCCCTTAATAACATGATTTTATGTTGTAAAGAACATATCATGTGGATCTACTTGTTTATTTTGGTTTTGGGAATGTTTTGACAAAATTCAGAAAGTGCAGAAAATGGGGTGCTCGGCCGAGTCTTATGAGGTGCTCGGCCGAGCACTTGAAACAGTGCAATATGTCCAAAAGGCAAAGTTTCTGTAAATTTGGTGCTCGGCCGAGTCTTATGAGGTGCTCGGCCGAGCAGGTAGATTTTGGCACGGTCGTGCGTTATGTTTAGCACGGTCGTGCAGATCATGTCGAATTGACCAAACCTTCTGTAAATTGGTGCTCGGCCGTGTCATTGCCTATGCTCGGCCGAGCATTTACTGTTCACAGGTTTTGAATTTTTTAAAGTTTGCACTATTTTGTTTTTCCCTTTGGAACAAAACATACATTTTTTCAAACCCTAAGGCCTTGATTAATTATATGCTTTGACAATTTTATTCATTGTTTAAATAATATTGTCGCCTAAGTGATTTACGTTATTTAAACCCTAAAATTGTAAAGTGTTGGATGTTTAAGTTGATATGTGAATGGCTTGAATTTTCCAAAGAAGATCTTGACATTTGACTAAACTTGGGCATTCATGTGGTAACAAGTAAAATAAACATTAGGTTATTTTCTTAGGTACTTATGTCGGTCCAAAGGAAGATTAAGTATTTATTAAAATATAAGTTCAAATTACTTGTTGCCTAAGGCAATCATTTATGAGTCAACTCGCAATCCAAATATTAGTTTTGATGTCATGTTGATTGTCTTGTTGATAGATTTCATTGATATAATTAATCATTATTTATTGTGTAGTTTCTTATTTATGTTTTGTATTCATTCTTGTTCTCAAAATTCCAACAAATTTGATTATTGCTTCATCTGTAATTACTGCTATGAGTACCGTTGCAATGTGGGGCTAATTATAAAACTTGGAAAACAA
Organism: Campanula takesimana; assembly: GCA_026119855.1. Lineage (NCBI taxonomy): Eukaryota > Viridiplantae > Streptophyta > Magnoliopsida > Asterales > Campanulaceae > Campanula > Campanula takesimana. The sequence goes on along the minus strand of JAOWBW010000601.1, from coordinate 863,379 downwards.
ATAATTATAATCTTGGGCTATATAGAACTCGCATTAAGAGATCCGTTTCTCTTCTTATTACTTGAGTGCTGAGAAGTGACACGCTCTAACCGCGTAAGCCTAATGATCATAAAGAATATTGTCCCGGAGACCTTTTGGACGGTGTCTCCGAGGATATTGATGCTACAAACATTCCTTGATACCCCTGAGAAAACTTGTTTCCATAAGGTATAAAGGGTACCGGAAATTTAAGGGAGTACATTTTAGAAATAGTTCATCTATTGACGAAACGAAAATGCACTTAAGTTAAGGATATCGGATGATATTCTTGTGCATTTAGTTTTAATCTTTCTTCCTTGGTTTGGTTGCTTTGAAGTGACCTATCAATGTCAAAAGGAAAAGTGAAATATTAATGAATTACTTTCACTTATGACACAAGAAGAAGATAAGTTAAGAATAATTTAGAACTAAGGGTACTCATTTAGCATCTAACTTTTCTCATGGGACAAGAGAAGAGGGAAAGAAACTGTGGTTGCAAGTAAAAAGAAGCTTAAGGGATCATCTCATGATCATAAAGAAAAAAAATGTTTCTTTTGCAAGGACCTTACTAACATGAAGTTTGATTATCCTAAGTCTCACGCTTGGCGTGAGAGGTATATCATTTGGTCTTGTTTGTATTGTATTAAGGCTAATTTGGTTTCAGTTCATACATTTACATGGTGATTGGATTTTGGTGCAACCAATCACATAAGGATGTTCAAGTAGGATTGCCTAAATTACCGAAGACCTAGTAAAGATGAAGAAATTCATCTATATGGAAACTAGGAATCCGGTTAGAGTTATAGCCATAAGGATCATTTAAATTATTGTTAAGTACTAAGTATTATTTTGTATTAAATAATATATTTATTGTACCATCATTTAAATAGATTTATGATATTTATCACAATATTTGACAAGGAAGGTCATTCTTGTTCATTAATAATAAGTGTGATCTCTATTTTAATTCCAAAGGTTGTTGGCACTAGTACTTTGTCAAGTATTCTTTCTTAACTTGACACTATTCAAACAATAAATGTGTACCTTAATAATGAAACCAAAACTAGAAAGCAAAAGTTATAAAGTAAATTTTATTTTATTTTTCATTAAGGCATATGCATTTGGGTCATATTTCCAAGAGGAAAATTGATAAGCTTATGTTAAAGAAAATCTTAAACAAACTTGATATTTTGGAAAATACTTTTGCATTAAATGCCTTAAAGGAAATTTACAAACATTAAAAAAATAGTATTCTCGAGAGTATCAAGTGTCTTTAAAACTAATACATATGAACATTGTGGGCCATTCATTATTCCTTCGTGGAAAGGTCAACAATAGTTATTACGTTTATAAATGACTACTCTCAATATGGATGCATTTATTACTTCATGCAAAGACTCAAGTTATGGACGTTTTCAAGTCTTATGAGGTCAAAGTTGGAAATCAACTTTGAAAGCCTATTAAGAACATTAGGTCCAATCATGATAGAGTATATCATGGTTGGAATGATTGTTAAAGGGAACAACGTCTAGGTCTTTTTTACTCGCTATTTTGAAGAGTGTGGGATTGTCTCCATCTACATTAAGCCAGGTACGCCTACCATGAATGATGTACACAAGAGACATGATAAAATCCTTAAGGAAATGGTAATAAGCATGTTTTGTGCTTCTTTTACCTCACTCATTATGGACGATACATTAAAACCGCAGCCCTTATTCTCATTAAAACTCCCTCTGAGCTACTAATAAAAACCCTTTATGATTTTGGGACGAATAAGGAACACGTCCTTAAATCATCTTCATTTATGGGGTTGTCTAACATAAGGGTAGACCTTATAAGTCTACTAAGGGCAAGTTAGACATAAGATTGTTAGTAGTTATTCATGAGGTAAGCCGAGAGATCTAGGGGATATATAAATTTTACAACCCGAAAATATGAACATTTTGAAACGAGAAAAGCTAGGTTCTTTGAGGATGTTGAATTTAGTGGGAGATTAGGTGTAATATTTTGAATTTGGAAAGAAGAGGCATCCATTTTTTCACCTCTTCCATAAGTTCCAATTGGATTTCAAATTTTGTACTTGATATTCAAGAAGAACATACAATTCAAAATAAATATGGTTTCCCTATAAATATTGAACAACATGAAAATGTTGATCATAAGAAGGAAATTCAACAACCTCAGAATTAGTAAGAACCGGTGCCCTTAAAGAGATACAATAGAGTAAGAAGGATTGCAATACCGGATAATTATGAGATGTATCTTACCGAGAAATTAAGGACACATAGGTTTAGTGGGAGATGAGTCATTCATCTACCATAAAGCCATTAATAGTCCTAATTCTCATAAGTAGATTAATACCATATATAAAGAGTTGAAATCTTTGAAAGATAACAACTTTTGGGATCTTTTTACATTACCTAAAGATGTGAAACCTATAAATGGGTCTCTATGACCTAAAAGGATTCGCAAAAGTAATGTTGAAAGATATAAGACCCATCTAGTTGCTAAAGATTTTTTCAACTCATAAGAAATGCATTAATTATCAAGAAAGAAATATTTCCCGGTAGCTTCTAAAAACTCTTTTAGAACCATTATGGCACTAGTAGCAATTTGTGTCTTAAGCCTCATCAGATGGATATTAAAGAGAACTTTTCTTAATGGAGACATTAAGCAAACTATCTATATAGAGAAATTCATTTATGACTTAAGCAAACTTGTCATTAATGGTATTTAGAATTTAATCAAGTTATTCTTTCATTTGGTTTGAAATGAATCTTGATAAATATTGTGTATACCATAAGTTCAGTAGGAGTAAAAATTATAATTTTGGTCTTATATGTGGGTAATATTTGCTTGCTAGTAATGTTTTAAACCTTAATAAGGAAACTAAGAAATTTCTTTGGAATGAAAATTCTTGGTGAGGCATCTTTTTGTATTAGGAATCCAAGTTCACTGTGAGTATTCACGGAGTATTTTGGGATTATCACAAAAGGCCTATATAGAAAAGGTATTACAAAAGGTATAGCATGTAAAACTATAAACCACTTGACACCCCTAATTTTAAAGGAGACATGCTTAGTCTCAAACAGTGTCCTAAGTTAATTATGAATCCAAGTATATAGAAAATATCCCTCTTTGCATCAGTAGTAAGAAAGATTAATAAATGCGTAAGTCTTGCATTCAATGTTGGGATGCTTGGTCAATACCAAAGCAATCGAGAAAGAACATTAAGTAGTAGCCAAAAGAATGATATAGTATTTACAAAACACAAAGATCTACATGCTTATTTTTAATCGGATAATCTTGAGATCATTTGGTATTCTGATATTTGTTAAAATTACATGGCTACATAAGTTTTAATGGACTGTGATTTGTCAAAACAAGTGTCGAAAGACCAATTAAGATATGACTATCAGGTAGCAGTTCCGTACTCTAACAAAAGGTTTATGGATTTAGACATTAAGTATCTTATTATAAAGAAAAGAGTACAAAATGAACAGAGAAATACAACTTATTAGAACAAACTCCATAATTTAATGGATCCATTTATGAAACGTTATCATCTCTAGTGTTTCACGAGCATGTTGCTCATATGGGTGTAACAATTTGATAACATTTAATTTAGTGGTAGTTTTGTGTTGTACTTCATTAATTGTTCTATTATTTTTTATCTCATTTGGTTAAGTTGGACTAGTTGGAATAATATGTATATATTCATTATGATTCCATGCTACACATCTATACTTTTGATCTATGTCATTTAGTTGGATTTGTATACGTGATTATTGTGGGTTTAGTTGCGAATCAATTACAACGACTGCCCCTTTAGTCCTATACTTGTATGTCTAATGGACGAGATTGTTATAAATGACAATAAAGTGCGCACATTAGGGTTGTCATTTGTGTTATATTCATGATTTAAAGGAAGGACTTTGTTTTGCAACCAAGTGGGAGATTGTTGGGACATGGCTTGCAACACAAGTCATTTAGACTTCCATTCATAAAATTATGATTATAATGTTAATTATAAAGTATAGTTTATAATGAAATGTGTAGAATTCCTGGATATATAATTACCTAATTGTGATGGGCAAAAAGGTAATATAATACTACCTCCGTCCCAACTCAATACGCATCTTTACTGTTTGGCACAATATTTAAGGAGAGATTATTTATATTCAAAAGTATTGTGAGTGGAGAATAATGAGTGGTTGGGAGGAAGAAAGAGAATGAGTGGAGAATAATGAGTGGTTGAGAGGAAGAAAGAGAATGAGTGGAGAATAATGAGTGGTTGGGAGGAAGAGAGAGAATGAGTGGAAGATTATAAAAATAATAAAAAACTTTCCTTTTTTGGATTGTGCACATATCAACGACACCCACTTAAAAGGTAAGTGTGCACATTGAGCAGGGACGGAGGTAGTATCACTTATCTTGAAAGGGTGTGGTCCCTAAGTGAAATGTCACCAAGTCTCCTATATAAAGGGTGTTCCATCAACCCTTAGAGACTAATGAATTCTTGCTTTCTCATCTAAATTTATCTTCATATTGTTAGAAGACTTTGAGAGAAAAGAGACATTATTACTTAGAAGAACACTCTCCCTATTTTGTTCTTCTTCTTGTTCTTCATTTCTCCCTACAACATTCATATGGATTCAACAGGTAATTGTTCTTAATCGCTTCCGCTTCATCTTTTTCCTCAATCTTATTCTGAAAATGAGCGTGACATTCAGGGGTTATGAAAATTATTCCAACAATAGAAAATAAGTTAGTAGATAGTTTTTATGAGTGGATAGGAGAAAAAAGATACTCCCTCCGTCCCGAACTAAGGTTCTTAGTTTGACTTTACACCGAGATTAAGAAAAAGTAAATGTTGTGAGTATGAAAATGTAAGTAAGAGAAAGTAGGAGAGATAAAGTGAGTAGGGAGTTTTTGTTGTGAGAATGACAAGTGGGTCCCATTGTCCATTTTAGGTAATCAAGCAACTAAGAACCTTAGTCTGAGACAAATCAAAAAGGAAAATAAGAACCTTAGTCTGAGACGGAGGGAGTAAACATTTTGAGTAATGAGTAACAAGCATAAGACAGACGCCCAAAAAAAATACTCCCTCCGTCTCAAAATAGATGTCGTTTTGGAGTGTTTTACATATATTAAGAAATATCATTAATGCATATGAAGAAGTCTCAAATACCCCTAAAGTAATTCAACTACCTAGGTAATTAAATGGTTAGGTAAGCGATAGTTCACTATCATTATTAAGGGTATAATTCGTATAGAACAACAAAAAAGATTTGAAAATAGTGAAATGACAAGTATTTTGAGACAAAAATTAACTCTCAAAACGACATCTATTTTGAGACGGAGGGAGTAAATAAGAATAATATTAAGGGCACAAAAAACTCACAAAAACTTGATCACAAAATCTTAGGTGTAATAATGCTATTGGTGTTTTTAAATAGAGTGTGGCGGGTCGATTATCGATGCAACCAATAAAATATCGCCACCTCATATTAGGAATGAGATTTTGCGACTTCATTTTGTGTCGCTAGCATTGCTCAATAAATAATGATAAGTACGAGACGAGTACAGGCTACAGCTAAGCTTTGACAGAAAATTGAAGCATTACTTAATGGTTGTAGACACCAAGAAGCTCGAGAATCGATGTGTAGTGAAATCGAAGTGCAGGCACGTTAATTCCTCTAAGGCCCTTTTCTAACATTAAGCCATTAAGGTGGGACATTTTCCCAATTTTTGTAAGGCACCTCTCTTAACATTAGTGCTTAGACCATGTACAAGTGAAATCGAAGTGCAGGCACACGTTAATTCTTCTAAGGCCCTTTTCTAACATTAAGCCATTAAGGTAGGACATTTTCCCAATTTTTGTAAGGCACCTCTCTTAACATTAGTGCTTAGACCATGTACAATGGTTAAATAAAAAATTCTCATTCAACACCCACTTTATCACTCCACATCATCTTCTCCCTCTTCCAACTAATCCATTCAACACGCATTCAACTTTTACCCTACAATGGTTTGTTTAATCCCCACATTCAACACTTTTCCCACTCATTATCCTATACCCCACCACTTAAAATTTATTTTTTATTTTTTATTTTTATGATTAGTGTTGAAATAGTTATTATTGAGATCCATTTAAAAAAAAAGATGGTTTTTTTTTTTGTGTCGGAATACAATGAAACTTACGTCAATTTAAAGAGAATTTTTTTTAGGAATTTTGGTGGAAAAAAAACATTTTCTGTGAAATAATTGAGCTCAAATAATTGGGATAAAGTAAAAAATATCGCCAGCCAATGGGGAGTTGCCAAGTGTCAAAACCATGGAAAAAAAAAAAAGGCCGGAGCATGCCGTGACGCGCCAGGCGCGTGTTCTGCACGCGCCACGGCCAGCCTCTCAAAAGGCGCCGCGTGTCTCAATTTGCTGGCTTTTCCTCCATTCACAAGTGTTGAATGGGTTAAACAAAACCATTCACGCCCACTCCATTAATCAACCATTGTAGCAATTAAACAACTTCACTTTTGTTTAATACCCATTCAACACTCCAATTTTGCACCATTGTAGATGGTCTTAGAGAAGGTAAAATATTTTCTTAATTCCTTTAAGACCTTTATGTTGGGGTGCAACCCAAAGTCCCACATCGGCAATTGAGCAAACAATTGCAAGATATATAATAGCACCCACCCACTTCATTAGTATGAGGCATTTTGGGGGATGCCCAAAAAGAAATCCTTGTGTGACATTTGCGAATGGAGTGGAGGATTGCTATATAATAGCACCCACCCACTTCATTAGTATGAGGCCTTTTGGGGATGCTCAAAAAACAAATCCGTGCGATGCAATTGTGTTTAATACTACTTTTTTTAGCGACAATACCTATAATTAATCATCAATTTTCAAAGACAAAATGCATATTTGTGAAATATTTAATATGTGGAAATACGCGTTCAAAAAAGACCGTGAAGAAAGATTATTAGTATTCACACTTTTTTAATATAATCAAGACAAATTAATAAACTACTACAATTAATTTTATTTTTTTTATAGCAGACTCCAATTGATTTGCCGTTTGCTAAAAAAAAATATCAGTGTGAAGTGGATATTTCACCCACAAATGCGTTTGCAATGAGAATTACACTATCAGTTAAGTTCGATCTTTCATCTGAATGAGAAATTTAAATAATAATCTGACAATGTTAGTTTTTGGGACTCCAATATTCAACTGAGATTTTATTGGGTCCTAACCGTATAAGCGGCTGAACTAACAATTCTAATGGATAGTTTAACAGTTTACTTTGTATACAGACGGTTTTAAAACCCTACAATTCTTTTTTTTCTAGTGTTGAAAATTTGATGTTAATCACACACTCCTATTTATTTTTCCTTCTTGGATGATGAAACTTTTGTAAAAGAATTTGGCGGAAAAATATAGAAATATACCCCTGTACTTAGCTTAAGGATGCAGATATGCCCTTATAGAAATTAATTGCCATATTAACCCTTGTACTCAAGAATAATGTGTGGAAATTAGGCCTCTGTCATTTTCTCATCAAAAAACTAACAGAAACGCTGACTATGTGTATGAGTTGGATATATGAATTGAAGGCGTGGAAATAATAGCTCAGTTGGAATTTGCTGATTAGGAAGAATTAATGATGTGGAAATTTGGGGCTATCAAATAAAGTTTGTTAAAATAAAGGGGTTATAATGAAAAATAAAAAACCCTAATACACTAATACTCAGCCATCGTCCTCTTCTTCTTCTCTCTGTTCTCCCACGCCGCCACCTCCTCCCCCATCACTATACGTATAGCCGCTGCCATCCGCCCTCCGACGTCGCCCCCGCTGCTCCGATCTTCTCTCGTATCTTCCTCCCCCTCCCTTACCTAAAACGTATACCCCTTCCTCCCGTTCCGTTCCACCTCCACTTCCCCACGCCACAATTGTCTTTTCCCTTGACCAAGATCTAAATCTTGGAACCTCACTCCATCCCAAGTTCGCTGCCCCACGACTTACTCCAATACCACTATCCCAATTCAAGCACCGTCCAGCAAAATCAATTTTGAATTTGTTCCAAACCCTACGAAAGGCGATTCCCTTCTGATTTTTTAGGTTTTGTATGACGATTTTTAGGTTCTTTGAAATTGATTTCGTCAACAGCAAAATCAATTTCAAAATTTGAGTTTTTTTTTTTTTTTTTTTTTTTTTTTTTAATATGGGCTTTTGAATGAAAGCTAAGGTGGAGTCTTGGTAGTGGTGGTGGTGGTTGACGATGGTGGAAACTGGAAGGGTGTTGATTAGACATTGAGATGGTGGTGGGTGGTGGGTTGATGGTGCATGGTGGATTTTTTTTTTTTTTTGTTGCATTATCTTGGTTGTTGCAATGGTGTGGGGTTGGGAAGAAGGGTGGTGGGATGGTTGTTGGGTTTGTTTGGGGAAGATAATGGTTATATTGGTCTCTTTATATTTTTATAGGGTACATTTTTCATTTAATTTAATGTAATATTTCACATTCTACTCCTTTATTTATGAGGGGTGTTAATTGTAAATAAGTATGTTAAGTTTATATTTTATTAAATGGCAAAAGGACGTAGTTTTGAGTCCATCATACTCAGGAAATTCCACTTGGGTAGTTTTTTTCTACATGGTGTAAGCCACACGCCAACTAGGAAATTCCGTTAGTTTTTGGACGGAAAGTTGACGGTGTCCAAATATCCACACATTATTCTTAAGTATGAGGGGGCTAATATGACAATTAATTTGTATAATGATATATCTGCATCCTTAAGCCAAGTACAGGGGTATATTTCTATATTTTCCCAGAATTTGGCACACAAATATTACACTTTATGTAATAATGAAACTTATTCTATCCACACATAGACAAAATTTTCCATTTTCGCTACTTACAAGATTTTATATGGGTCCCTAAGCAATATTTGTTCTTATTCTTCTTCAAAACATAAAAAATAAAATAATAAACAATATTTGTTCTACGAATAATGTCAGCCATATTTTTGTTTTTCAGACTGGTTACCGTCATATTTTAAACTTTAAAAAATGGGTTGGATAAAAAAAAAAAACTGAAAAAAAAAGTGTGAAAAGGGTGATGCGTTGCGCGTGTAAGTGGTTTTGGTAGGAGAGAGAGAGTACGGTAGATAATAGTTAGTCGATAATTGTGTAAGTATAACATGTAGAGTCCACAAATAAAAATATAAAAAACTTTCCTATTAAATTCTTTTGAAGTTTAAAATGAAATGAAGTTTAAAATGAAACACACTCAAAATAAAAACTTTTTAAATTTAAAATGAGACGAAAAGAGTATACAACATTTATTTAATGTTCATAAGCATTAGACAATGACAACCAAAATGAATAATAGCATCAATAGAAACCCAAAAAAGGCTGTTAACAATTAGTTGATTTCCTTTAGGAAAAAAAAAACAAGAATAATACTTGGGTACAAAAAAGTCACAAAACTTTGCTCACAAAATCCTAAGTGTAATGATTTTATTAGTGCTTTTAATTAGAGTGTGGCGGGTCCACTATCGATGCAACCAATAAAATATTGTCGTCTCATTATGTGAGCAAGATTTTGTGAATTTGTTTTGTGCCCCTAGCATTGCTAAAAAAACAATTAGCTGGTTTATTCCAATGAGCATGACAAGGAATTTCAAACAATCAGCTGATTTATTCCAATGAGCATCACAAGGAATTTTTAACAGCATATTCTTATATTGTTTGGTTGCCAAAATCAATTTTAAGAACCACTTTATATTATTAATCATTTAAGAGCAATGCTAGCCTGTTAGGGACACAAAATAATGTCACAAAATCTTAGTCACAAAATAAAGTGACGATATTTTAGTGGTTGCATCGGTAATGGACCCGTCACGCTCTAATTAAAACACCAATAACATCATTACACTTAGAATTTGTAAGTAAGTTTTTATAATTTTTTCATGCCTCTAATATTATTCTACATTTAATTTGTGCAAAGCATATTTCGTGCTGACTCATATTTTCAAATCAACGGCCAGAAAGGCAGAACCTTCACATCCCTAATCAACGGCCAATACTCTCCCAATTTTTTTGATTTCCCAAATTAAAATAACAAAAAGAAACTTGCATCACGCAGAAAATCGAGAAGCAATGCTAGGGGCACAAAATAATGTTACAAAATCTTGCACACAATATGAGATGGCGATATTTTATTGGTTGCATCGATAATGGATTCGTCACACTCTAATTAAAAACATCATTAAAATCATTACACTTAAGATTTGTGAGCAAGATTTTGTGATTTTTTTTTTTTCGGCCTGTTATTATTCAAAATCGAAATACATAGACTATCTTAAACCAAAACAACAAACGCTTCTCTGTCACAACACAAAACAGAAGCACAGAGATGGGGAAAGGTCCAGGTCTCTACCCCGACATCGGCAAGAAAGCCCGAGGTTCAATTCCAATTTCCTTTCGCACGATTCTTACAAAAAAAATTTGATTTCGATTATTTTGATGTATTTACTTTTCAATTTTCTTTGGAAATCTATTCGCAAAATTCGATATTTTTAATAAAAATTTAATCTGTTTGTGGAAATGATTGGTTGAATTTGTGTGTTGTGGGTTTGCTACAGATCTTCTTTACCGGGATTACCAAAGCGACCACAAGTTTACCCTCACTACCTACACCTCCAATGGCTTCGTCAGTTTCTTTCTCTCTCTCTATAGATATATGAATATGTCTGTATTTTTCTTATTATTTGCGTGGTTATGAATTTGTGGAATGTTTGTATAGTTTTATCTGAATTACAGAATTGATGAAAGCTAGGGTTTCTGTTTGTGTTGTTAGAAAGTAGTTGTGTTCCTCTCTCAAGGTGGAAAGGGTCTCAATTTTGACTTGTTATGTTAATTTGCCATAAGTTAGTAACTGAAAACTTCCTCCGACCTACTCGAATTAGGACAAATTTCCATTTTGGGTGTTCCATTCGAATTAGGACAACCAAAAAATGCAAATGCTTTATTTAATGGGACCCACATTCACACTCACAACAACTTTCCACTCATTATTCTCTACCCCACTTTCTCTCTCCTACTTCACTTTTCATACTCAGAACACCTACTCCACGAACATTTTTTCCTTAATCCCCATGCCCAACCCAAAAATCTTAATTCGGGTGGGACGGAGAGAGTACCACATAATAGTGGTTTGGTTTTCAAATGTTAGCTGTCGTTTGTTAAATTTTTGCATCACTATTATCTTTATCAACATTTTTGATATTTATGTTCTCCTCCATATCAGGCTATTACTTCATCGGGAACTAAGAAAGGTGAGTTGCTTTTGGGGGATATAAACACCCAATTGAAGAACAAAAACATCACAACTGACCTAAAGGTGGATACGAATTCAAAGGTAAGCAATGTAACAAATGCTATTGTTTCAGCTTCTTTTATTGTCATTATAAATCTTTTTTGCCTATCGATGTGGCCTGTGGGTTGATTTGCGTTAGGTAGAATATGAGTTTGGCATGTGCAATACTCCCTCCGTCCCAAAATACTTGTAGTTCTAGGTTTTTCACACAAATTAAGAAAAGCAATCAATGCATGCCTAATGGACTAAATTCCTTGAAAATTTTCAAGTACCAAGATAATTAAATGCTTTTACAATGACAACTACCATCATAAATAAGAGTATCTTTGACAAACAATGCCAAAGATGTCTAGATAAAAGCAAAACTACAAACATTTTGGGACAAACATTAACCCCTTCAACTACAAGTATTTTGGGACGGAGGGAGTATAACATAAGCTCGACATGCAAGTATGATACTCCCTCTGTCCCAAAATGATCTTCCCACTTTTTTCGCCGTTATTACGAATGAACTTTGAGCAATAATTATAGGTTGATTTAATTATAGTAATGAAAATCTTAAACTTGTAATTGATACACCATCAACAATGCTATCAATAACAAGGTTTAGATTTTAATTAGGAATTGCTCAAAGTTTATTCGTACTAACGACAAAAAAAGTGGGAAGATCATTTTGGGACGGAGGGAGTATGGGTTTGGCCCGTGCTATTAGACTACTTGCAGTTTCAAAGAAAGATGCAGTTGTTCACCAGAGTAACCTTGTATCATTATTTAAAAACTTGGTACATCGATAGTAGAAACATATCCAAGACTAGCAATCTAATTGAGGTGGTCCAAATCCTTGAAGTCCAGCCAATATTTGACCTACTTTTCATTAAACTGTTTTCGTTTTACTACTTCAGTCTTGTAGGGTTAAAGGAGGGTAATGCATTTACTTCTGTGTGAGGCTGTCTTTTGCAAACTAATACCTGTTGAGATCTCTTTGGTAAATGAGAAAATTGGAAGTTAAGTCAAGATCAAACAAATGATAGATTGGTTCTTAGGCACGGAAATCCAAAGAATAATGCAGTCCATCATTATAATCTGGTAACATTATTCCACACGTTGGAGGTCAGTAAAAGAACTTTGACGATAGCTGGCCACATAATCTAAGTAGACCACAATTCCAGTCAATTTAAGTAACCTATTTTCACTCAACAACCTTCCTCCACCCCGACCCCCACCCTAAAGAAAGAAAGAAATATACTGTACAAGAGAACTAATTAGATAAAATCCACGTAAAGAGCAGGAAGGATCATAAGCTGAAAACCAAAAGAGACAAAAAATAGTGAATACAAAGTTACCAAGATTCTATGCTACATGTTGGAGAACTTTTTCCTCTAACTTATGTGATTAAAAGAAAATATGATGTTGTTCACTGTCAGAAATTTCATGTTTTTATTTGGTATTCTTCAATGTTTGTTGGTAAGGGGAACAGTAAACAATTAAGTATTCCTCTGGAGAGTCCTATTCGGTTCTATTTACTAATATGCATCTCCATGATGATATTACCATTAACTAGGCCTGCAATCTGAAGAGTTTATCGGCATTATTTACAAAAATAAAATAAAATCAGGAACTGCTATGATGATATTTCCATTAACTAGGCTGCAATCTGAAGAGTTTTTATCGGCATTATGTACAATGTTCTCATGGAATGCTATTCTTTATTATCATGTTTAAAATCTCAAAACATTATCCTAGTCTACCTGAATGCATAGTTGTTTAGTTGGATGTCAGGGTGTTTTATGCATGGGCCTGTTGTGCATACGAGTATAAGTTTAATCATGATGTGTTTTTTTTTTTTTTTAACCTGAGCATTAAGATCAGTAAATCCCTGTAGTATTCTCCCGTGTAAATATAATTACATCAAAATGTGGTTAAAATGTGTGATAATGCGATTTCTTGCACTGGAGGTTTAGATTGTTCAAGTAACATAACTTTTCGAGGTGTATGCCCTAGTAGTTGAAGTGTACTATAAAATGATTGATCATTGGCTAAAAAGAACATAATGAAAAACATGCAGATTTTCACAACCATCACTATTGATGAAGCTGCACCTGGACTCAAGACAATCTTCAGCTTCATTGTCCCTGATCAGAGATCTGGCAAGGTGATTATCATGCCCATCACAAAGTCATTTACTCACTCCGTCCCAATACAAATGTCCTATTTTATTTTATTTTCAAATTTTCTCTTGATCAAGAGAAAATTTGATAAATTTTTGGACATTAAGTTGGGACGGAGGTAGTACATCTCTTTTGAGGCCTCTCTCAATTATTATTTTGTGATCGGTGCTGTTTCCCAGCTGTTAACCGCAAAACTTGTTAGAGGTTTTAATTTGGGATTGCGACAAGGCTAACTTGCAGCAATGTTGTTAATAGGTGGAACTTCAATACTTTCACGAGTACGCTGGAATCAGTACCAGCATGGGTTTGACTGCAACCCCTATTGTCAACTTCTCTGGTGTTGCTGGAAACAACGCAATTTCACTTGGGACGGACATTGCTTTCGATACCGCCACCGGAAATTTCACCAAATATAATGCAGGGCTAAGTTACACCAACACTGATCTCATTGCTTCTTTGGCACTGTAAGTAACTACTCTTTCCGTCCCAAAATACTAGTTAACGAAATGATTTTTTGTCACAAAATATATGTCGTTTTACAGTTTTATGCTCCCTACGTCCCGGAATGATAGTCCCATTAGATTGACATTAATGTTTGGTCAAAGTTCACTCGTGTTGACCATAAAAAGTCAAATAGGACTATCTTTCCGGGACGAAGGGAGTATAAATTTTGCAGCACTTTACAGAAAATACCCGTATTTAGTGCATATAGTCTCTTAGTATTCTTTACATTTTTCGATGAATTCTTATATTCCCAATAGTACTCCACCAAACACGTTTAGGGATAGGTTCATGATTAGTTACTCATCCCATGATTAGTTAAGGTTAATATAGTAATTTTGGCTTGTTTCTTAATCTTTGTGAATTTGTCTCCAACAACATGTTTGGGACGGAGGGAGTAATTTCCTAATGACACAGTATACATTATAATGACCTCTTGTTATCAACACTTTCTAATACTTCCTCTTCTTAGCTTTCTTTACTTGATTGTTTTTTTTCTTTTTGATTGGTGAAGGAATGATAAAGGGGACACCCTATCAGCTTCCTACTACCACATTGTAAGCCCTTTGACCAACACAGCTGTTGGTGCGGAGTTGACCCATGGCTTTTCAACCAATGAGAACACACTGACAATCGGAACTCAACATGCCTTGGACCCACTAACCACGGTTAAGGCTAGGGTTAACAACTATGGCAAAGCTAGTGCTCTCATCCAGCATGAATGGCGTCCAAAGTCGCTTTTCACCATCTCAGGAGAAGTTGACACTAGGGCGATTGAGAAGAGTGCTAAGGTCGGCTTAGCTTTGGCTTTGAAGCCATGAACTAAGAAGAATTTACTGTCTTTTTGGTATTTTCGAGTGAATATTGAGGCATTGTTTTCGCCTTGTTTTTGTATCTGAAGAGCAATAAGGTAGAGGTGTCCATGACTTGACTTGGTAGAACAAATTCTTGTAATATTTGGTCTATCAATGTGTTGGTGACATTGGTTTTTTTGGGCATGCTTTCAAGGGGTTGGGTAAAAATGCATGCTCATTTGGTGCTAAATTTACTGTGTGTTACTCACACTGTCCCCCGAAATGATGGTCCCACTTTTTTTTTAGTTATTACTATGAATAAACTCTAAGCAATAATTTTAGGTTAATTTAATTATTTTAATGAAAATCTAAAACTTGTTACTGGTACTATCATTTTATATATTATCAATATCATTTTATATATTCCCTCCGTCTCACATCACTTGAGACTTATTTGGTCCGTCCTACCTCACTTGAGACTCCATAAAATGGTAATCTTTTTATAATTTTATATTTAATCTACTTCACCCACTCACTCTCTCTCTCTTCATTTCTCACCACACAATTCATTTAACCAACCTACTATTAACCCCACTCATTCTCTATCTTCATTTTTTACCACACATATTCATTATTTTTTTTTTTTTTTAGTTATTGTGCCCACCTCAAAAGTCTCAAGTGAGATGGGATAGAGGGAGTATTATCAATAATGAGTTTTAAATTTTCATTACAATAATTCATTAGCTTAAGATTATGATTGAAAGTGTGTTCATAGTAATAAAATTTGTTCCTGGTTTGGCTGTTTTCAAGTCAAATCTGGAAAGCACTTCTAACTGACAAGGCTGAATGAATGTCCCTTTTTAAGAGCCCAACTTAAGTCTCTTAATGATAAGAGCAATGCTAAGGGCACAAAATATGATCATAAAATCTTGCTTACAAAATGAGGTGACAATATTTTATTGGTTGCATCGATAGTGGATCCGCCACACTCTAATTAAAAACACCAATGAAATCATTACACTTAGGATTTTGTGAGTAAGATTTTGTGACTTTTTTGTGCCCCTAGCATTATTCTAATGATAATGGTAGTTTCTAAATATTACTATAATTAATGTCATTGGACTATAATGAAAATTTTTCATAAGAAAAGTTATTTTATAGCCCAATGAAATTTCAAAACAGTGTATAGATACACTATTAAATGAAACAAGTACCAATTAGAAATAATTCATTGGGATGATTTTATTTGTCAAAATTAATAGTTAAAGTTTGATCAAGTTAACAATTTAAAAATAGGACTATCTTTTATAGACAGAGGTAGTATCATTTATCAATATTACTACGGAGATCTAACGTTTGAGTATCATTCGTAGAAAGAGGTATGATGTTTTAAAACTCGCAGATCAGGATCTAAAAATAACAAAAACTAGCAAACAAGGGCATTTTACGGAAATGCTAGATTGTTCAGTTAAATTAACATGTTTTGGGCACACGTAGACTTAACCTTCGGCCTCGTTTGGCACACGGGAATGAGTGTGTGGGAAAAAGCATATAATATCTGGGTATCTAAAGTCTGGGAATGATAGGAATTAGATATTTCCATTCCCATGTTTGGGATGTAATTATGTCTAAGTTATAGAACAGAAATGAGATAGCCATATTTTTGTTTGATTCACATGTTTACCTAAGATGTTATTTTTCTTTATTAAATATTATGTAATAAATCTAAAAGAAAATTTTATAACTTTAATTCCTTCAAATCAATTACAGAAATAATAAAACTTCATACAATTATATGAGACAACTTATAAAATTTCCTCGATAAACAACACTCGATTTCGATAATCAATTGTGAAAATATATAATCAATCAAAGTGAATTAAATTAATAGTTCAATAAAATAGAAAATTTATTTCAAGTAAAATCTGGAAACAGTAATATTGAAATTAAATACATTTTAGACATCAAGGAATCAATTAAAAATCCACGAGTAAAATTAATTTATTTTAGAACTGGAGGTTGTAAGAAGGATTTTTTTTTTCACGTGGTAGAACCAGATTAAGGATTGGGCAACAGATTTCATAGAGCCCAGGAAAGAGTATACACTATAAAGAGATTCTCCCATGAAAATAAGCAGTTCATGGTGTATTAATGTTTCATAATTCCTTTTGATTTAGAGAAAAGCTTCCACTATAGACATGTATGAGATTTTAAAGGCAGCAGATTTCATAAAGAAGCTACTCAGATGGTGCTTTTCGGAAGTAAGTTGAATTTTGCAGGCAATTGAGTCTGGAGATTTAAAGGGATGAACAAAATAAAGATGATCAATAAATATTTTGAAAATGTCGTTGATAGGAATAATGAAATTTACAAAATGTTTTAGCAAATTATAATGAGATAAATATCAAAAATTTATTGAGATAAGTTCCCACATTTTTAGTCCTTGGGAATGGATATCTCAGATGCCTTTATATAAAGGGTATTTGATACTCATAGGAAACAAATTCCCATTCACTTATCTGATATCATGCGTTCGCCAAACAAAGTTCAATGCTATATGGGAATGAAATACCCATACCCGAGGCCAGACTCCCGTCTACCAAACGTGGCCTAAGGGTAACATGAAAATTTAAAATTCAAAGGATTAAAAGTAATTTTTTTAACTAATACGTATATATAATTCACTATTTTTTTTTTAAAAATATTTCACTAATTTTTTTTTAAAAAAATAATTAAATAAATTTTAAAAAATATTTATTTCGTGGCATTAAT
Organism: Campanula takesimana; assembly: GCA_026119855.1. Taxonomy (NCBI): domain Eukaryota; kingdom Viridiplantae; phylum Streptophyta; class Magnoliopsida; order Asterales; family Campanulaceae; genus Campanula; species Campanula takesimana. Next base: position 845,741 of record JAOWBW010000601.1, on the reverse strand, counting down.
TTAAAAAGTATGTCATTAAAAGTATATCCACCACCCCCCAATATAAAATCACGAAAATTATATAAGTAAATTGAAGGGTCAAGGGCCGGTATACTGAAGATATAGGAAGAGATATAATTTGAGGGTAGATTTAATTAGATAAATATTTTTCAATTAATAAATAAACTAATTTATTCAACTATGGTTTCACTAATACTAGGTTATTGAAATATTTTTCAAAAAACTTAATTATATGGCGAATATATATATATATATATATATATATATATATATATATATATATATATATATACATAGGTAGGTAGGTAGGTGCTCAAATGAGAACCTAAATATCGTGAGAACCGTGAGAACCAATCATAACCATTAGATTAGAAAAAAAAATCAAGGTCCATATGTTAGATACAATTGATACACTCAGATACATTACAAAAATTTTGATATTACACTTGGATACAATAGGTTAATAAGTATTGTATCTAAGTGTTGCACTTGGATACACTATGTTAAAAACTAATGTATCCAATTGTTTTTCAAAAATTAAATAATGTATCCAAGTGTATCCAATGTATCTAACATCTGGACCCTTGATTTTTTTTCTTCTAATCTAATGGTTATGATTGGTTCTCACGGTTCTCATATAAAATGGTTCTCACAGGAATATATATATATATATATATATATATATATATATATATATATATATATTATATGAGAACCGTGAGAACCAGTCATAACCATTAGATTAGAAGAAAAAAAAATCAAGGGTCCAGATGTTAGATACATTGGATACACTTGGATACATTAGTTAATTTTCGAAAAACAATTGGATACATTAGTTTTTAACATAGTGTATCCAAGTGCAACACTTAGATACAATACTTATTAACCTATTGTATCCAAGTGTAATATCGAATTTTTTGTAATGTATCTGAGTGTATCAATTGTATCTAACATATGGACCCTTGATTTTTTTTCTAATCTAATGGTTTTGATTGGTTCTCACGGTTCTCACGATATTTAGGTTCTCATTTGAGCACCTACCTATAGGGTCGTGCTACTGTGAGAACCTAAATATCGTGAGAACCTAAATATCGTGAGAACCGTGAGAACTTGGATAAATTAGGTAAAAAACTAACATGTATCCAATGGTTCACTTGGATACATCATAGGATACATTACTTGACTTGGGTACATCATTGGATACATTATACTTGGATACATTAGGTAAAAACTAATGTATCCAATGTGCACTTGGATACATTAAGTTCTCACGGTTCTCGCGATATTTATGTTATCATTTGAGCATATCAAGGTTCTAAAAAGCGCTAGGCGGCCGCAGCTGGGCCTAGCGTCTAGGCGGGGCCTAGACGGGATCTAGGCGAGGCCGAGACTTTAAACATAACTATAATATCCTAGGCGGGACCTAGGCGTTTCATCAACGCCTAGCGCCTAGGCAGGGCCTAGGCGGCCTAAACGGGCGGCTTTTAGAACACTTATATATATATATATATATATATATATATATATATATAAGCGAAAAGTTAGTTTCAACTTTTAAATTTAAAAATATTCATTTTACCCTTCAATGAGTTACATTTATTTTAATTAAGTCATAGTCATGTGCACGGTACATGTTGATTTAACATAATATTTTACATTTCCGTAAAAAAAACTTTAATTACTAAGTTTCACCATCTTTAATCCCGATGTGCGAGTATTAGAACATCGCACCCCTTCTACAAACGACCCCATGACATTAGACTCATATTTGTCATTTGATCATACAACAACAATAACATTCGTGCTATTTTTTTTAATTTTTTTTTTAAAGAACATTTAAAACCAAGTAACCAACCAAAAGTGTGAGTACTGTTAGACTTTTATTTGATCTTACCATTAATTATTAATTTATTTGTTTTATTTAAACGGGTTGATGATCTAAAACGCAACGGAATCAAAACGAGAATTACTCTAAACCAATTCTTCTACAAGGAATCAAAATCCCCAAGAACAAGAATTTCCGAATAAATCATTCTGCATTGCAAAATTGCAAAGTTGAATAATAAATAAAATATTAGTTTTTACCAAGCCCTAGTAAGAGTATTTATACTCTTAAGATGGTCATAAGCTAAGCTCAATGGTATTGGATACGTCTTGATTGGGCCTAGTGCAAGTGAGACATTGTTGGAGATTATGCCCTAAACCCTTAAGAAAGGCCTTACGTTATATCATGTTCTCATTTGTTATAGAGATAACAACCTTAATTATTATATGTTTTGCATGTTTATTATAATAATCTCCGTCCCTAGTACTTATGAAGAACTAATATAAGTTTAATTGATGATCATGTGATGATCATGTGTATGTGATACAAATTAAACTTATGGGTACTTGTTGGTGAACAAGTACTGGACATGACCCACTATGAGATTTATGTCATGTTCAAATCTCATAATTAAATCTTATTTAGTTATATCATTGGAATCCTTAGAACTGAGATTATCATTGTCTTCCACATGATGAACGTTTTGTTTGACGTATTCAAACGCTACCCTTAACCATCGTCTTCCACATGATGAACGTTGTGTTTATCGTATTCAAACGCTACCCTTAACCAGGTAGTTATAAAGGCCACGATTGACACAATCGGATTCTTGTAGGGAAGAATGATAAGTCAAGATGGGATGTTGTCCCTCTTATCTTAAGACAGATATCTGCTTGGCCATTCGAGAGTAAGATTGATGACAGTGCATGACCATGCCCAAATGAATTGATGTGTTCAATGTCATTTGCTCATATCAATCTACTCGGGATCGAGAAAGCATTGGGCACTTAAGTTGACTTAGACCGTGGCTTATGCTCAATATGATATCGCGTGACAAAAGGATTGTGATATGTTCTATGAGGATAAACGAACTTTGTTAAGTTATATTAATTGGGTAGTTGTGATGGCTTGCTAGAGTCCGCTCATGATTTATGAGTTAGACATTGGTTAGACTCATTGCCAACTTAATATAATCCTATAAGGTCACACACAAAAGAACGAATTTACGAAAAGGCTAAAATTGGAATTTCGTAAAACCTTAAAATCAGATTTTAAGGGTAAATCGAAAATAAGGTTGGAAAGTGGAATAGGGCCGGCCGGACCCATGCCAAAACCCGATCAGACCAAAGGGTTCAAGGCATGGTCCGACCGGACCCCCTATGCTACCCGGCCGGATCCTCTGTTACGCAGATGGGAACTTTTGACTCCGTGTTTTGACAGGAATTTGACTTTTAAACCTAAACTAGTTGGGTTTAATAAGTATAAATACCCCTCTCTTAACCCTAGTATGTATGGTATTGATGGAGTTGATATTGTATCATAATTGTGAGCCTCCATGTGTTTGAGAAACACGTTCTTGAGTTTAGATTGAGAATCAAAAAGCTCAAGAACACCAATCAATTCATATAACCTTTTGACAGAAAGAGTTTCTATGAGATCTAGCAGTCCAGATCTAGAATTGTTCTAGATATTCATTCGTGTGTGGATAAACATAGAGGGTGCTTGCTTTAGCATCTCAAGTTCGTGTTCCTACGATCGTGATTCAAAGAACGCGAAGAACGAGGAGATCAAATCACAAAGCTTGAAGACTTGAAGATTTGAAGATCCGAAAATTTTAAACTAACAACAACGGTTAGGATTCTAAATTCATCTTTCTATTAATTTAATCATCATGAATGGATCCATGGGATCTAGGGTTTTGTTGATTTTTATATTACCGTTTCCGCTGCGCAAGGACCCTCAAAACCCAACAGTTATTATATCCCCTCCCTTAAGAAAAAAAATGTGCAAAAACAAAAAAAAAATGTGCCAAAAAAAAAAAATCATGCAAAAAAAAAAAAAAAAATGCAAAAGGGGAGAGGGTGTGTGATCTTATTTTCTTTTCTATGTACATATCTACATTCTATATCATTTTTTTTATTACAAGCATCTCGACCTTTCAAGTTTAGGCGAGCACCCTAAATGACGGCGATTGGTGATTCTTATTCTTATCCAAAGCAGACTTTGACCTGCCTTTCACGAAGCGAGAAGATGTAATCAAGATTCAAGCAGTCTCTGGAGGCATCAACAACAGCGACAACGAAGAAAGCACCGCGCATATGAGGCTAATCTACACTGAAGAAGATCTCGATCTCTCGACTTTGGCAAGCACCATCAACGACGACAACTGGTGTCTTTTGTTGGAGGCCAACACTGCTCTACCAACCCCTTAGAATGAGGGAGCCCAGAATTCAAAAGTCGTACTGCCTCTAATGATATAACCAATCTCGAAAAGCGCGACAACGACGAAGATCTCTCACCTACGAGGTCAACTTGCGGTGCTAATCATGATAACTGCCCAATAATGTTCTCACCTCGATTTATCGCGCTCTAATTTAAGTTCAAATGATACGCAATTTTTTTTTTAATTGAAATTAATTTGAGAGGGTCCATTTGATTATGAGGCACTTGACCACTAACGCAAGTTCAAATGTTGATTCATTGATTTCAAAATGTGTGCAATTTCCTCGAGTCCAGGGGGTTCCCCCTACTCTCTGTTGGATATTACGCCCTAGGCCCTTGAGAAAGGCCTTGTGTTACATCATGTTCTCATTTGTTATGGAGACAACAACCTTGGATTATTATATGTTTTACATGTTTATTATAATAATCCCCGTCCCTAGTACTTATGAAGAACTAGTATAAGTTTACTTGATGATCATGTGATGATCATGTGTATATGATACAAATTAAACTTATGGGTACTTGTTGGTGAACAAGTATTGGACATGACCCACCTATGAGATTTATGTCATGGTCAAATGTCATAATTAAATCTCAGATAGTTATATCATTTGATATCCTTAGACCTGAGATTAGCATGATCTTCCACATGATGAACATTATGTTTGACATAGTCAACCGCTACCCTTAACCAGGTAGTCATAAAGGCTATGATTGTCCTAATAGGATTCTTGTAGGGAAGAATGATAATTCAATATGGAATTTTTCCCTCCTTCCAGAGAGATATCTGCTTAGGCCACTCGAAGAGTGAGATTGATGAAATGCGTGGCCACGCTCAAATGAATTGATGTGATCAATGTCATTTGCTCATATCAATCTACTCGGGATCGAGAAAGCATTGAACAATATAAGTTGACGTGGACCATGACTTATGTTCAATATGATATCGCGTGACAAAAGGATTGTGATATGTTCTATGAGGATTAACGAACTTCGTTAAGTTATATTAATTGGGTAGTCATGATGGCTTGCTAGAGTCCGCTCATAATTTATGAGTTTGACCTTGGTTGGACTCATTGCCAACTTAATATAATCCTATGGGGTCACACACAATAGAATGAATCATTTAAAAAGGCTAAAATTGAGTTTCTGGGGTGCACGGCCGAGCACCTTAAAAGGAGCGGCCGTGGAGTGCATTGTCGAATGCATACATGATTCTGAGCAGTGTGCACGGGGGCACAGATTAAAGGACTCGGCCATGAAACTCGGCTGAACACTTTAAAAGGAGCGGCCGTGCAACCACTGGAAGGCTGTTCTGGACAGTTTTGAACTATGACGGGATTTAGACTCAAAGACCTTAAGGGTTAAGGACCTATGAGTATAAATAGATGTTCAAACACCCCAAATCAGCCCTAATTGATATTGTATCATTATTGGTTGCCTCCATGTGTTTGAGAAACACTTTATTGAGTTTAGATTGATAATCAAAAGCTCAAGAACACGAATAAATTCATATAGCCCTTTACATAGAAAGAGTTTCTATTAGATCTAGCAATCTGGATCTAGAATTGTTCTAGGTATTCGTTCGCGTGTGGATACATATAGAGGATGATAGCTTTAGGATCTCAAGTTCGTGTTCCTGTGATCGTGATCCGAAGAACGTGGAGAAGATAAAATCATAAAGCTTGAAGATTTGAAGATCCGAAAAATTTTAAACGCTTAACAACGGTTAGTATTCTAAATTCATCTTCCTATTAATTTAATCATCATAAATGGATCTTAGGGCTTAGGGTTTTGTTGATTTCTATTGATGTCTTCCGCTGCGCAAAGACCCTCAAAACCTAACAGTGGTATCAGAGCCCCGTTCATGTATGGCTATTTTAATATTATCATGTCAAATATATGATTTGATTATATGATCTAGCATGATGTGAATTTAGAATAAGGGATTTATGTGAATTATTTGGTGAAACAATTATATATGATATTGTATGATTATGAACAAGGTTTTCAAGGTGCAAGATTAATATGATTAATCTATTTATCGAATCATCAATCTTTTTAATTGGATTATTGAATTGATGATTCTTGATCTTGAAGAACAAATTGTTTGTTCTTAGGGTTTGATGTTTATGATAATTTGATTATCATAAATAGTTGAATTCTTAAAAGATCAAGATTTGATAAATTGCGTTCGTGCGGTTCGCGTGCAATACACGTTTTGTGCAGAATTTTCGTCCAGAATTTTCATGCAGATTATGTGCAGCACACGTGCAGTCCAAAATTTTGTGCAGAATTTTCGTGCAGTTCGCGTGCAATGCACGAATTCGTGCAGATTTTTTGTGCAATTCGCGTGCAGTGCAGATTTCTGAATTCGTATTTTTCAGACCTTGAGATGCATTGTAGAATACGTATTGTTCATGGAATTGGATTCTATGAAGTAATGTATTCTTAATAGAGTTGGACTCTATGAAAGAAATCATTATTCAATATGTTAACTTGTGTATACTTGAACAAATTTCCACAACTCCTAGTGAAACTTTGTTCAACTTCCATCTTAGGTTCTATGTCATTTTCTGGGTCTCAAACTCTTCGTGATACATTTTACTTCCACTAGTTCTTTAGAGACAAACGATTTATCTAGAAAATACTATTTAGAGTAACAATCGATTTGTTCTCTAAAGGGTACAAGAGTAATATCGTTAAGATATCCCAAGAAAATACATTAACTAGATTTAGGTGTGATTTTGTCCAAGACAATACTTTTCGCTAAAGTTTCACATCATAAATCTTTATGAAAGACAAACTAGGTTTTCTTTCATTCCATATTTAATATGGTATCAGTCGAACCTCTTTAGATGTAACTCAAGTTAGTGTAAGCGCTGTTATTTCCAGCACACAATTCAAAAGGTTAATTAAAGATCAATCTGACTTATTATGAGGCGAAAAACTGTATTTTACAGACAATCTGTAAACTTCTGAACATGAGCCGTACGACTCATCCATAGGCGTACACCTAGTTTGCAGCCGTACGGTTCTTGTTTTCAGATTCTGTTTTTCTTATTCTGCAGACTTTCTGCAGAATTCTCGTAAAGTCCATGGTTCAAATATTCATTATTTTGATCAGATCAGAGTATACTAATATTTTTTCCATGAGTTATCGAAATCCTTTCTAGCATTGTTACTTTAAAGAACCACATACATCAACATGTATTACTCCCTCCGTCCCAGACTAAAGTTTTTACTTTCCTTTTTGGTTTGTCCCAGACTAAGGTTCTTATATTACCTAAAATGGACTATGAGACCTACTTGTTATTCTCACAACAAAAACTCCCTACCCATTTTATCTCTCCTACTTTCTCTTACTTGCTTTTTCATAATCACAACATTTACTTTTTCTTAATCTCCGTATAAAGTCAAACTAAGAACCTTAGTCCAGGATGGAGGGAGTAATTCAAAAGATTACATCTTTTCACAACTATCAGTAAAAGGTGCCTTGGTCCATTTCCAAGATTCACATATATCACATGATTCAAAATCATGTGAATTTAAAAGTCCGTCCCATGGAATTTTAGATATGTGTTTCTTATCATTGATATAGACATCAATGCTTTAAGAATGTAACGCTTACATCCTTAAGATCCAGATTTCCATTATTTATGTTATACTTAATATTTTGTTCTTCTAAGATAGGGATATAAGGTCCCATTATATGATTAACAATACGATAAAGTGAATCATATCTAATGGAGAACTTTCTTATTCAAAATAAGAAATATCCATTATCTTTAAATGAAGATGTTGGGAATATGCTTTTGAATCAATGACATTTTGGTTAAGGATATGTCTACAACAAATATTGTAATTTAGGGATGAAGAGAGTATAGCGAGGGCCACGAGCTAAGGCTTAAAAAGCTGAGAATACGCAGCAATTATGGCAAAGGCCTTTAGCTGCTGCCATAACACCAGCTTGTGGGCTTCAAACTTGCGCATGGATCACCAAGCAAAGGTGGTGACGTGCTTGGTGAATTGGTGAAGTATTTTGGCAAGTTTGACTTTGTGGAAAGTCCATAAGAAAGTGACGTGGTTGGCAAGGCTAATGTTTTTGGTTTTGTTTGGTGTTTTCTTGGTTAAGGACTCACACCGTCCCAAATTAACTAGTACTCCTATTTTGTGTAAAAGTATTATTATAGAACTAGGAAAGTAGGTTCCTAATTAGAATAGATTTACTTTGTGCACAAGAAATATGTTTCCTCTTCCTTTTGGGTTTCTAGTATTTATGCCTATAAATACTAACCCTTTCCTTAGCATATTTTTGGTCGGTCATCTTTGATAGATACAAGTAGAGATCTAAGATCTAGATTTAGGTTGACAGAATTATTTGCCTAAATAATTCGTGCAACTAGATTAGTGAAGATCGTCTTTTGTAATTGCCATTGAATAGTAATATATTCTCCTTCCGCCCGTGGACGTAGCCAAGTTGGTGAACCACGTAAATTCTTGTGTTCGTGTTTGATTATTTCTTTGATCATCGTTCTTAGTTTATTTTTCTCTAACAAGTGGCACCAGAGCTTGGTTGAAAAGGAGAATTAGCATCGACGGAAGAGATCCAAGATTGAAGAAAAATAAGGTAGCAGTTTTTGGTCCGTTTTTATCCAGCAAAGCGGTGAAGAAAAAGGCGTAACGCATTCGTTAACCGTTGGATTGTGCTGATTTTTGGTGAGTAGCTTCGGAACTTATAGATCTTCGATATGAACGGTAGAGATCGGATTTTGAGGTACGTAGTATCCGAAATTGTATCCGGACAGAATCTACTGGTGTTTTGTCTTCGATTGTATGCGTTTGGAGTTTCTTGTTGCGATTTCTCTTATTAGCGACTGATTGGTTAGAGATCTAGGGTTTTCGCTGCAAAGAATAAGATGGGTCAAGGATTTGAATCAATGATCGACAAGACTAATGGGAGGAATAGTATTTTATTCTTTGGTAAATCAAGATGAAGGCCCTGCAGTTCGTGTGCAGTACACGTGCAGTTCGCGTGCAGCGATCGTGCAGTGCACGTGCAGCGTTTGTGCAGAAATCTAGGTGTCTAGGTTGGACACATCAAGATAGAAGTCGTGTTAAAGAAACAAGGCTTATTGGCACCCTCGTGGCGAGTAGATCTAGTACAGATAGAGATTCAACATGGATGGTTGCGGAAGGCGATAAGGGTTCTAGCAAGAAGAAGGATTCTAAAAAATCTTCTAGCAAGAGAGGCCCGAGACCTGATTAAGTTTGTAATTTCTACAAAGAGGGGAAGGGGAGCGAGGAAGTGATGGATTCTCTAGAGGAGAAGACGCATTCACAAGTCATCATGGGTCTTGGTGATGATGTTCTCGTGGAGGTTGCTATGAAAAATAGCGACAATAATGATTTTGCTCTAATAGTGGAAGAAGACTCACGACGCGGGGATGAGCGGCTTCTAGATCTAAAGGTAGAGCAAAGCGAGATAGTTGAGGAAAAAGTGGAGTCGATTTCTACAAGAAGGAGTAGATGGGCAGACGATCCTGAGGTACAAGATGACTATCCGCAGATTGAGTTGGGACAGTTTATCTCAGTGGGCGAGGTTCACGGCCGAATGAACTCGTCAAGCACGAAAAACTGTTAGTCGCCGGAAGGGGCGGTGCTCTAGATAGGCGGTCTAGAGGCACTAAGGAATGCTAGGCTTAGCATATCGTATGGTTGCTTGGGAGGAGCAAGGTTGTCCGGCGTGACAAAGGGTGCTTGAGGTAAAGCACAAGATTACATTCTATTCGCCTTTAAATGAGTGGGTTCGAAGCTTTCTAGACTAGTTCGAAGCTCATCATTGGATTGGGATTGAGAAGCAATTGGGACAATGTACAATCTATGGATTTAAGGTGTAATCTATTCGAAGGCCTAAAAGTAAATACACAAGTCTAGTCGGCAAAAGGGGTTCTTAAATTCTATAGGTGTACAGTCTCAAGTGTTCGGCGAAACACTATATTGATGGTCTAGAAGGCTTTCTGAGACATCAATACTAGTTTCTTGGCTCTCATCGGCGTTATGGAGAGTTCGAAGAAACAAGATAAGTAAGAGCACATGTTAGTGGAGTATTGTAGCAGTTCGTGCAGACATCGCTCAGTCGTGCAGTTCATGTATAATTTCCGTTTGTGCAGATGCTTATAGGGAAGAAATCTAAATAAGTAGTCACGGGTTCGAGATACATTTCCAGAATGAGAAGTGATTTGTTCAAGTCATTCAAGAGTGTTTGTCCGTGTTCGTTGGTGATCCAAGAATAGTTCGAAGCGCGTTGAAGTTTGAGACAAGATCGATGGTCGTTATCTGGGTAATATGGTATTCGAATTTGGTGATCATGGATTTGGTATTTCGGATATGGTGGTCAACATTGTGGTGAAAGTTCTAGGGATCTAGAAATCATTGCACAAGTTGAGCCAGAAAAGTTGTTTGCTTGACTAAGTAAACGCGGTTGTTCTTGAGTGAAAAAAGATGGTGTTTTGACAAAGACAGAAGGCGGTGGCGGAGGTGGAGAGATATATTCGGAAGTGGAGGATTCAACTCAAGATGGAGTTTGGGGTCGCTTCGTGGATATGGATTATGGTCAAGGGAGATTCAAAGTCAAGGTGGAGATTGTTGGGAATATGCCTTTGAATCAATGACATTTTGGTTAAGGATATGTCTACAACAAATATTGTAATTTTGGGATGAAGAGAGTATAGCGAGGGCCACGAGCTAAGGCTTAAAAAGCTGAGAATACGCAGCAATTATGGCAAAGGCCTTTAGCTGCTGCCATAACACCAGCTTGTGGGCTTCAAACTTGCACATTGATCACCAAGCAAAGGTGGTGACGTGCTTGGTGAATTGGTGAAGTATTTTGGCAAGTTTGACTTTGTGGAAAGTCCATAAGAAAGTGACGTGGTTGGCAAGGCTAATGTTTTTGGTTTTGTTTGGTGTTTTCTTGGTTAAGGACTCACACCGTCCCAAATTAACTAGTACTCCTATTTTGTGTAAAAGTATTATTTTAGAATTAGGAAAGTAGGTTCCTAATTAGAATAGATTTACTTTGTGCACAAGAAATATGTTTCCTCTTCCTTTTAGGTTTCTAGTATTTATGCCTATACATACTAACCCCTTCCCTAGCATATTTTTGGCCGGTTATCTTTGATAGATACAAGTAGAAATCTAAGATCTAGATTTAGGTTGATAGAATTATTTGCCTAAATAATTCGTGCAACTAGATTAGTGAAGATCGTCTTTTGTAATTGCCATTGAATAGTAATATATTCTCCCTCTGCCCGTGGACGTAGCCAAGTTGGTGAACCACGTAAATTCTTGTGTTCGTGTTTGATTATTTCTTTGATCATCGTTCTTAGTTTATTTTGATCTAACAGAAGAAACCAAAATAATATGTCTACTTAATATAGGAACATAACACCATTTGTTCAAAACAAATATGAACCTACTAGGTAAAGACACTTTGCAAGTTCTTACGATTAATGTTGCAACCTTTGCATCATTATTAACACATAGGTTAATCTTTACCTTTAAGTAGTCTTTCTATTTCTCAAATCTTACACACTTATACAAATGTGGGATCCATATCCGATATCTAATACCCAAGAACTTGCATGTAGAAAGATTAACTTTTATAACATAAATACTTGAAGTGATAGTCTCACTATCCATTTGATCTTTTAATTCAAATTGTAATTTCCTCAATGGTCAATCACATTGCCGTGGTAGCAATAACATCCTTTGGATTATTTTTAATTTTTTTAAGGTTTTAGCCACAAATGTTTCCTTTAGGCTTGACAACTCTTGTCTTGCCTTCATCTTAAATCATTGTCCTTATTAACCTTTAGAGTTTGAGAAGGTTTCCATTTCATATTAAGACTTAGCATTTTAAACATCAAATGTCGTTTATGAATTAATATCAAATTCGTTGTTAGTTCCAAACTAAATTGATTATCAAGCCTTTCAAGGTGATCAATATGTCTCTCAAAGTTCAAAACATGAGAACTTATTGATCTACCTTTCAATCATCTTATGAATGTTAGGCTCTAATCAATCTCAAACTTTTCTTGCCTTTCTTGCTTGTAGGAACGCTTCCTACGTAATTGCTTATCACATAAGCATTCATATATTTCAGATACTTCTCAAGTTCTAAATATATGGTAGCAAGTTGTAGGACAATTGACATCTATAGAATCATCCACATGATTCTAATTTATGTCTATGTCTGACCTTAAGGCATTAGGTTTCTTAGGAATAAGATTTATTAAAAATTCATAACTTCCGTTCTTGCTTTAGAACAATTCTTAAGCTCATGACCAGATCAAGGAAATTAATCTCATTTTCTTTAAGTAGGTAGATCGCAGTAATTATATATTTAAAGTTTAAAACATTATACACAAATATGCAAATAAATATACACTTATATTTCATACCATTATCATTAAGAGATATTAAATGTATTTCATAAATACTCCCACTAAATTATACACCTTCAAATACAACAATTATATAATATAATTTAAATGGGCTAAAATCCATATTTCACCTAACTTTGAGTCGGCTAGGGCACGACTGCTCAAAATCAAGTTATTAAGGTAGATAACTCCTTATCAATCACATCATATGTGACTCTTAGATCCTTTATGAGATTTTAGACATCTTATGTCTAACATGTTTTTATCTCATCTGTGCCTTAGGCCCAAAACTGTTTTGATATCTTAATTAAGTCAAACCATTTTAAACGTATAGGAATCACTGTTTCCTCATCTTGCTCATAGATGAATAAAATTAATGCGCCTACGCTAGGGCGTAACCCACATAAAACTACCCATTTACTCACAATTGTTTTAATCATAGATTGGCACAAGACTTAAGTTATATGAAGGTTTATTTACATAGAGACATGCATCATATATTTAATTATTTTAAAAATAATATAATATAGTCTTTGCATAATGTGTGTTAACTAATCAAATTAATTAACAGAAGCAAAATCTTGTGATTATTATGAAGCATCATAATGGGGACGGATTCTAAATTTTCTGTAAACAATTTACAGATTAGATATTTCATTTGCATTCCCAGAAACAAGGCGCAAGCCTGCCATTGGTCCATACGATGAGTTAATCCAAATTTAGTTTCTTTCTCTGCAAACAATTTGCATTTTGTTTATAGGGATAAATTCTAAAACTATTATATCCGCAGAACATCTATAAATTGAGAGCACAAAACCTATGGCCGAAACTAAGCCATAAGGCATCCACATTTTCGTACTAAGATCAAGAAACCAAGTAATTATTCCATACGGCCGAAACTAAGCCAAAAGGCATCCACATTTCCGTATAGAAAAATAACTTGTTTCAAGATCATTTATTGTCTTATCAATTTCTCAGATCACAACAATTCTTAACTCTTCAGAATTCTGATTTCTGCAATTTTCTGGACTAAATCATATTTCAGGAAACACGGTTTCAAAAATCAGTCATCTGAAACCAGATTCAGTTCCTGATTCGAACTCTGTAAACAATTTACAGAACAATAAAAAAGCTAGAAAACAAAACAAATCTGTCCAGAAATTCCAAAGCAGGCGTATGGCTTAGTGCCAGGCGTACGCCTTACAAGGAGTCCTACGGTGATGATTTCTAGATTCCCAGATTTTCCAGAATTTTTAAATTCGATAAATCCCATTACCGTGTTCATGCATTAATCAAAACTAAACCAACACGAATTTACAGATTACGAATTTAAATAGATCTAATCAATATCAAGAATACAAATTTACTACATATACAAATTAGATCTAAATTATCAATACACATAATCCAATTATTTATTGATATCCCAAACATACAATTATTCATATGGATCAAATGAATACAATAATCACATAATCCCCATATTCATACTCATAAATTTTATATCTCATATAAAATCCCAATCACACACATTCATCTTTATCATCATGAAAAATCATATAATCGAATTAAATAATTTAAACATGATATATTAAAATAATCAACAATGAACGGGGATCTGATACCACTGTTGGGTTTTGATGTATCATGCGCAGTGGAATAAAACATGAAATCAAACATCCATGAGCCCGGATCTGTGCATGTTGATTAAATTAAATATAAGATGAAAGAAACTAACCCTTGAAGATCGCATCTATGAACACGGACTTTAAGGTGCTAAAGGAAACACCCTCTATCAGTATCCACACGTCGAACGGACTCAAGAACACCTTCTTGATTGAAGAAATGATTTCTTCGTATGAAATATTTTGCTATTTGATTATTGAGTTTTTGATGATTCTAAATCTCAAAACTAATAATCCTGCTGTCAAACCTGGCTGCATATATTTATATGAGGGCCTGACCTAATTCCGTTTGGGATCGGGATTCTTTGTCACACAAGAAAACCACACAAACTGACCAGAATCGGGGGACCAGCCATACGGCTGATCAGGAGCCGTACAGTGGCAATGAATCCGTACAGTGGCCATTTGTAAATCCCAGTTTTTTAGCATTTTCCAATCCGTTCTATTGTGTGTGACCCAATAAGATTATACTAAGTTGGCAACGAGTCCGAACGATTCAGAACCCGTAAGTCATAAGCCAACTCTAGCAAGGCATTATGACTACCCAAATAGTATAACTTTGAAAGTCCAAAGTTACCTAAATAGAACATATCAAAATCCCTTTGTCACGCGATATCATATTGGACATAAGTTATGGTCCAAGTCAACTTATGTTTTCCAATGCTTTCTCGATCCCGAGTAGATTGATATGAGAAAATGACATTGAACACATCAATTTGTGTACGGCCATACACTATCATCAATCTCAATCATCAAGTGGCCAAGCAGATATCTCTCTTGAGAGAAGGACAAATCCCATCTTGACTTATCATTCTTCCGTACAAAAATCCTATTATGCCAATCGTAGCCTTTATAACCACCCGGTTAAGGGTAGCATTTGAGTACGTCAAACATAATGTTCATCATGTGGAAGACCATGAGAATCTCAAGTCTAAGGATTCAAATGGTATGGCTATTATGAGATTTAATTATGACATTTAACCATGACATAAATCTCATAACAGGTCTATCCAGTACTTGTTCTCCAACAAGTACCCATAAGTTTAATCCGCATCCAATACACCATAATCATCATATGATTGTCCATTATACTCAAGATAACCCTTCATAATTGTTAGGGACAATGATTATGATTATTATAATAAACATGCAAAAGATATAATAATCAGGTTTGTTATCTCTATAACAATGAAGCTACGATGTAATGCATAGGCCTTTCTCAAGGGGCTAGGGCATAATATCCAACAATGCCTACCAAACAACTTGTATTTGCTCTTCTTAAATCTTTCTACATGTTTGTCAAAACTCATTTCAACACGATCATCAAATCCATTAGAACAGACCATGGCACTGAGTTTTTCAATAATGATGTTAGACCTTTCTTGGCCAATCTTGGCACCTTACATTTCAGTTCTTGTGATGATACACCACAACAAAATGGTGTAGTTGAAAGAAAACACCAAAGCCTTCTTAATACTGCCAGAGCATTAAGATTTCAAGATTCTCTTCCAATTGAATTTTGGGGATATTCTTTACTTACGGCCACATACTTACTAAATAGAACACCCAAAAGTGCCACCAAATTCAAAACTCCCCATGAACTTCTATACAATACCATTCCCACATATGATCATTTAAGAACTTTTGGCTGCCTTTGTTTTGCTTCTATTCATCCCCATGATAAGTTTTCACCTAGGACTATCAAAGACATATTTCTTGGTTATCCATTTGGACAAAAAGGCTACACTTTACTCAATCTTGAAACAAATAATATCTTTTGTCTCTAGACATGTAGTTTTCCATGAACATCACTTTCCATTCTCTCAACCGACCTTTTCTATTTCTTCACCTAATGTCCCTTGGATTGATGATATTGAAGATCCTTCTTCCCTTCCTCATACACATTTTGTCCCTCCTTCTACTTTGACTCCTATTTCCCACTCCTCTCCCTTTTCTACTTCTACTCCTGTTTCTCATTCCTCACCTCCTTCTATTCCTCAGCCTTCCTCTATTTCTGTTGTCCCTACAGCACCCATCCCTATTCCCATTCCAGTTAGGATATCCTCTAGAAATAAACATCCCCCTGCCAAACTCAATGATTATCTTGTTTCCAATGTCTCTAAATATAATCCTAGCAATTATGTTTCCTGTTCTTCTTGATCTCCTTCCTCTCATCATTTTATCAATGCATTAGAATTTTTCATTGAACCTAGAACTTATACTCAAGCTGTGAAAGACCCTAGATGGGTGGATGCAATGAATTTTGAACTTCCAGCCTTAGAGAAAAATCACACATGGGATTTAGTTCCCATCCCACCTGGCAAACATATTGTAGGCTGCAAGCGGGTCTACAAGGTCAAGTTTCATTCTGATGGATCTGTTGAAAGATTTAAGGCCGGGCTAGTTGCTAAGGGTTATACTCAGAATGAAGGGATAGATTTTCAGGAGACCTTTGCCCCTGTTGTGAAGATGGTTACAGTTAGATCTCTGTTATCTATTGCAGCTGTGAAATGATGGGATATATTCCAACTGAATGTTAATAATGCTTTTCTCCGTGAAGAATTAGATGAAGAAGTATATATAAGTCTTCCACGGGGTTATTCTAACTCTCTTGGCCATGGTATGGTTTCTAAACTCACCAAATCTTTGTATGGCCTGAAGCAGGCTTCTAGATAGTGGTTTGCTAAGCTTACTTCAGCCCTTTTACACCTTGTTACAGTCAATCTCATTCTGATTATTCCATTTTTACATTGAAGACTCAGAATTCTTTTACTGTTGTGCTTGTTTATGTTGATGATATCCTAGTAACTGGTACAGATCCTCCTACCATTCAGTAACTTAAGCAGTATTTGGATACACAGTTCAGCATCAAGGATTTGGGGCTCATCAAATATTACCTCGGTTTAGAAATTCTCAGGACAAGAACTAGCTAGTATTCACCTAAACCAAAGAAAATATGACATGGATTTGATAGAGAGTGATTGCCTTGAAGATTCCTAACCTCTTGTTATTCCTTTAGATCCCAATGAGACACTTCTTGCCTCAAGTGGCACATTACTTGCTAATCCTACAATGTACAGGCAACTAGTTGGTAAACTCATTTACTTGATAGTTACCAAACCTGATTTGGATTTTGTTGCTCACACTTTGAGTCTGTTTGTTCAAAATCCCAGGGATTCACATTTGAAGGCTTTACACAAAGTTCTTAGATATGTGAAATCTTGTTGTGCTCAAGGTCTTTTTTTTTCCCTCTCAGAATGATTTCACTTTGAGGGCTTTTTGTGATAGTGATTGGGCAGGTTATCCCAGTGATAGAAAGTCTGTTACTGGCTTTTATCTATTTCTTGGAGGCTCCCTCATTTCATGGATATCCAAAAAGGAAAGTGTTATTTCCAGATCTTCTGCTGAGGCAGAATATCGACCTCTTGCTGCTGCTAGTTGTGAACTAATTTGGCTTCATAACATTTTTATTGACTTGGGTATCAATGTTCAATTACCTATATTCCCATCCAATGTGAAAGTGCAGCAACAATTGAAATTGCTTCTAATCTTGTTTATCATGCTAGAACTAAACATATAGAGCTAGATTGTCAGTTTGTTAGAGAGAAGGTTCATCTTGGTCAGATTCATCCTACCTATGTTTCAACCAAACTTCAATCGGCTGATATTATTACCAAATCTCTTGGAAAAATCTCTCATTGGTTCTTTCTTGGCAAGTTGGGGATGTCCAATCCTTTCCCACCCTCAACTTGTGTGGAGGGGGGTGTTAGAGATGATGCAGATTGTAATGGAATAAAGATCAATAATGTAATTCAAGGGAAATGAAGCATGAAGTGATGAATTGCATAAACAAGACAGCTATACATGGAAATGAAGTTGTATAGAGTTGAAGTCAGTACAGTGGCATTACTGTAAATATTTGAGATAGTTGAGGGCAGTATTGTAAATAGGACAATATTTAAGTAGTCAGTTGCAACATAAAGTAGTTAGACTTTTACATTTTCTTCTTTCCCTCCACACTCAACTGTGTGTAGTGTGTGTAAACATTTTCTCTCTCAATTTGATCTTGCTTTCAGATCATTCCTATGTCTTCTCTCTGTTTCTTCATGATTCAGTTTTCTTTTGTTAAAGTTGACAATTAGACAAATAAAATTCCTGCTAATGCACTCTGGACCAATTTGTTTCTTGTCACATGTCTGTATGTCACCCATGAGCGATAATTTGTTATAGAGATAACAAACCTGATTATTATATATTTTGCATGTTTATTATAATAATCATTGTCCCTAGCACTTATGAAGAGGTAGCATGAGTTTAATGGATAATCATATGATGATTATGGTGCAAAGGATGCGGGTTAAACTTGTAGATACTTGTTGGTGAACAAGGTACTGGATAGACACGTTATGAGATTTATGTCATGGTCGAATTTCATAATTAAATCTCATAATAGTCATACCATTTGAATCCTTAGACCTGAGATTATCATGGTCTTCCACATGATGAACATTATGTTTGACGTACTCAAACGCTACCCTTAACTGGGTAGTTATAAAGGCTACGATTGGCATAATCGAATTCTTGTAGGGAAGAATGATAAGTCAAGATGGGATTTGTTCCTCTCTCAAGAGAGATATCTGCTTGGCCACTCGATGAGTGAGATTGATGATAGTGCATGGCCATACCAAAATGAATTAATGTGTTCAATGTCATTTGCTCATATCAATCTACTTAAGATCAAGAAAGCATTAGACAACATAAGTTGACTTGGACCATGAATTATGTCCAATATGATATCGCGTGACAAAGGGATTGTGATATGTTTTATAAGGTAACTTTGGACTTTCAAAGTTATACTAATTGGGTAGTCATAATGGCTTGCTATAGTCCTCTTATGACTTACGTGTTCTGACTTGTTTGGACTCGTTGCCAACTTAGTATAATCCTATTGGGTCACACACAATAGAACAGATTGAAAAGGCTGAAAAATCTGGGATTTTTGCACAGTGACCGTACGGCCAGGATGGTGGCGTACGGCTCCTATGGAGCCATACGGCTGCTATGTCGGGCCTGGTCAGATCCTACAGTTTTCTTGTTTGAAAAGGAATCCCGGGACCAAAATGAATTAGGTCAAAGCTCTCATATAAATGGAGTGCCGGGTTTTGCAGCCCCTAACCCCATGGTTAACCTAGGTTATTGAAACCTACATCAATTATTTGTGAAACAATAATATATAGAGTGGTAGGATTATTAATTTGAGATCTATGATCATCAAATTCAATAATCTAAGGAGCAAGATAATTTCTACGAAGAAAGCGTTTCTTCATCAAGCCTTTAGATCTAGCAGTTGCATCAAGAAGGTGTTCTTGAGTCCGTTCGACGTGTGGATACTGATAGAGGGTGTTTGCTTTAGTGCCTCAAAATCCGTGTTCATGGATGCGATCTTCAAAGGTTAGTTTCTTTCATGTTGTATTTAATTTAATCAACATGGATGGATCTGGGCTCATGGGTATTTGATTTCATGTTATTATTCCGCTGTGCATGGTGCATCAATAAAACCCTACACCCTGTTGATTTTTAGTAATAGGTTGGTGACTTTGTGAGGTTTGAACATTGAAGCAGACACTTATCGTATGATAATTATCCTCTCATAGCTTTATGATATACTATGCTTAGGTGGAATTGAGATATCTCGATCATTTGAGCATGGAAAGGAGATATGCCGAAGATGCATCCTTATGTCCCAAGTTGTTGCGAGGATCAACTTCAACATAGGAGAGGTATGGAATACTTTGTTGTTTTGAAATCTTTTCCTAATCTTATTTAACATCATGTCCCACATAATGAAAACATTGTCAATTAACAGAGGGAGTATCACTCTAACGCAGTCTCCAAAATGGCTCCATAAGGTTTTATTCATTGATTTGTTGGTTCATTTATAAAATTGATTATAGAAGTCAACGTGCATTATGTATACAATACAGATGTTTGTTGTTGGAGGGGGAAGGGAGCAACAAAATATTGACATACCTACAGTTTGAGCCCTTCACAATTATGACGCTCATGCTAAGTACATCCCAACTTCTCTTTCCATTTATGAAATTGAGTGCCTGGATATTTGTTGTTGGCGGGAGGGGTGATTATTAAGTCACCTGAATGACTCTGATGGCTTCTCGATTGATTTTCAAAGCAAACCATGAAGCTGAAAATTCACTTGAGCTCTCTTTTCGAGAATCATTTCCGCTTCTTGAACCTAACTTAGACCCCCTTTCCCTTTAACAGTCCCTACTCAACCGCAATACCTTGACTTAAACATGGATATTCTTTTTGGAATCTTATGTGAACACAATTGGGCTAAAGTTCATATTAAACATCTACATGGAATAGTAGTTGATGGGTACTCATTTTTTACATGTACCCTTATAAAGATTGTTAATGGTTTTTACTCCAAACTTGTTGACTCTGTTAAAGTACAGCTGATTTGGGTCACTTCTGAAATGATTTATATATCGGCTGAAGGGATTAATGAGTTGCCTGATTGCCCTTTTGAGGCAAATTCTTGGAGGTTGTTTTACTGAAGTGAATACGTAGTTGTGTTCAGAGTTGGTTAGTCTTTTCTTAACTAAATGGGATTGGTCATTAGTTTACATTATGGGTTGCTTTTGTTCATTAATACATCCACGTTTAATTTAATTTTTCAGTTATTCCTGGTGTTCAGAAGCTTAGAATTGAGCAAATTCTCAACTTCTATTATTTCTTTCTTGTCCAAAGCAGATACACAAATTATATATCATGGTTAATTACTGGAGTGAGTGAGAATATAAGATAATTGGAATACCAGATTACAATAATACCCTCGTATTAATGATAATATAGTTGTCATTTTAAAGGCATTTAATCAGATAGATAACTGAATTATTTTAATGATTAATTTCATCTAATACGTGTGTATTAATTGCCCTTCATAATATGTGTGCACAACCTAACCCTCATTTCATCACATAAGTATGAAGCTAGTATAAAATAAATAGAGATAATTGGAATACCATATTACATTAATACCCTCGTTTCATCGCATATAAAATGGAAAGAACCCTAACCTCAGCCCATTCGTACCCATCATAAACTTCTCCCAATTCTGCTGCCACCGCCTACTCACGCCACTCAATCTCACCGCCGGTCGCAACAACTATCGAAGTCGGTCTTTCTGCTGTAGAACCTCAACTACGCGGTGACACAATCATGGCTTCAGACATTAAGAGGAAGGAATTAAGGATCGAAAAAGGTAGTCGCAACTTCTTCCAGAATTGTATATTTTTCTTTAAATTGATCTGACTTTTCAAAGACCATTAGTATAGTTGTAGTGATCGTTAACTTGATTTGAAATAAGATTGCATTTTCATTCTATTTGAACTATGATGAAAATCTTTAAAATGCGCTTATTATTTTTTTGCCAATTCATTTCTGGTCAGTTTGTTGGATCGATTGGAGTCATAGTCGTCGGTTTGGGTGGATTTGGGAAATACAAGGTACTTTGCTCTCATTTATTTTATACCAGTTTGTTTGATTTATTTATCATTATCTTTATTTTTTGTAACTGGTTTCCTAATTTATATTGAAATATACTCCTTTCGTCCTAGACTTTATCCTAAACTGTAAACTGCATGTTTGGAAATGCCACCGGTGAACCCCTCCTCACCGAGATATGCGTATGTTCTGGTTTTGAAATGTCTTTGTTTTTTACTCTGTTTCCCAGCGGCAGCTATTCAAGTTCAAGTTGATGGGTTCCACATGGCTTTGATATGGCCTCCAGGATATTGCAACTATTTGGGTCCATCCTTTGGGTCCATCCTGCCAACAAGGAAATGCTTATAGCCGTTTCTGTCACGCCCCGGAAATTCTAAAAATCCATAAATATAAAATTTACATAATTAACATCTCCAAAATGCTAAATACCAAACCGGGCGCGTGAATTCTGCTATAAACCAATACCAACAAACAATACCTCAACGAGATTTTAACTCGGAGACTAGAAACAAACGCGGAAGCAAGAACAACTATTAACAAAAATACCCAAAGTGCAACCGTATATACAAAACACTGAACGACTACGAACCCACAATAATATGCGTAAAGGCTCCGAAGGGCAACTATCCCAAATGCGATCAACCTGCTCAGAAGATTCCCGCTACAACGGACCTCACAACGCTACCACTTGCTTTCCTGGGGGGGGGTTAAGGAAAAACAATTTGAAACAAGAAACGGGGTGAGATAAAATCTCAGTAAGCTACTAAATGCAACTAGATGTCATGCAATCATGAACAGTAATATCCAATAATCAATCATAGCATACAATCACATAACAACAAATGAGAGGCTCCCTATCGCCAACCGTCCCATACCGGTTGGAAATAACGACCAGCTCATCATGCAACACATAAAGCTGAAATAAACACTCATAGGTGGATACGGAGCCAAGGTTCTAGAAACGGAACACCATCCTTTGAGAAGAGTCCGTTGAGCAGCATGAACGAGCTGAAGCCGGTTCCGGAACCAAGTAACAACAACAACCAGTAATGGGGGAAAAAACACAAAGTCATACCCCCAAGTCAATAGCTAGAATACTCACCATAAGAGCTAGCTCATCCCAACCACGATCACGGGAAGGGGCATCCCACTCAAGGCCACTGAACATGGGGAAACTGGGTTACCAGTGAAGTACATTATACTGGACTTGGCTCGTGCCATTATAATATACATCACTGCCCAAAACAAATACAACAATGCCAGCTGGACTCCATACAAGCACACAGTAATAAATACTCGCTTGAAACAACAACGGGACAATGATTCCAAAGTAGGGAACCAAGCCAAAATCATCACAAAGGATGCAAACCATTTCTCATAAAGAGATCAACAACAACATCAACACATGAAGCTACTCAAAAAGAGTTAAACGGTTATCCACATTCATACATTGCAAACATGGTCACAAACGGACCCAACCCAACATTCTCAAACCATACTTAGTCAAATACCATAACACGCTTGTTCACAAAGGGACCATACCCAATAATTACCATAAGGATGCAACTATTACTCAAGAAGAGTCAACAACAACGACAACGGGAAATCTTTCATAAAAGTGTTCAACCACGATAAACAGAATTTCTCATAAGGAGCCCAACAACATTGATCATTAAAACAAATGATTCCAAGACAAGGTTTCATACCAAACACATCCTACAGATGATACCCATAAGTTACTCATTAAGAGCACAACCCAAACGGTCACTCACAAATAGTACCACGACCATTACCAAGATGACCCTAAAAGCCTACTCATAGAGGGTACTTATGGTCAAGCACTCAACCATTTCCTTATACCTGGGATTCCCAATAGGAACTCCGAATAATTCCTCCATAAGGCTAATCACTCCGAAGGTACCCAATCACTATTTCACATCTTACATCCGCTCATGGACGGACCAATTCTTAACACTCAGCCGAACCAAAAAGGTAACACATTCCCATACATGATCCCCAATGCACCAATTCAACACTTTGGTATCCCATGACAACCCTCTAGGTACTATAGGATATTACTTAAAACCTAGACCAAGTCTTTTCCTAAAATCAATTCGATTGGGACAATCACGAACACATCATAAGATGCCCAACTAAGTCAACTAGAATAGTACTACGGAACCTAGACCGAGACTACACCTTGATCTTAAACCTCAACAATAATACAACCATTCTGATCTGGAACCATGCGGCCAATAGAACCATTGCGTAGTACTCGAAAAGGGCTTTCCAACGATAGTTTACACGTCTAAAACGGAGTCCGGGCGAAGAAGTTATGGCCTCCGGAAGATTGAACGTAAAACGGACAATTTTTATAAAGTGTTCGGCCGGACAAGATGAAAAATCCCTGTTTTAGCTCCAAATTTCACTCCATTCGTTCTAAATCTTAGGAGTACCTATATATACTTCTATCCTAACATTTAAAGACAAGAAAACTCAATTCATGTGCCTCTAAAACCCAAATAACCCCAAAATTATAAAAGAACATAAAACTAAATTTACAACACAAACTTAATCACAAAGGACCCAATTCTATCACTAGAGTGTACTACAATGTTCACTAAGGTCGACTAGAAGGACACCCAAGACTTAGACCAAAACGCGTTCTTCAATCACACAAAACAGCAAATGAAAACCTTCAGGGTTACTGTGCGGCCGCCCACTATAGCTTGTGCGGTCGCCCAAAAAGCCAACAAACAAGAACAAAACCTTTCAGATAGATGTGCGGTCGCCCACCCTATTTTGGGCGGTCGCCCAACCCTCTGGTCTGCCGGAATTCGGGAAGAACAAACTGGGTTCTTCCATTTTCATACCAAAACACATTTCCACCAAAATCCAACCTTCTAACTAGTATACTAATGTACCCAAACAACTTGTAAGTCTAAAAAGACTCATATAACAACATTTAACAACCAATATCAAGATCAAATCCAACATTTAGAGAATCACCATTTTCTTGACCAAAACTCTAATAAATCCCAAATAAATTCTAAACTCAACCAAACCTCAAATATAACAACATTTAGCATCATATAAACATGATATGAACATTTTAGCATAAAAATGGGGGAAAAGCAACTTACCCGGATTTTCTCAAAGTTACCGGAACTCGAATATTTTTGGCTTCCTACGATCCCATCGACGATCCAAACAAGATTCACGTTTTAAGAAATGAGAAATAATGAGAGGAAGATGGCTAAAAAGAAGAGAGAAGTAGGAGAGAAATCTTACCTTTCCTACCCAACAATGGAGGAGAGAGAGAGATATGAAAATGTGAGGTGAGGGAGGAGGAAGGAGGATGATTATTAAAACTTACACTTAGCCCCCTCCTCCACTACTTACCCAAGAACTAATACTTCCTACTAACAACTAAGACTCAACAGTTCTATACTAGCACGAAATCAATTAAATCCTAGGCACGACCACATCACGAAACCCAAAATGAACACATAAATATTTAAATAACAAAATAATTTAAATAAATAAATAAGCAAATAAATAAATAATAATTATTTATTACTAATAAAATAGAGCCTAGTTTTCGGGTCGTGACAATCTACCCTCCTTAAAAAGAATTCGCCCGCGAATTCTCTCATCAAAATCATGACACGCAGTCATAACGAGGCTACAAAATATCGGTCCCCAAATAGCACTCATAACCCCAAACAAGTACCTATTGGATAATTCAAACATAGTCTCCACGACTCAATAACCCAACATATATTACACACACCAATCTCAAGTATACTCGTATTAAACATTCTAAAGTCAACTTCCTCTTTCATCCGGAATTTCAGATTCCCAAGACTATCACTTGATCACCGATCCTGAAACATAACTGATTTGATCCCGATTAGCATTATGTCCTCAATCAACCCTTAATTCACCAATATTCAAAAGTTTTACTTTTCCGGTTCTTCCGTACGTATTGACGATCTAGGCGTCATCTCATAATCATACTACTACCCGAACAAATAAGAGAAGGAATAGAGCTAACAATTACTGTCACCCAATGACTCAATGATATACTCAAAATTTTACCGTTATCAACTATCCGGTTAAATATGATCCCACCACTATACTCGCTTTCCTTATAAGATGGAACATCATACAGCCAAAATCTTGAATTTCTCAAACTACTTACATTACCTCATACTTAGTTTTCTAAGGAATTATATCCATTAACTCTTGGTAGTCTGCTATTATAACGTTTCAACTTGGTCCCAAAATAGAATAAAATATATAGTCCGCTGAGGCAATATCAATAAAATCACCATCAATTCCAAGTAATAGATAGTTCTATTTATTAGGTGCTAACCCTCGAAACATATACAAATACTTTATCACTCAAAATCGTTACATACCTCCATCTCCCTTTGGAAACATCATTATCGATAACGGGTTGATCACTTTTCACAAAAATGGAAAACCTGACTTATCTCCAAGAAAACATAACACTGGTTATACCTTGCAAGATAACAGTGATACTAGCTAAATCCACAAAACAATATAAATACTGAAATTATCATCAATCTTTATATTAACAATCGAAAGCTGATTTCACACTTATCGGTTCTTGCTAAAGCCAAGAAATCCCAAAATACGTGTATCTCATTTTACATATTTGTCTACACTTGCAGAGATCAATTAAAACCTGAAGAACCCCATTACAAAACAATAAATCCTCTAACTCATGCTAAAACTTGTGAACCCTTGCTTCTTCCAAGAAATTTTAAATAAAATCCCAAATGGGTATTAATTCTCAGCCTACAACTTGGTGTGTATCAGTATAACATTAAGTCATTCACTCCCAAAATCAAATTACGATTTAAAATAACAATCTTCGATAACACTATGTCATTTATCCTTCCCAATGATATGACCAAGAATTCAAAATAAACCAACCCCATAATAGAAATTGCCTTCGTTATTTCCTCATATTCGACCTTTGACTAACAATAGCCCCTTATCAATCAAACTCTGACTAAACCACTGATCAACTGCAGGAATTTACTAATTCACCAATATAAGATAACAAACACTAATTCGCCATAGTGACCTAATTGAACTTTCTGAAAATATCACATTTAAACCCAAAATCATCCAACTCGAAGATCGACAATTAGATTAGAATCTATTAAAACTCAATCCACACTATTCAATCAAGCTCCCCAACCACTCAGAGACTGGTCGGGATTATTTACAAACTTAGCGACCAAAATGAAATATCCGCTCATACTCATCTTTAAGCATTCTTTCAAATCTCTACTATACCTTTCTCCCATGAAGATTAATATAACTTCTCACTAAAGATGCACCCACTTATAACCCATTATGCCTCTAAGCAAAGTCACACAATCAGTATAGAAATACTCACCGCAAATCCATAACAACCAAGAGATTTGGACCGCATAGAAAACTAAACTATACTACTTAACTTGTCAACACTCTATATAGGCGGCATAACCAAATCACCTTACCTCCATCAGTAGCAATCACGAAATTTCGTACTCAGGGATACACCTCAACATAATTCATCTAATGAGGACAAACATACGAATATAGCATAAGGCATTTCCACTTTACGAAAGGTACACCCAAGTATTCAAAGACTCACACTCTCGATTCTCAAACCAACTAACCCCAATCAAACTAATACTATTAACACCAATCTATACTGGGTATTCCACAAAAGAAGAACACTCTACGCCAATATCACGACTCATAACTCAACCAACTTCTATCTTAACCTCATCTTTCAGGAAACTTAGTTTTCTAAACCGCTCAATATCATAACACTCAAGTGTTGAAACCTATTCAATATCAGAGTTCTTATTCCCTTGCAAGGTCTAAAACCATTGCTCTGATACCAACTGTCACACCCCGGAAATTCTAAAAATCCATAAATATAAAATTTACATAATTAACATCTCCAAAATGCTAAATACCAAACCGGGCGCGTGAATTCTGCTATAAACCAATACCAACAAACAATACCTCAACGAGATTTTAACTCGGAGACTAGAAACAAACGCGGAAGCAAGAACAACTATTAACAAAAATACCCAAAGTGCAACCGTATATACAAAACACTGAACGACTACGAACCCACAATAATATGCGTAAAGGCTCCGAAGGGCAACTATCCCAAATGCGATCAACCTGCTCAGAAGATTCCCGCTACAACGGACCTCACAACGCTACCACTTGCTTTCCTGGGGGGGGGGTTAAGGAAAAACAATTTGAAACAAGAAACGGGTGAGATAAAATCTCAGTAAGCTACTAAATGCAACTAGATGTCATGCAATCATGAACAGTAATATCCAATAATCAATCATAGCATACAATCACATAACAACAAATGAGAGGCTCCCTATCGCCAACCGTCCCATACCGGTTGGAAATAACGACCAGCTCATCATGCAACACATAAAGCTGAAATAAACACTCATAGGTGGATACGGAGCCAAGGTTCTAGAAACGGAACACCATCCTTTGAGAAGAGTCCGTTGAGCAGCATGAACGAGCTGAAGCCGGTTCCGGAACCAAGTAACAACAACAACCAGTAATGGGGGAAAAAACACAAAGTCATACCCCCAAGTCAATAGCTAGAATACTCACCATAAGAGCTAGCTCATCCCAACCACGATCACGGGAAGGGGCATCCCACTCAAGGCCACTGAACATGGGGAAACTGGGTTACCAGTGAAGTACATTATACTGGACTTGGCTCGTGCCATTATAATATACATCACTGCCCAAAACAAATACAACAATGCCAGCTGGACTCCATACAAGCACACAGTAATAAATACTCGCTTGAAACAACAACGGGGCAATGATTCCAAAGTAGGGAACCAAGCCAAAATCATCACAAAGGATGCAAACCATTTCTCATAAAGAGATCAACAACAACATCAACACATGAAGCTACTCAAAAAGAGTTAAACGGTTATCCACATTCATACATTGCAAACATGGTCACAAACGGACCCAACCCAACATTCTCAAACCATACTTAGTCAAATACCATAACACGCTTGTTCACAAAGGGACCATACCCAATAATTACCATAAGGATGCAACTATTACTCAAGAAGAGTCAACAACAACGACAACGGGAAATCTTTCATAAAAGTGTTCAACCACGATAAACAGAATTTCTCATAAGGAGCCCAACAACATTGATCATTAAAACAAATGATTCCAAGACAAGGTTTCATACCAAACACATCCTACAGATGATACCCATAAGTTACTCATTAAGAGCACAACCCAAACGGTCACTCACAAATAGTACCACGACCATTACCAAGATGACCCTAAAAGCCTACTCATAGAGGGTACTTATGGTCAAGCACTCAACCATTTCCTTATACCTGGGATTCCCAATAGGAACTCCGAATAATTCCTCCATAAGGCTAATCACTCCGAAGGTACCCAATCACTATTTCACATCTTACATCCGCTCATGGACGGACCAATTCTTAACACTCAGCCGAACCAAAAAGGTAACACATTCCCATACATGATCCCCAATGCACCAATTCAACACTTTGGTATCCCATGACAACCCTCTAGGTACTATAGGATATTACTTAAAACCTAGACCAAGTCTTTTCCTAAAATCAATTCGATTGGGACAATCACGAACACATCATAAGATGCCCAACTAAGTCAACTAGAATAGTACTACGGAACCTAGACCGAGACTACACCTTGATCTTAAACCTCAACAATAATACAACCATTCTGATCTGGAACCATGCGGCCAATAGAACCATTGCGTAGTACTCGAAAAGGGCTTTCCAACGATAGTTTACACGTCTAAAACGGAGTCCGGGCGAAGAAGTTATGGCCTCCGGAAGATTGAACGTAAAACGGACAATTTTTATAAAGTGTTCGGCCGGACAAGATGAAAAATCCCTGTTTTAGCTCCAAATTTCACTCCATTCGTTCTAAATCTTAGGAGTACCTATATATACTTCTATCCTAACATTTAAAGACAAGAAAACTCAATTCATGTGCCTCTAAAACCAAATAACCCCAAAATTATAAAAGAACATAAAACTAAATTTACAACACAAACTTAATCACAAAGGACCCAATTCTATCACTAGAGTGTACTACAATGTTCACTAAGGTCGACTAGAAGGACACCCAAGACTTAGACCAAAACGCGTTCTTCAATCACACAAAACAGCAAATGAAAACCTTCAGGGTTACTGTGCGGCCGCCCACTATAGCTTGTGCGGTCGCCCAAAAAGCCAACAAACAAGAACAAAACATTTCAGATAGATGTGCGGTCGCCCACCCTATTTTGGGCGGTCGCCCAACCCTCTGGTCTGCCGGAATTCGGGAAGAACAAACTGGGTTCTTCCATTTTCATACCAAAACACATTTCCACCAAAATCCAACCTTCTAACTAGTATACTAATGTACCCAAACAACTTGTAAGTCTAAAAAGACTCATATAACAACATTTAACAACCAATATCAAGATCAAATCCAACATTTAGAGAATCACCATTTTCTTGACCAAAACTCTAATAAATCCCAAATAAATTCTAAACTCAACCAAACCTCAAATATAACAACATTTAGCATCATATAAATATGATATGAACATTTTAGCATAAAAATGGGGGAAAAGCAACTTACCCGGATTTTCTCAAAGTTACCGGAACTCGAATATTTTTGGCTTCCTACGATCCCATCGACGATCCAAACAAGATTCACGTTTTAAGAAATGAGAAATAATGAGAGGAAGATGGCTAAAAAGAAGAGAGAAGTAGGAGAGAAATCTTACCTTTCCTACCCAACAATGGAGGAGAGAGAGAGATATGAAAATGTGAGGTGAGGAGGAGGAAGGAGGATGATTATTAAAACTTACACTTAGCCCCCTCCTCCACTACTTACCCAAGAACTAATACTTCCTACTAACAACTAAGACTCAACAGTTCTATACTAGCACGAAATCAATTAAATCCTAGGCACGACCACATCACGAAACCCAAAATGAACACATAAATATTTAAATAACAAAATAATTTAAATAAATAAATAAGCAAATAAATAAATAATAATTATTTATTACTAATAAAATAGAGCCTAGTTTTCCGGTCGTGACAGTTTCACAGCCCACGGGTTGTGGCCATTCAAAGGCAACAATCAGAAATCTTTGTCGCAAAATCTGCAATATACACCATTTGACGAACTAAGTTAATGGATCGCTCATTCTTTTCTTTAGTCACTATTTAATTTACTTTATGGATTATATATATATATATAGAATATATCCTATACGCATTCATGCGTACGGATTAAGTGAAAAAAATAACGCAGCGGTTTACTCTCTCTCTCCGTTTTTCGTTCGTGTATAAAGAAACGGCCAAACTAAATATTTCAATCTCTTATATCAAAATTTCCCCTCACAATTCTCACCCCTTTCTCTCTCTCATATACGAATTGGAAATTTCTCTGTAGATGCAAGTAATTTTCCTAAATTGAAAGCTGCAGTAGGGCCTTTTGCTGCGCAGCGAATTCTAGTGTAGATGGGAAGTACCAAAATCTGGCGCCATTGATGGTCTTTCAGAATCACCGGCGAGTTTCTTGGCCGCCACCGACTGCTATTCCACCATATTTAATAACGCCGTCGTTTCTCTTGTGTAAGTTAATGTCGGTCTCTCTTATCAGTCTTCTTCTTCATCACTTTGTAAAATACTTTAAATTGAATTTTCATTTTTGATTTTTTGTTTTCTAAACCTAGTTTGCAAATTGGTTGAATTTGGAATTGCATTCTCAGTTTGTGTAGACGAAACCCCCATTTTGATACACTATAAACAAGGAATTGTGCTTCACTTTACGGAGGAAACATAATACAAAAACTTGTACTTCCTCCGTCCCAAATGAATATCAGCAATTAATTTAAAAATATTAGATATTTATTTTGGAACGGAGGGAGGTAATATACAGTTAAATATGAATTCATCTTCGTAATGGTTTTTTGGACCCTGGAGTGTGGAATGTACAAAAAGCTGCTTATGGTTTTTAAGAGAAAAAAGCCACTCTTGTTCTTAATGCTTGGGCTTATAGAATTTTATTCCCTCCGTCCCAAAATAATCTTCTCGTTTTTGTTTTTGTTGTTACTTAAATTGAATAAATAAGTCAACTTAAAATAATTGCTCAAAGTTAGTTCATAGTAACAACAAAAAGGTTGGAAGATCATTTTTAGACGAAGGGAGTGTGTTATTGTGCAATTTCAATGAGGAAGACTTGTGTGAGAGGATCTCACACGGTGAGACGGATCTTGTTGTTGAGAAAGGAAATGGGTTTACCCATCCCCAGCCATAAGGGGGGCAAACCATTTACTCTCTCATCAAGATCCGTCTCACGTGTGAGACCGTCTCACACAAGTTTTTGTCAATTTGAATAGGATCTGTATGTCATTATTGTATTTTCAAGAATTTAAGCATTGATGTGTTGTTTATCATTTACTGAAGTAATTGAAGCAAGCTAACATTAGAGATTTGGTCGGTGCAGAACATCCTCACTTCTCAACCTAAGCCCCCTGCATCTGCATCAATGAATCAGGTCGCTGTATGTTTTTTGATGATATAGAATCAGTAACTTATGTGCAAGACCGACTTGAAAAGTTCAAGTATGACCAGAAACAAAATCTTGTTCATGACGGGATACGGGTGCCTGTTACCTGTGATGACTTGGTTGGAGCCAAAGATCTGAAAGATGTAGTGTACTGAACATTTAAGAATTGTAGGATGTTTTTGGATGGTTTCTGTTTCATTTACAGTTAAATCTGAATAGTTTTTTTTTTCATTGGCCTTAACTCATCTGATACTTCAGGAGTATACGTATAGTTATCTTCATCAGAATCTAACTCTACATTGACACCATTATCCATATTTTCACAACTTCCCCCTTCTCCAATATCCAAATTTTGCATTATGAAGACCACTGCGATTAAAAAAAATTATTATAACCAATTTAAATTGAAAAGGTTGCAGATTATGAATAACTTCAAGGCAACGAATATTGTGTGAGCAATTTCCCTAATTTATTATTTTTAATCGATTATATGGTAGTAAGACCAACATTTATGTAAATTGATAATAAAAATATTTATAACATTCGCCATTAAATTTATAAAAAATAAAATTTTCAAACTACCACTTACACAAAAATATAGATTTTTATTTTGGGACGGAGTGCTACATGTACTAAGTCTTCCTTTAGGTAGAAAAATTAATCAAATTCTCGAATTCCAGCAAAACATCCAAAAACACCAATATATGCATGCACGCATATGAATATTATATCCTTGTTGTAAGAATGCTGATTGCATATGGCTTTATCAAAATTCACTACTCTATGTAACAAAAGAAATATGCATATTTCACATTCAGAAAGACAGATTGGGCTAAATAAGACGAGGTTGAGAACAACATACATGAATAACGGGACGAAGACAGCGCCAAAATTAACTGGTATCTCTGCCGCCAAACTAGACGGTCTGCTCTCTCTCTCTCTCTTTCGTTTCTACCTTCTTCTTCTTTTCGCGTTGGGTTTAAGAGAAATAAGCTGCGTTAGGAATATTGGGGACACGTTCTTTTTTTTAACCTAATGCGTACGCATAATCCGTATAAGATACGTACTATATATATATATATATATATATGGAGAGCTATTGCCACTACGATAGTTGCTTATCCACTATATATTTTGTAGATTGACATAATTGTCCTTTGATATATTAAGGAAATGCAAAGTATTTTTGGAACATACTACCCTACAAGTTATACTTATCCACTACATTAACTTATCATGATTCAAATTAATTTTGGTAATACCACTATTTGCCTTCAAAATTGCTTACCTTATTCGATAATGAATTATTTTTTAAAAGTAAACATTTTTTTTAATTTTTTTCCTGTTTACTGGAATGTAATTTTTTTTTTTTATTTCTAATTGTATTCTTAGCACTTCATCAGTTATAGTAAAATAATTCTATTAAATATGATACATTGTAGTTCATTCACTTTTGTAATGAAACTAGTACTATGCCCGTGCCGGATGGCACGGTGACATTATGCATGATGTCAAGTAATAGAAATTGAAAGATGAACACCATTAAAGTTCCTCAAAATTTTGAAATTAATCTGAATAGAATAGCAAACAATCATCCACGGCATGCCAAATACAAAACTGCATAGGAGGAGGATTTTTAAAATGGTTTTGTTAAACAAATGAACCTTGAGATATTTTTAAGGATCAATTCAATTGAACAATGCCAATATCATTCAACAAAAACAAACTCTGAACAACAATCTATACCATTGATAAAATACATAAAAATTAGACATTGTATGCTACTTATGCCACCCACAATCCTGTTTCCCATCAAACACCCCCACCTCACAACTCACCCCAAGAAAAACTCAACACAGTCCAAGCAATCAAAAACCTTAAACCACAAATGCACACACACGCACACATAAAGATACAAAATTGAATCTAAATGGTGTGTATGTGTTAATCAGTTAGTGGGAGTGTACAGACTGCAAAACATCGAAAATATGAACTCCCTAAAGAACAAAAAAAATGTTAAGAACCTGTAATTCGGTGGCGGTGATGAAGAGGTGTCTCCAGTATGTATAGATGAATCACATCGTTTGAGAAATCCGAGAAAGAGAGGACATAGTTTCTTCCACCGATTCATTTTTCCTCGGGCTGCCTTCTTATACAGCAATCACAGACGCACAAATGATGCTGTGAATTATACAATACACTAAGTCGTGGAGGTGAAGAGGCAGTTTTGCCCGGGCAGTTAGATTTAAACTCGTGGATTGGTGAGTCCTATATATGTGCATGTTATATTCTGTGCTATGGGGGATTGGAGAGAGGTTGAATGTGTTGATGTATTTACACCACCGCCACAAACACACTTTCGAAAATATTTATACGACAATCACTAATTAAGATTCTTAAAAGTACAAATGAAAAGGGAAAATTTATTAATTTCACAAAAAAAGAAAAAAACAAAGATCTTACATCCTCGTTTATTTTATACGTTAGAGATCAACCAAAATGAACATAACTAATAAGCAAGCTTGCTCCGTGTACGAACTCCATGTGCAACATATATAAATGTATACAAAATCAAAATCTAAGGGTAAATGAAAGATGAGTGAATAACGGAACCGAGGAAAGTGTACAGTCACAAAGTGGGGGCTTGCATGGCCTGAGCGACCAAAGACCCCGAGGAAAAGTCACAAAGTGGGGGCTTGCATGGCCTGAGCGACCAAAGACCCCGAGGAAACATAAGAGAATGAGGAGGCAGTAACAACTCTTTGGTCGAACACCGGCCAAGTCTGGTTTGTAACAACTCCGGCCACAGTGAAATTCCCTAAACCAAAATCTGTGAGTTATCAATCATGAAAAAGGCGCAGAAATTGAAAAAGAAAATAGTTAAAAATATTGTAAATTAAGTAGTCACTCCAGTAGCATAATTCTCAGGACCTTTATAAGTTTGGTATTAAAGACAGTACTTTGCGAATGATATAATTGCTCATGATCCTTCCACCCTTCGATCATTCCAACCTCTACGCCAAGATTCAACACATCAAGCCACAATTAAAAACTGTAAATTAAGTACTTGGAGAAACAGAAACCCTAGTGTAGTGGATATGGCCCTCCAACACCCAACACCCAAGCAAATCGCAAGAAAACCCGGCACCACAAACAAGCACAAGAAATAAGAAACCAAAGCACAAGACAAAACGAACACAAGAAATTGTTTACCCAGTTCGTCAATATGTTTGACTACGTCTGGGGGCACTACCAAGCCAGGATCTTGCACTATAATATGTTAAATCTGAGTTACAATGAGTATGGGGGCGGAACATTGTTTATATAGCAAACCTAGAATAAGACCTAAACCTAAACATAAGAGGAATCCTGAAAATCTGCACTTTCCCGACATTCCAGGCGCCCGCCTGTATATGCCCAAGCGCCCGCTTACTTGGTTATTCCAGAATCCAGACTTTCTGTCGAGACCGGGCGCCCGCCTGGTAGTTTACCAGGCGCCCGCTTGGAATCCGCCAGATTTTCTCCCTTTGTTTCCATTAGGATCTCTACTCCAACAATCTCCCACCTAGAGATCAACCGCGTATACAAACCCCGTATCCGTCTTCAACTCATCCTTGGTGTCTTCCTAGTGCTCACCTCGATCATGGTAGTGCCTTCCCGCTCTCCTATTCTCCAAGCCCCGTTGAAGCTATCCGCAGCTTCCACTTATCCCTGCTTGAGAAACCTAGAGCCTTGTCCTCCGATCTACACTCTCCGTTAGATCCACGCAGCGGTTTATCCGGTCCTAGAGTATGTGGTTCATCTTCAGTGACCCCTTGACCTTGGCCATCATGAACCGTCTCGCTCCCACCCGAGTTTGGAATATCCATGCAAATCACATTCGCATCCCCGCATTCCTTGAACTCCCGAAGCTCATACTCTCCACCATTATTAGACATCAAGCTTTTAACCTTGAGTCCCTCCGATTCTTCACCAAGGCCTTCCACTTCTTATACATCCTGAAAGATTCATCTTTCCCTTCTAAGAAGTAATCCCGGACCTTCCTTGTCGAATCATCAATGAAGGTCATGTAATTTGACACACCAACCCGAGAAGTTACCGGAGCCGATCCACACAAATCCGTGTGATCCCCCTTCTCACTCATGTGACCCAATCGACAGTGCCACAATTCCGTATCACCCTTGCCGTCGCCACCGCGATACTACCCTTGGTGTTTCCCGCCAAATACAGTCTTCCTTCCCTATTACCCCGAGCGACCTCACGATCCTCCTTGGCAATAACCCAGTTCCTGCAGCTAAAAGTTACCGTGTAACCTTCTTCACCCAGCTGCCCAACTGATATCAGATTCTTTTTCAAACCCGGAATGTGACTGACCCCGTGTAGATGTAAGACGTTCCCGTCCGATGCTCCTATTCTGACATCCCCCTTCCCCTTGATTTCCAAAGGCTCGCCATCCGCCAGATAGACCTTACCAAAATCACCGGAAGTGTAATTTTCCATCGCTCTTGCATGCCCGCATGAGTGGAATGATGCCCCCGAATCCAGCACCCATGATTCTAGCGCACTACTAACACTCAGAATCAGTACATCGTCACCTTCGATTATCACATTCGCCGATTTATCCCCTCGCATGGGACAATCCCTCTTGTAGTGTCCTAACTCCTTACAATGATAGCACTCTACCGATCCTCTGGTAACCCTTGGTCTTTCTTTGTTCTCCTCATACTGATCCCCACCCCCGATTACACTTTCCCTTGACCCTGTTCTCCCTTTATTGCTAGAACCCGGTCTTCCCCTACTAGTTGTAGCCAAGACCGATTCCGAAGTAGACGGTGTCCCCAACTTCTTTATGCGATTCTCTTCGCCCAAGAGGAAGTCCTTAACATCATCATACTTCAATTTGTTCTTACCCGCTGAAGCATTTAACGCTGTCACCGTTCCGCTCCAACTTCTTGGTAAGGACGCTAGCAATAAACACGCATGAACCTCGTCACCGAAAGTAATCTCCAACGCAGTCAATGAGTCTATAATATCCATAAACTCATCGATGTGTTTAGCTATGGATCCTCCCTCTTGCATCTTGAGACTACCCATCTTGCGTATCAAATCAACCTTATTTGCAGCAAATGGAGTTTCAAATCTCTCAGTAAGATAATCCAATAGCTCCTTGGTGGTTTTTGCCTTCCTGGTAGTCTTCGCGATCCACTTTGACAAAGTAGATCGAACTACCCCTAAGGTTTTCCGATCCATGAGATCCCAGTCTTCCTGCTTTTCTTTTTCCGGTTTGACTCCTGTTAGAGGCTTATAGAGATCCTTATTATACAAGAGATCCTCTATTTGCATCCTCCAATATCCATAGTCAGAACCATCGAATTTCTCAATTGCTTGTTTATCCTTGCCCATTCTTGATTGCTTGATAAACCCCTTTGATCGTCCAACCAAAGCTCTTGATACCAGTTGTTGTGGATATGGCCCTCCAACACCCAACACCCAAGCAAATCGCAAGAAAACCCGGCACCACAAACAAGCACAAGAAATAAGAAACCAAAGCACAAGACAAAACGAACACAAGAAATTGTTTACCCAGTTCGTCAATATGTTTGACTACGTCTGGGGGCACTACCAAGCCAGGATCTTGCACTATAATATGTTAAATCTGAGTTACAATGAGTATGGGGGCGGAACATTGTTTATATAGCAAACCTAGAATAAGACCTAAACCTAAACATAAGAGGAATCCTGAAAATCTGCACTTTCCCGACATTCCAGGCGCCCGCCTGTATATGCCCAAGCGCCCGCTTACTTGGTTATTCCAGAATCCAGACTTTCTGTCGAGACCGGGCGCCCGCCTGGTAGTTTACCAGGCGCCCGCTTGGAATCCGCCAGATTTTCTCCCTTTGTTTCCATTAGGATCTCTACTCCAACACCTAGCTCATAGTAGTTGTAGCGAAGTGCACTTAAATAAACAGCAACCCATCAAAAAAAATTGGATCATCACGAAGAATGGAAAAGTCAAGTACCTGAAATTAAAGAGGTCTGATTTCCTAGTAAAATTTCAGTATCCTAATAGACGTATCCTTCTCCTTCGGTAACTCATAGATGCATTCTTAGTTGCTGTTGAATGAGAAGAAAGTCGGGAGAAAAGAAAAGAAAAGAAACTGTTCAATAACTGGGACGCTTAATATTTGCGGGGGAGATAAATGCCCTCGGACCGCTACGTAAGTATATGCTATGGGTTGTTGTAGATGGAGAACCATTTCATGAATCATGATGTTGGTCTGTCAAGAAACAGGTCAATAACCTTTTCCAAATTTTCGAAATCGCAGTTAACATAATTATAAGATTATGATTCTATTCTTTGCCTTCTGATGGGAGTCTCACTCTTTTCATAATTTCCTTTTGAGTGTTTACTGGAGATGGATGGGTACTTAGTGGTGGGTTATGTACTCTATTGGCTCAAAGGTTTGTTTTTTTAGGGCAGCTACAAGTGTTTGGCCACTGTTGTCGCCTACAACATGGGGTTCATTGCACGCACATAGTCGTGCTGTAATATGCTTGGCCACTGTTGAGAATTACATGGTTGGTGGCTCCCCATACTCGATCAATAGGGTTCGGTTTAGCGAATAGTTAGGTGGCGGGCAGCATGATGTACCCGTCCTGCATTGGACATAGAGGCCGATGATGTGCTTCGCATCATTACGTCAAGTGGCGGTGGAGAACAGAGAGAATATGGTTATGGTTTGCACAGGGGGTCTTGGATGGAAAGATTAAGGTATGGGGTGAAGTCCATGTCCATGGGCTAACACATGTTTGTCCTCAATTAAAATTGTTTTTGAGAGCATTTTGAAATGAATTGAATGTGCATGAGTTGTCGAGTGTTAAAAGGACAAAATTAAGCAAGACTCATTTGTTTAACAAAATTATTTGGAAACTTATCCTTCAGTTCTGTAATGTTATGTAGTGTATCATTGTTTACTACTCCCCCGTCCCAAATGATCTTCACATTGGATTATTCAATTTTTTTTAAGGATATGGACACTAGCTTCACTAGCCATGTTGTGTTTTATTTATGAATTTGTAAGATATTGGGAGGCTTTTTAATGTGTTCATCTTTCAATTTCTTGACTTGAACACCATGTATATCATCATCGTAACTGCCGAGATAAAGAGGGGATTAAATTGCTTCGTAACAACCATATCAGACGTCTATTGTTAATCTCAAAACGGGGGGGAGGACATCTCAACCATACTGTGACTCCGGTTGTACTATCACCGTGCCATTGGCACGGGTTGGAGTACTAGTCTATATTACAATA
Source organism: Campanula takesimana (assembly GCA_026119855.1). Classification (NCBI taxonomy): domain Eukaryota; kingdom Viridiplantae; phylum Streptophyta; class Magnoliopsida; order Asterales; family Campanulaceae; genus Campanula; species Campanula takesimana. The sequence goes on along the minus strand of JAOWBW010000601.1, from coordinate 805,837 downwards.
GGAAGCAGAAATAACCACTACACAAATAGCGGCTGAGATTGAATCTCAAAATTTTAATCCAACGACCTAAATCTAATGTCTAAATTTAACCCTAACTGCTTTTGAAAAACTGCCTGTGCCCATCCATATTCCTCCCCACGTTTAACCCTTTTTCTCTCTCACTTTCTCGCGTCATAAACTGCCTACGGAACTGATGATAATTGTTTAAGAAAGAAAATAAACTGCCTACGGAAAATTGATGATAATTGTTTAAGAAAGAAAAATGATAATGATGTTCAACCCCATCGTTAAAAACTCATTCCATCGGCTGGGTTGATTTGACTCAATTTGCTCCATTACTAAACCAGTAAACCTTAGACATGGTAAGTTGGGTTTTAATTTCTTTGTGCAAGTTTATTTATGCAATTCGCCTTATTTAGGTTATGATATTTCTCCTGTCTTCTATTTTATTTTGACAAGCTGTTAATAGTAATTGAATTTGTTTCATCACAATTAGTCACAGCTGATGATCATGATGGATGCAAAAAAAAAATCCGGCCTTTACTTAGTTCAATGGATGTACTGTGTTTTTTTTTTATTATTGTTCTCTGGCAGAAACAAACAAGTTTCGTTTTTGTTGTTTTTCTTGCAGGAGGAGTTTGGAGGGGTTAAGTTAAAACTGAAGGTCTGATTAAGGGATTCTGAGTTTTCTCTTTTATTTTTTTTACTTTGTATGTGATTGAGATTTTGGTTTGTTTCTTAATTTGAAGTGGGCATGCTAAAGAACATTAGACTATTCGTTGAATACTAACGATGCTCATCTTTGTTACACGAAAAAGATGGGGTTCAATGTTAGGGATAGCAGGTGATAGAGATTAGGGGTAAGAACAGAAGAATTGGGATTTGGGGGAGAGATCCTTTTGTTGGGTGAGGGTGGAGGTTATCTTATAGCATTGTTATACTTTCTTGGATTTTGTGGATATTACGTTGTGAGTGCCTCAGCGGTGGACCTGAATTGGTACAGAGTGAATGGTGAAGATGAAGGTGGAACATATGCGGGAAGATGGTACAGCAGAGATGGTGATAGGGGTGAGGGTGAGGGTGAAGGTGGAACATATGCGAGGAGACGGTGCGGGTGCTAACTATGGAAATGGAGCTTGCATTTACATTATGTTCAAAACAGTAACAAGACTCTCCATATGTAGTGTGAATAAATGCTTCTGCATTTACATTATGTTCTTTGCTATATATATAGATTTACAATTTCAATAACAACAGGAAGCTTGTGGTTTGTTTTCTTATTTGTAGTATGTATGATGGATTGCATGATTATTTGTTTTTTTTTAAGATAATCATATACATATACTGCTTTATAAGGCTGAAAGGCCGTCTCTTAATTTATGCACCTTTTGTAAAACTGATTTCCACAATCATGGCAAGGCGTATGCTAATTATCAATTACATGCATACCATGCATACGTTTGTGTGAGGCTTTGGTTTAGTGGGTTTATTTCAGTTTAATTAATTGTTGTATAATTTTATGTGAATTTGGGGATGAACTTTTTTACTTAATGGATGTTATCACCGTGCCATTAGCACGGACATATATACTAGAGCGTTTCAAATTATGATGCGGTCTCATTTTTTCCACTTATTACCCTTTCTATACTGTCACCGTGCCATTGGCACGGGCATTGAGTACTAGTCTATAATACAATACACAAAGGCTTTAACTGCCTCTTATCTTGGGATAAAGAGAGGCTCAGATTAAAAGTTAAAAATCTCATCCTACGGCCTAAAATCCATTTCACTCGATCTCTGTTCTCTCCCACGATCTCTCCTCTCTCCTCTACTTCATCGCATCTCCTCCCCAATCGCCGGTTTCTCCCCCTCGAAAGATCCATCGGCTTCCCAATTGTCATTGCGATCCGTCATCTGCATAGGCAAGTCGTTTCCGGCAACACAATCCCCACGACAGCAGCAATTCTTCTCCCCGTTAGATTAACCCAGGTAACCCAACGCTCTCTTCTCCCCGTACATCAAAACCCTTCAGCAGTCTTTCCTACCCCAAGTCACGAAATTGATTTTATTAAATCATCACTAAGACGTATCATCACAATTGGGTACAGCTTCATAGTTGCTGTTTGTGCGGTAACGATACACATTTTGAATCAGGTTTTTGGGTTGCTAGCGGTTCCTTTCCAGGTTTCTCCTCTGTTCGTCTCTGAATCACGAAGGTTCTCCCCCACGACACGTAGGTTTGTTTGTTCTTCGTCATATTGAATTTCCCTAAGCAATTTCTTCTTTGGTATTGTAATTCAGTGTTGCTGGCGATTTTACAGTTTCTAGGGTTTATGCGGAGTGGATTTTACATTCTAATCTAATTGCTTACTTTGGTAAGCGCTTCTGACTTCTAATTTATAGAAAACTGCCTAACTTACAATTCCTTTAATTCCTCCTTCTGACTTCTCCTATGACGATGACAGTTTCAATATCATGGCCACCAAGTAAGAGAACTATACATCTGCTACACATTCCTCTTCTGTCCTCCTCTTTCAGTATAATTTTTTTTTCCTACTCAGAACTCTTTGAGCATAAAATTATTTTCCCCCCTATCACATTGATTGTTTTGGGTTAATTAGGTTGAGGGTGATTTATTTACTAATTTGCTGTTCATGGATGTCATTATTCAGTATCTTGGAAAAATTTGATCTCTCGGGCTCAGATTTTTTTCAAATTACACAGTACAAAAAGTTAGTCTTTTGTCCATATTTGCCCTATTTTCTTCAGTTCTGTTAAACCTCTCTAGGTGTTATTTTTTGCCAAGTTATATATATATATATATATATATATATATATATATATATATATATATATATATTTTATTTGTTACAATATACTCTGAATACATGGATTATACATGGTACTATTTTTGTTGGTCTTTGTATTTGTCCATCAAGTATTTCTTCTTTGCCAAGTCATTTTCTGTTTTCAAGTTTTTCAATCTTTCACCTTACCCATTAAAAAATATATATGATCATATGTTTTAATTTTCTTCCTCCCCAGTTGCTATTCATCTGTGGAGTTTTGACATAGACAAACCTTGGGGATTGGACATTGGAGTCTCCGTCATTCTCTTGCTCGATTCGTTAATAGAATTCTGACATGATTATACAAGGGGAATCAATGTCGTGTAAAGGAATCCACAGGTGGTAATTATTTTGCTCTTTACTTGGAAAGGGATTGTTGATCTATGTGTGGATGTGGCTGTATCTCTAACGGGAAGGGAACAAACTGACTTTATCTTTCTTCTTTGTTTTTCTCCCTTTAATTTTATTGTACCTTTCATGTTTATGAAGTTAAAATACGGTTAGCTTCATTATGAAAGGTATGTTACAGAATCTCATAGGTTTGATGTGTTTAAAAAATGCAATGATTTGTGGATGTGTGATGCTTATGTTTTTGATATAACACGAGTACCTTTAACTCTTGGAGGTTTCCCCACTTCCCTTTCGGTTTTTTATTGAATTTCTTTAGTAGGTTTTGGTTTAAATTTGAAATGTGGATTGCTATGTTTTGGGTTAAGTTGAATCAATGTTGTTTGCTCTGTTGACGAATTCTTGAAGCTATGCTTCAAACTGATTTTTCAATGTACTGCTGTAAATGTACGAGTTTAAGAATTAAATTGGTGCTCAGCATGAGTATGTTTTTCGATTTTCATAATCCACTTTGGGACATAATCAGTTGTTTTGTGTGGTTACTTTTTATTATAAGGTTAATTGATACGGTATAATCCGTATTTTGTGGAGATCTTGATGCATGTGCTCTTTTGCTGAAGGCGAAATGGATGCTATGCCACTTGAACCAGAGGTGGTTGTGGAAGATGATTATACATAGTAGGAGCTTAAGAGAAGAAAGTGAGGGATAAATTTAGTGTGAAAAGGCTGAAGGATTCGAACAAGGGGAAGGATTGAGTTGATGCAGCAAAACAACGTTAATCCCAGGAGCAAGCAAGCAAGGAGGAACAAAATGTCTACAGCTCAGGATGGGATATTGAAATACTAGTTGAAGATGTTAAATTGAAAAGCTCAAGATTTTGTTTATGAATTTTAAGATAATTTGCTACTTTTAGTTGTATATAGTTGTAAATTTATTATTTATTACATGATATTATATTTCTAAGAGTAAGAAGTAATACTCCCTCCGTCCCAAAATGAAAGTTTGATTCTTTGACCCATTGTGCGAGGATCTTTGTATTCTTATTCAATATATTATGTGGGATTCATACTGAGTTAAACATTTACTCGACAACTCACTAGAGTATCTTATGGCCCCAAGTATATTTAATTATGGACGATATTTCTGCTATTTAATTATTGCTTCAGGTCCCTTGGTTGCCAAGGCATATAGCAAGCATGGAGGCATGCTGGATAGTCTCGACGCGAGGAGGAAACACAAAGTCTTATGGGGATTTCAGGTTAAGGCAGTGTACATGTACCTTCAAATGTGAACGGTACATGAACACGAGCTGGTGTCATGGTTAAGCCAAGCAGTTCAGAACATTTTTACCTTGCACTTACAACTATTTGATGGGTTACTATTAGTCATCATTGTTTTGCTTTCTATCAGAAGTTGTAATTCTTCATAGTGAAGCTCGCCATGTGAGCAGAATGTAAATAGAATCCATGTGCATATAAATGTACAATAAAATGCACTTTTGTTGGTCATTTCAGTTAGCTTCATTTATTGTATGGTACTCCATCCTTCCAAACTGACTACCTACCTTTTTTGGGGAAGGAAAAACTGCAAATATAGTACCTGAACTATTGGGGTTATGTTGGATTTGGTACCTGGACTCTCATTTTTTGCACCCGTCATACCTAAACTCTAATTTTACCGTATTCATCATACCTACCACTAACGACTTCCATTTTTTGTCAGTTAACTCCATCATGTGACCACCACGTGATCAATTTTTGCAGGGTAAAATAGGAAACCTACCCTTTATCCTTCATCACCAACCCAGAAAGAAAACCTCCGACTCAATCATCCCAAAATCGGACAAGAAAAATAAAATTCCGGCCTCGTTAACCGTTGGATCGTCTTCAAACTTCTGGGGTATGTTCGCATCACTTAGGCGTACATTCTGACCGTTGGGATCGAAAAATAGTCACCGGTTCAGGAGATATGGTCGCCGGAAAATTTCTGGCGAAAAATCCCCTAAAATCGCCTTCTCTCTCCAGAAATTTTCCGGCGACCATATCTCCTGCACCGTTGACTATTTTTCCGATCTCAACGGTCAGAATGTACGCCTAAGTGATGCGAAATACCCCAGAATTTTGAAGACGATCCAACGGTTAACGAAGCCGGAATTTTCATTTTTTCTTGTCCGATTTTGGGATGATTGAGTCGGAGGTTTTCTTTCTGGGTGGTGATGAAGGATAAAGGGGTAGGTTTTCCTATTTTACCCCTGCAAAATTGATCACGTGGTGGTCACATGATGGAGTTAACTGACAAAAATGGAAGTCGTTAGTGGTAGGTATGATGAATACGGTAAAATTTAGAGTTTGGGTATGACGGGTGCAAAAATGAGAGTCCAGGTACCAAATCCATAATAACCCCAATAGTTCAGGTACTATATTTGCAGTTTTTCCTTTGGGGGAAATATGTTATTTTCAATTTTCTTTACGCATTTTAAGAAGCAGGATGACCATTAGCTTTTGATGAACTCCTACATACCAGTCTCATTATTGAAGCTTCGGGTAATAATATTGTTCCTTTGTGTTTATTGCTTTCATTTTCCTAGGGTGTCCTAGAGAGAAATATGAAACTTTTATGGTTGTTCATTGGCTAATTGATGTACTTTCATAGTCAAGCATTATAATAGCATAGAACAGCTTATAGATGGAGAAGTTGTTTTTTCCTACTTAATATTTCATGTTACTTGGCACGGGCTTTTGAATACTAGTCTATATTACAATAGAAAGCATAAATAACTGATTCATAAAGAGTGGCTAGGATTGATTTGCAACCACCGTAAAGAACGTCTCAGATTCATCCTCTTCTCACAGCGGTTCCGGGCGGTTGGGCAGCGGCAAC
>JAOWBW010000601.1:702289-799659 GCA_026119855.1 Campanula takesimana | reverse complement strand
GTTAACATAATTATAAGATTATGATTCTATTCTTGCCTTCTGATGGGAGTCTCACTCTTTTCATAATTTCCTTTTGAGTGTTTACTGAGAGATGGATGGGTACTTAGTGGTGGGTTATGTACTCTATTGGCTCAAAGGTTTGTTTTTTTAGGGCAGCTACTGTTGGAATATAATCTTGTAAATATCGAAAGGAAACAAATTACAACAATGAAAATACAATATACAACAATTATGAAAAACATAAAAGGAACGATACAACCGTATTTGATCTCTTCATTGGGTTTGTCCATCTTTGATCTCTTGTATCCGAGTCGTGTGGGAACACACTCTCCTTAAGACTAATTCGTCCTCCTCTCTACGAGTGCTTGAGGTTTTCACGGGCGTTAGTCTCCCAGGATAAAACGGATTAACCGGAACCACTTCACACTTAAGCCTTCCGGCGAATGAACTAATATGCTTGGACGATATCACCATTGATTTTCTTCTAGGAGGCCAAAGGAAGAAGATGAACAAATTGCAAGAGGGAGGAAGAAGAGATTGAAGGAAAAATTCTCAATTATGTGTTATTTTTCTCATCTCTTTTTCTCTTTTTTTTCAAAGAGTTGTGGGTATCTCAATATATAGCTCAACCAACAAAATCAAAATGAATTCCCAATTAATCTCTATTAATATGAGAGTCATTACTCTGTATTCATGTGGTTTTATTCCACATTTTTGTAACCACAACTCCAAGGTAATGATCCCAATTAATCCATCTATTAATTTGGGTATCATGGCACATCAATGGTTGAGTTAAATTCAAAGTTACAATTTTAACCCACCAACTTTGAGCTATTATATCTTTCTCATCCAATCTTAAATTGGACATGTAGATATACCATTTCAATGTTCACACGGAGTGAAACATGAACCCACAATAATATTTGCCAAACGACAAACGATTCATGTAAGAAAATATAAACAATTTCCTTCACACACAATATATTTTTTTTCCAACAATCCCCCACATGAAGGAAATTGAGGACGAGATTGGTGATAAAGTCCGGCAGACAAAAACTTGCATACGAAGGTGTGGGGATGTTGCCCATTGAACCTCCGCTCGAACTAGCATATTTACTCTACTCGCAAGTCGATAGACGCGATGTCCTTGAATCGATATGCTTTTTGTGTAGCCGATCATATACTAGACACAAGTAATGTCCTAACATATTTCATTTCTCATAGCTATGTTCGTTCATGGCCCTGAACATAATGCCTGGTTCTGCGAGAGGATCTAAGAATTGAGCCTCACACAATTCTCCTCGAAGCGGCCCCACTTCTCTCTCACATAGGTGACTTCTTGAAGGTAACCGTATTACCCCGCTCGACTTTCTCGACGCGTAAGAGTCATTAAAAGCATTTTGCTTATCCTTGTCCCTTCGGGATGTCACTAATAGGAATGGACTTGGGGGATTTGACCCCACAGTGACGCGCGAGTCTTTTAACAGTTAGGTGGTCCCTTTTGAATCTAGTTCTTGGGATCTCCAGTCATCTAGATTGGGTTTTCCGCTGTGATCAACTCTAAGAGGCTTTATGTCTCATTCCCCTCCATAATTTATAACTAACTCTCGGTTCTAACCATTTGGTTAACGGATCCGTTTTTCATTTGACTTCACATAGCCAAATTAGTTGAGAGTAGTTTCTTAATGGTGTTACGTCTTTGACATATAAGTCAAGACCTACCATTATACAAAGTGCTTTGTATTCAATCAATCATCGATTGACTTCTAGCAATACAACCAATTGCTAGCACAAGATTTATCCCTTAGAATATCTTCTATAAATTGGCGTAGCCTCTCGGCTTTCTCACCACATTTATCTAAAGCTATAAATTTAGATTCCGCTTTGAATCTATTTATAACTTATTTATTTAGAAGATTTCATGATATAGTCGCTTCCGCTAATAAGAATACGAAACCACTCGTAGACCTTATGTCTTTGATTTCATATATCCAAATAGCATCGCTATATCCTTCAATTATCAATAGATGTCTAGTGTAATGTAATCCGTAATCTCGATTGTATCTCAAGTACCTTAGTACTTTCACTATATATTTTGGATTACTTGTGTTCCAACTCACTAGACTTTCAATAATTCTCGAGTGTTCAACTTGAGAAACAATGTCACTTCTATTCTTCAATAGATGTTGACTCATGCCAATTGGGTTTAGTCATTGCTAAATAATCCTTTTCAATTTCTCAAGAATTATCCATTAGATTTCTTAGAAATTTTCACTTCAAGGATTGTATCCGCTAAACCCATATCTCGTGGCCTTTTCAAAATTTCCAAGAATTATATCTTAATTTGCTTAATGCAAATTCATTAGTTCTTCTTGAAATTTTAAATCCAAATGTCTCATATGCTAAACTTCTCTCAAGTTCAACATATTTTTTGATAGATTTAATCAACATTATGACATAATCACTCATGTCATATTTGATTATCCACTTTCTGACAAAATCAACCTTTTGATGTCATTATCTTTGTGCTTGTTTTAAGTCATCTAGTGACTTTACTAACTTGCACACTTTATTCTAGGTTTTACTTTGACCTATTTCATTCAAAGCATCACTTTGATCTATTTCACTCAAAGTATCATTTGTTCATTTTCATGAACTTGACATCAATACTTGATTTTCATTTTTTTTTCTTCTTTCTTTGGTTTTATATAGATATTCAAAGTCATTGAATCATATATAACAACCATTATGTAAACTCATTGTTTACATACTCGCCATCTTGTACCCAAATATCCATTTTGTTGATTTTTGGACTTTCTACTTTGCGAACCACCCTCCACATTCACAAGTGTACGTAGGCCTACGTTTCCATACTTCATATGGAATTTACATTGTTTCTTGGGGTAACCTATTCAATAGGTTTATTTTCCAAAGTAGACTCACGCCCACATCTTTGGGTTAGTCCTAAAATAAAGCAATAATGCTTTCATTATTTTCATCAACACCATTTGATAGTGGTTTACAAAGTGGATAATTTGTGTACAAGCACATGTTATACACACACTATACTCATTAGTGTTTTTATCCTTATTATCTCATTTTAAAGTTGTTTTTCAACATCTCCATTCAATGAGACAAAGCTTATTTACAATAACAATAACATTGTTATTATTACCATGTGTTTGAACAATTCATACATATCACAATATATCACTATGCTTATCATATGATGATGTAGTTTAACACACATTTCACATCTTGTTTGAATTCATTTTTGAATGAAAAATGTGATCCAACTCAAGAGACATATTCTCATTATTGATCACCAACTCAACCCATCTGTTGATACAATTTCCATTCCTTCATTCAAAAATCATGATATCATCCTTGATGATATCTACCTTTGTCTCTCAAGACACAAGGAATATGTTTAACTTTTTCAAACAAGTTTAGCTTTTCATACAAGTTTGACTTTTCAAACAAGTTTGACTCTTGACCAAGTTTGACAAACTTTGTCTTTGCCTTAAGCATTTCAATATGCTCCACCACATTTGCTTTCATCACAAGAAGTGTTATACAACTTCTTATCCGAAGCTCTATTCTCTTTTCCAACACAAAGATGAATAGCAAGCATCTCAACATTCATTTCAATTCATTATGTTTGAGTTGCTTCTTGAAATCTTTTCAAGTGAAAATAATTTTTCAATTATTTCCGTCCCTTGAAAATTTCACTTATCACCATCACCATCCATTCGACATGGATTTCATGAAAGACTATTTCAATTCTTTCATTTGACTTTTTACGGTTTATGGAGTCTACTATTTTAAATCAAGAAACGGTTTGCAATGAATTTCATTGTACCAATATTCTCGATTTTATTTTATAGTCCAAAACTCCAACTATTCTTTTCCTTTTTCTTGGTACTATATATGTTATATAACGAAACCAAAAATCCGTTAAATATATAGTTCCGACAAAAGAAACTCATATGCTTCAACCGCACTCACGGATTAAACATCCGTCTCATTTCCACCAACTTTGTAGTATCTTCCTTTAAGAAATCTCACTAAGTTCAAGGTGTTTAAATAGAACATCTTTTGTTGCCATCACATAAAGTCGAGGCCAACAAAATTTTCTAACTTCTCACGATGGTGACCAAAATAGTTGGAACACCCATATTTCATTGGAAATTATCTCCACACAAGGAGCCTTTTCCAAAACATTGGCTTTAATTTTCAATAATTAAACACCAAATCATAACTTTGTTGTTACAAATACAATTCTCTAACTTAATTAGAGAATTTACTAAGAATAAATTTCTAATTCAATAAGAGAATTAACACAATTTATTTCTTGTAACAACTCATAATTATAACCTCTTAATTCCTTGATGGAATAACAATTAAAGGTTAATTATTTCAAAGTTTAAAAGTTTCATCTTGGAGTACCTCCAAATTCAAGAAACTTACATTCTCATTCTCATAATACACAATTTCCTTTTAGAAGTCCTCTTTCTAAATATTGTGTCATTTTTCATAATCAACAACAATAGGATTTAACAACTTCCTTCAAGAAGTCCTATTGTTTTTTGTCTTCATGACATTAGTCACTTATCAACTATTAGGTTTTAACAACTTCTTCCAAGAAGCCCTATAGTTTTAGTATTTGTGACTTCACAACAATAGAATTCAACAACTTCTTTCAAGAAGCTCTATTGTTTTTATCTTTGTAACTTTTGTCACTATTAACAATAATAAGTTTTAACAACTTCTTTTCAAGAAGCCCTATCATGTTAATATTTGTGAACTTCGTACCATGTACAATAATAGGTTTTAAAAACTTCTCATAAGAAGCTCTATTATTTTCGTCAACGTAACGTTAAAGACTTAATCTTCCAACGTTCTTAGTTCCAATGAACTTTTCAATCTCTTCACTATGATTCATACGAATGAATCATAAGAGACATATCACATGATGTATAACCACTACATGAGGCTTAGCCGCAATTGGTTTATACAATCATTGTAACATAGTTGATGTCACGAAGCATCAATCTTTTCATCTTTATTAATCTCATTAAAAAGAAATTAAAATTAGTGTTTTAGTTCACAAAAACTGCTCTGTTCCGAAATTTTTATCTTCACTTTCACATTATAGATTCCAATCTCCACCGTTCAGAATCTTCTCCTATGAGTCGTGAACATGTACAAAATATTTTGGCCCAATCCAACGGTTAACGAAGCAGGATATGTTGTTTTACTACAGCTGGTCAAGAAAAATCTGTGCAGAAATTTTCTTGCTTTCTTTCCCATTGTTCCTCATCGTCTTTCATCCTTTCTCTCATAGCAACCTTGCCACAAGATTCTTGTAATCTGCAATCCTTTCTCAACAAGTGGATTAGTCTTAAGATTGTTGGAATATAATCTTGTAAATATCGAAAGGAAAACAAATTACAACAATGAAAATACAATATACAACAATTATGAAAAACATAAAAGGAACGATACAACCGTATTTGATCTCTTCATTGGGTTTGTCCATCTTTGATCTCTTGTATCCGAGTCGTGTGGGAACACACTCTCCTTAAGACTAATTCGTCCTCCTCTCTACGAGTGCTTGAGGTTTTCACGGGCGTTAGTCTCCCAGGATAAAACGGATTAACCGGAACCACTTCACACTTAAGCCTTCCGGCGAAATGAACTAATATGCTTGGACGATATCACCATTGATTTTCTTCTAGGAGGCCAAAGGAAGAAGATGAACAAATTGCAAGAGGGAGGAAGAAGATTGAAGGAAAAATTCTCAATTATGTGTTATTTTTCTCATCTCTTTTTCTCTTTTTTTTCAAAGAGTTGTGGGTATCTCAATATATAGCTCAACCAACAAAATCAAAATGAATTCCCAATTAATCTCTATTAATATGAGAGTCATTACTCTTGTATTCATGTGGTTTTATTCCACATTTTTGTAACCACAACTCCAAGGTAATGATCCCAATTAATCCATCTATTAATTTGGGTATCATGGCACATCAATGGTTGAGTTAAATTCAAAAGTTACAATTTTAACCCACCAACTTTGAGCTATTATATCTTTCTCATCCAATCTTAAATTGGACATGTAGATATACCATTTCAATGTTCACACGGAGTGAAACATGAACCCACAATAATATTTGCCAAACGACAAACGATTCATGTAAGAAAATATAAACAATTTCCTTCACACACAATATATTTTTTTCCAACAGCTACAAGTGTTTGGCCACTGTTGTCGCCTACAACATGGGGTTCATTGCACGCACATAGTCGTGCTGTAATATGCTTGGCCACTGTTGAGAATTACATGGTTGGTGGCTCCCCATACTCGATCAATAGGGTTCGGTTTAGCGAATAGTTAGGTGGCGGGCAGCATGATGTACCCGTCCTGCATTGGACATAGAGGCCGATGATGTGGTTCACATCATTACGTCAAGTGGCGGTGGAGAACAGAGAGAATATGGTTATGGTTTGCACAGGGGGTCTTGGATGGAAAGATTAAGGTATGGGGTGAAGTCCATGTCCCTGGGCTAACACATGTTTGTCCTCAATTAAAATTGTTTTTGAGAGCATTTTGAAATGAATTGAATGTGCATGAGTTGTCGAGTGTTAAAATGACAAAATTAAGCAAGACTCATTTGTTTAACAAAATTATTTGGAAACTTATCCTTCAGTTCTGTAATGTTATGTAGTGTATCATTGTTTACTACTCCCCCGTCCCAAATGATCTTCACATTGGATTATTCAATTTTTTTTAAGGATATGAACACTAGCTTCACTAGCCATGTTGTGTTTTATTCATGAATTTGTAAGATATTGGGAGGCTTTTTAATGTGTTCATCTTTCAATTTCTTGACTTGAACACCATGTATATCATCATCGTAACTGCCGGGATAAAGAGGGGATTAAATTGCTTCGTAACAACCATATCAGACGTCTATTGTTAATCTCAAAACGGAGGGGAGGACATCTCAACCATACTGTGACTCCGGTTGTACTATCACCGTGCCATTGGCACGGGTTGGAGTACTAGTCTATATTACAATAGGAAGCAGAAATAACCACTACACAAATAGCGGCTGAGATTGAATCTATCTTAAAATTTTAATCCAACGACCTAAATCTAATGTCTAAATTTAACCCTAACTACTTTTGAAAAACTGCCTATGCCCATCCATATTCCTCCCCACGTTTAACCCTTTTTCTCTCTCACTTTCTCGCGTCATAAACTGCCTACGGAACTGATGATAATTGTTTAAGAAAGAAAATAAACTGCCTACGGAAAATTGATGATAATTGTTTAAGAAAGAAAAATGATAATGATGTTCAACCCCATCGTTAAAAACTCATTCCATCGGCTGGGTTGATTTGACTCAATTTGCTCCATTACTAAACCAGTAAACCTTAGACATGGTAAGTTGGGTTTTAATTTCTTTGTGCAAGTTTATTTATGCAATTCGCCTTATTTAGGTTATGATATTTCTCCTGTCTTCTATTTTATTTTGACAAGCTGTTAATAGTAATTGAATTTGTTTCATCACAATTAGTCACAGCTGATGATCATGATGGATGCAAAAAAAAAAATCCGGCCTTTACTTAGTTCAATGGATGTACTGTGTTTTTTTTTTATTATTGTTCTCTGGCAGAAACAAACAAGTTTCGTTTTTGTTGTTTTTCTTGCAGGAGGAGTTTGGAGGGGTTAAGTTAAAACTGAAGGTCTGATTAAGGGATTCTGAGTTTTCTCTTTTATTTTTTTTTACTTTGTATGTGATTGAGATTTTGGTTTGTTTCTTAATTTGGAGTGGGCATGCTAAAGAACATTAGACTATTCGTTGAATACTAACGATGCTCATCTTTGTTACACGAAAAAGATGGGGTTCAATGTTAGGAATAGCAGGTGATAGAGATTAGGGGTAAGAACAGAAGAATTGGGATTTGGGGGAGAGATCCTTTTGTTGGGTGAGGGTGGAGGTTATCTTATAGCATTGTTATACTTTCTTGGATTTTGTGGATATTACGTTGTGAGTGCCTCAGCGGTGGACCTGAATTGGTACAGAGTGAATGGTGAAGATGAAGGTGGAACATATGCGGGAAGATGGTACAGCAGAGATGGTGATAGGGGTGAGGGTGAGGGTGAAGGTGGAACATATGCGAGGAGACGGTGCGGGTGCTAACTATGGAAATGGAGCTTGCATTTACATTATGTTCAAAACAGTAACAAGACTCTCCATATGTAGTGTGAATAAATGCTTCTGCATTTAGTTCTTTGCTATATATATAGATTTACAATTTCAATAACAACAGGAAGCTTGTGGTTTGTTTTCTTATTTGTAGTATGTATGATGGATTGCATGATTATTTGTTTTTTTCTTAAGATAATCATATACATATACTGCTTTATAAGGCTGAAAGGCCGTCTCTTAATTTATGCACCTATTTGTAAAACTGATTTCCACAATCATGGCAAGGCGTATGCTAATTATCAATTACATGCATACCATGCATACGTTTGTGTGAGGCTTTGGTTTAGTGGGTTTATTTCAGTTTAATTAATTGTTGTATAATTTTATGTGAATTTGGGGATGAACTTTTTTACTTAATGGATGTTATCACCGTGCCATTAGCACGGACATATATACTAGAGCGTTTCAAATTATGATGCGGTCTCATTTTTTCCACTTATTACCCTTTCTATACTGTCACCGTGCCATTGGCACGGGCATTGAGTACTAGTCTATAATACAATACACAAAGGCTTTAACTGCCTCTTATCTTGGGATAAAGAGAGGCTCAGATTAAAAGTTAAAAATCTCATCCTACGGCCTAAAATCCATTTCACTCGATCTCTGTTCTCTCCCACGATCTCTCCTCTCTCCTCTACTTCATCGCATCTCCTCCCCAATCGCCGGTTTCTCCCCCTCGAAAGATCCATCGGCTTCCCAATTGTCATTGCGATCCGTCATCTGCATAGGCAAGTCGTTTCCGGCAACACAATCCCCACGACAGCAGCAATTCTTCTCCCCGTTAGATTAACCCAGGTAACCCAACGCTCTCTTCTCCCCGTACATCAAAACCCTTCAGCAGTCTTTCCTACCCCAAGTCACGAAATTGATTTTATTAAATCACTCACTAAGACGTATCATCACAATTGGGTACAGCTTCATAGTTGCTGTTTGTGCGGTAACGATACACATTTTGAATCAGGTTTTTGGGTTGCTAGCGGTTCCTTTCCAGGTTTCTCCTCTGTTCGTCTCTGAATCACGAAGGTTCTCCCCCACGACACGTAGGTTTGTTTGTTCTTCATTCATATTGAATTTCCCTAAGCAATTTCTTCTTTGGTAATTGTAATTCAGTGTTGCTGGCGATTTTACAGTTTCTAGGGTTTATGCGGAGTGGATTTTACATTCTAATCTAATTGCTTACTTTGGTAAGCGCTTCTGACTTCTAATTTATAGAAAACTGCCTAACTTACAATTCCTTTAATTCCTCCTTCTGACTTCTCCTATGACGATGACAGTTTCAATATCATGGCCACCAAGTAAGAGAACTCTACATCTGCTACACATTCTTCTTCTGTCCTCCTCTTTCAGTATAATTTTTTTTTTCCTACTCAGAACTCTTTGAGCATAAAATTATTTTTCCCCCTATCACATTGATTGTTTTGGGTTAATTAGGTTGAGGGTGATTTATTTACTAATTTGCTGTTCTTGGATGTCATTATTCAGTATCTTGGAAAAATTTGATCTCTCGGGCTCAGATTTTTTTCAAATTACACAGTACAAAAAGTTAGTCTTTTGTCCATATTTGCCCTATTTTTCTTCAGTTCTGTTAAACCTCTCTAGGTGTTATTTTTGCCAAGTTATATATATATATATATATATATATATATATATATATATATATATATATTTTATTTGTTACAATATACTCTGAATACAGGGATTATACATGGTACTATTTTTGTTGGTCTGTGTATTTGTCCATCAAGTATTTCTTCTTTGCCAAGTCATTTTCTGTTTTCAAGTTTTTCAATCTTTCACCTTACCCATTAAAAAATATATATGATCATATGTTTTAATTTTCTTCCTCCCCAGTTGCTATTCATCTGTGGAGTTTTGACATAGACAAACCTTGGGGATTGGACATTGGAGTCTCCGTCATTCTCTTGCTCGATTCGTTAATAGAATTCTGACATGATTATACAAGGGGAATCAATGTCGTGTAAAGTAATCCACAGGTGGTAATTATTTTGCTCTTTACTTGGAAAGGGATTGTTGATCTATGTGTGGATGTGGCTGTATCTCTAACGGGAAGGGAACAAACTGACTTTATCTTTCTTCTTTGTTTTTCTCCCTTTAATTTTATTGTACCTTTAATGTTTATGAAGTTAAAATACGGTTAGCTTCATTATGAAAGGTATGTTACAGAATCTCATGGGTTTGATGTGTTTAAAAAATGCAATGATTTGTGGATGTGTGATGCTTATGTTTTTGATATAACACGAGTACCTTTAACTCTTGGAGGTTTCCCCACTTCCCTTTCGGTTTTTTATTGAATTTCTTTAGTAGGTTTTGGTTTAAATTTGAAATGTGGATTGCTATGTTTTGGGTTAAGTTGAATCAATGTTGTTTGCTCTGTTGATGAATTCTTGAAGCTATGCTTCAAACTGATTTTTCAATGTACTGCTGTAAATGTACGAGTTTAAGAATTAAATTGGTGCTCAGCATGAGTATGTTTTTCGATTTTCATAATCCACTTTGGGACATAATCAGTTGTTTTGTGTGGTTACTTTTTATTATAAGGTTAATTGATACGGTATAATCCGTATTTTGTGGAGATCTTGATGCATGTGCTCTTTTGCTGAAGGCGAAATGGATGCTATGCCACTTGAACCAGAGGTGGTTGTGGAAGATGATTATACATAGTAGGAGCTTAAGAGAAGAAAGTGAGGGATAAATTTCGTGTGAAAAGGCTGAAGGATTCGAACAAGGGGAAGGATTGAGTTGATGCAGCAAAACAACGTTAATCCCAGGAGCAAGCAAGCAAGGAGGAACAAAATGTCTACAGCTCAGGATGGGATATTGAAATATTAGTTGAAGATGACTTTAAATTGAAAAGCTCAAGATTTTGTTTATGAATTTTAAGATAATTTGCTACTTTTAGTTGTATATAGTTGTAAATTTTATTAATTTATTACATGCTATTATATTTCTAAGAGTAAGAAGTAATACTCCCTCCGTCCCAAAATGAAAGTTTGATTCTTTGACCCATTGTGCGAGGATCTTTGTATTCTTATTCAATATATTATGTGGGATTCATACTGAGTTAAACATTTACTCGACAACTCACTAGAGTATCTTATGGCCCCAAGTATATTTAATTATGGACGATATTTCTGCTATTTAATTATTGCTTCAGGTCCCTTGGTTGCCAAGGCATATAGCAAGCATGGAGGCATGCTGGATAGTCTCGACGCGAGGAGGAAACACAAAGTCTTATGGGGATTTCAGGTTAAGGCCAGTGTACATGTACCTTCAAATGTGAACGGTACATGAACACGAGTTGGTGTCATGGTTAAGCCAAGCAGTTCAGAACATTTTTACCTTGCACTTACAACTATTTTGATGGGTTACTATTAGTCATCATTGTTTTGCTTTCTATCAGAAGTTGTAATTCTTCATAGTGAAGCTCGCCATGTGAGCAGAATGTAAATAGAATCCATGTGCATATAAATGTACAATAAAATGCACTTTTGTTGGTCATTTCCAGTTAGCTTCATTTATTGTATGGTACTCCATCCTTCCCAAACTGACTACCTACCTTTTTTGGGGGAAGGAAAAACTGAAAATATAGTACCTGAACTATTGGGGTTATGTTGGATTTGGTACCTGGACTCTCATTTTTTTGCACCCGTCATACCCAAACTCTAATTTTACCGTATTCATCATACCTACCACTAACGACTTCCATTTTTGTCAGTTAACTCCATCATGTGACCACCACGTGATCAATTTTGCAGGGGTAAAATAGGAAACCTACCCTTTATCCTTCATCACCAACCCAGAAAGAAAACCTCCGACTCAATCATCCCAAAATCGGACAAGAAAAAATGAAATTCCGGCTTCGTTAACCGTTGGATCGTCTTCAAACTTCTGGGGTATGTTCGCATCACTTAGGCGTACATTCTGACCGTTGAGATCGGAAAAATAGTCAACGGTGTAGGAGATATGGTCGCCGGAAAATTTCTGGAGAGAGAAGGCGATTTTAGGGGATTTTTTGCCAGAAATTTTCCGGCGACCATATCTCCTGAACCGGTGACTATTTTTTCGATCCCAACGGTCAGAATGTACGCCTAAGTGATGCGAACATACCCCAGAAGTTTGAAGACGATCCAACGGTTAACGAAGCCGGAATTTCATTTTTTCTTGTCCGATTTTGGGATGATTGAGTCGGAGGTTTTCTTTCTGGGTTGGTGATGAAGGATAAAGGGTAGGTTTCCTATTTTACCCCTACAAAATTGATCACGTGGTGGTCACATGATGGAGTTAACTGACAAAAATGGAAGTCGTTAGTGGTAGGTATGATGAATACGGTAAAATTAGAGTTTGGGTATGACGGGTGCAAAAAATGAGAGTCCAGGTACCAAATCCATAATAACCCCAATAGTTCAGGTACTATATTTGCAGTTTTTCCTTTGGGGGAAATATGTTATTTTCAATTTTCTTTACGCATTTTAAGAAGCAGGATGACCATTAGCTTTTGATGAACTCCTACATACCAGTCTCATTATTTGCAAGCTTCGGGTAATAATATTGTTCCTTTGTGTTTATTGCTTTCATTTTCCTAGGGTGTCCTAGAGAGAAATATGAAACTTTTTTGGTTGTTCATTGCATAATTGATGTACTTTCATAGTCAAGCATTATAATAGCATAGAACAGCTTATAGATGGAGAAGTTGTTTTTTCCTACTTAATATTTCATGTTACTTGGCACGGGCTTTTGAATACTAGTCTATATTACAATAGGAAGCATAAATAACTGATTCATAAAGAGTGGCTAGGATTGATTTGCAACCACCGTAAAGAACGTCTCAGATTCATCCTCTTCTCACAGCGGTTCCGGGCGGTTGGGCAGCGGCAACACAAACTCCACGTCTGGATCGAATGAAGTTTCCGCACACGTAGAAGAAGAGAACGCAGTGACTGCAAACTCCTCTTCCGATCATTCATGGGGCGGATTTCTGCCAAATCCAGAACGGTGACTCTCCTCTTCCAATCACCGAATATATCCTTCTTCGCCTCCAATCGATCGTAGTGTCAAGGATTAGAGAAAGAGATAGTCGGAGCCAATCATACATAGAGAGAGAATTAATTAATATGAGAGACTCATGTATTATTGATACTAGCAATACATATTTATAGGAGTACAAAGAGAGTTCTAGAGTCCTAATCTAATTAGGAATACTAATACAATAAGGAAACTAATATTCTAGAATAATCTAACTTGGTGTACAAGATACAATCTCTATGTTTGGTAATTACAATATGTGCTAGGAATATATAATATTCCTTAACATGCCCCCGCAAGATGGACGACCGATAGGAGAGTCCAATCTTGGAAAGTGATGAGATGAACCGGTTTGTTGAAGTGAGTTGGTTGATGTGATCCCGGTTGTGGTTGATGTTGCCATGATCTTTACATTTGTACAAGTAGGGTTTTCACCCTATGAAGTGGGCATCTAAAGCTTTTACGTCGCGAGACGGGGGTAAGGCTTTTACGTCGCGAAACGGGTGGATGCTTTTAGGTCGCGAGACGGGTGGAGGCTTTTACGTCGTGAGACGGGTGGAGGCTTTTACGTCGCGAGATGGGTGGAGGCTTTTGAGACGGGGTAGGGCTGTTGGCTTTTACGTCGCAAGATGGGTTCGGGCTTTTACGTCGCTAGACGGGTGGAAGCTTTAACGTCGCGAGACGGGTGGAGGCTTTTACGTCGCGAGACGGGGGTAAGGCTTTTACGTCGCGAGACGGGTGGATGCTTTTACGTCGCTAGACGGGTGGAGGCATTAACGTCGCGAGACGGGTGGAGGCATTAACGTCGCGAGACGGGGTAAGGGGTTAGGTGAGCAGGGGTTTCGTTTGGTTCAGCCGGGGCAGGTTGGTGGTTAATTTCTACAAGGGGTGGGGCGGCACCGAGTTGAGGACGGTGGGAAGGCTTGGAGTTTAGAATGATCGGGTATGCAAGAAAAAAATTGGGTTTTGTGGGTGTAGCTTGGGAAAAAAATGATAAACATAGTGAGAGTTTTTATGAATTCAGAGAAGGGGTTTGTGAGTTGTTTGGGTAAAGGAGGAAAATAAAGAGGTGGAAGGCCTTCTTTTGGTTTGGTAAGAAGAGGAAGAAAGCAACCTGAGAAGAAAAGAAAAAATAGGCCACGACAAGGAAAATAAAGGAGTTTTTTTTTTTTTTTTTTTTTTTTTTTTGCTGCTGCAGGGAAAAAAAATAAAGGAGGAAGGACTGGTCATTCAGAGGAATTTGAGGTGGTGCAATAGGGTACTGCCGTGGTGGTGTTTGTATGGTGGTTGGCGGAAGCTTTTGTGGTGGAGATAGGGTGGGGCGGCTCATAGGGTTTGGTGGAGAAGTCCGATCATGGATCATAGCTCTGATACCATGTCAAGGATTAGAGAAAGAGATAGTCGGAGCCAATCATACATGGAGAGAGAATTAATTAATATGCGAGACTCAAATAATATTGTATGAATGACTCAAGTATTATTGATCATATGAGTAGGGTATTTATACAAGAGGGTGGAGTACTCTCCAAGCTATTCTAGACTATTCTAAATTACATAAGGAAAAGGAAACTATACAATAGCAATGCTATTAGGAAAGTAAATAATATAAACAATATAAAATATACAATTGTAATTAAAGAAGGATTCTAATATCCTTAACCCGTAGTACCCGTGGTTCGTTGCGTTATTCACCAGATATTTCACCCTTTCTAATTTGATGCTTTCCCTTTGCAATGTGAATCTTTGAGAAATTGGGATTTTGCATTGTTTTCAACTCTTAATTCCAAATTCCATGGACTTTTACCCTTTCTAATTTGCTAATTTAAGTTTTCTGGTATGGGTGTTTCTGTTTCTTGAAATCTTAGGTTTTGCTTAGTTGTTTCCTCTATGTAATTATCCTTTATTGAATATACCATTTGAGATCTGAAGCAAGCAGAAGCTCAAGAGGTCTTGGCGATTGTGCAACCAAGGACTCTTCGCTTCCCACTTCGCAACAGTTGCAGATCAGTTGAAGCGAGCGAACTGAGAGAGAGAAGAGTCTCCGGTAACTAATTCTATTTGCCCAAATAGCAAAGAAAACCCCTCGAAAAATCACTCCTTCGCTTACTATTCTTGATTCTTGATGATTTTATTTCTACACATAGGCAGGTTCGTCTCTCTCCCACCTCGATTATCTCTTTTATTCATCATCTTTCTAAGTTTCCTCTTCTTGCAAGTAAATGGAGTTGAGTAATTAAATGGAAATTTTGACTGTGCTAATCTTTATTTTTATTTTTATTTTTGGTGCAAACTGTACTAATTTTATGAAAATACCGGAAAGCTGTCTAAGAAGTCTAATGATTTCTCTTTGGGGTTATGCGTTTTGAAGTGGAGGGTCTGAAAGGTGATGAAGTAGATCTCATACCAAATCCAAAAATGCTTTGGGCATGATTATACTGATGCCACTTTGGTACACATATGGGGGTACACTTCTGTGGGTTGGTATTGTACCAGTTCTTTTCGTTTTCTAATATGCAGAAAGGGGAGTGCGTAAATAATACATTTTCACTTTTAACAATTCTAATTTTGTTTATGAAGATATTTGCATCATAATGTTGTTTATGATTCTCCTAAATTACCGTAATTTTTTTGCTTTAGCATTTGAACACTCAAATTGGATTCAAAATTATCGCTAAGAAAATTAGATTCAGGCCATGCATGATTGAAATTGAGAGATTTCATTGATGCATCGTCAAGTATATTATATTAATGTGTTATGTGTTACCATTCTGTGATTGAATTTGTGGTTAGGTTCAATGGAGAGTGATTTAGACTTGGTGCTGGAAATTCTTTGCAACATTGTAATACATTTTGTTTTTCTCTTGCTTTTACAATGTGGAGTATAAGTGATTTTGGCTATGTAATGTGATTTCCTTAGCCAGGTACTCTATTCAATTCATCAGCTCTAATCTTTTGACTTTTTTGCTATATACTTCCCTCCGTCCCAAAATAAATGTTTAAAATATATTCAAATTCATTCATGATCAAGAACAAATTTGAAAAACATTTGGACATTCATTTTGATACGGAGTGAGTAGAAACAGAGAAATGACTGGAAAATAAAAACTCTAAATACAGTTCAGGGCCTTAGGAAAGAATCCAGCTGAAGAATTTAAAGATCTCAAGAAAGAGTTTTGCTTCAATGTATGCAGGACAAGACCCTTAAGAAGGTGATCCAACTCCAGGTCAGAAAAAGAATCTCTACATTCCTCACTTGCGCTGGCATTTTGAATAACGAGGACATCAAGTTGCATAGTTTCTTAAGATCACTACATTGGCGGTTTAGTGAAGGTGATGTCAAGAATAGTTATGGACTTTCATTAATTTTTTAGTGGATAAAATTGGGATCTTTGTACTTCGGGGTTAATGAGATTGGCTTTAAAAAAAAAAAAAAACAATTTTTTGTTACTTTATAAATTTTATAGAAGTAACAAAAGAAAATAAGGGATGTATTGTAGGAGACCAGCCGGACGGTGCCTAAGTCCATAACTGGCAAGGAGCGGAAATCGACTACTTAGAATGGTCCAATGGAGAGTGATTTAGATTTGGTGCTGGAAATACTTTGCCAGCAACAAAGTGCTCCACAACGAAATAAATCTCTTTAAATTCTTAATTAGTCTCGAATGAAGGTCCATTTGTATTATATTTTGATGAATTTGGATATATTAGGGAGTTTTCAACAGTGTTCATCTTTCAAGTTTCTTCACTTAAAACCACTCTTTTGATCGTTCTTGCTTGCGTACAACTTCTTGATCTATATGTAAGCTTCCTTTAATTGGAGCAATGGTAGCTTTCATTGGAGTTTAGATATTATGTCACGTAATCTTTTTGATCTCTCCGATATTGTGTTGATTTTTCAAGTAAGTTTAACCAAGGTCTTAGTGCTTAACTATTCCGTACCGTCGCCGTGCCAGTACGCAACATTTTTATAGGACTGATGAAGTCCACACTGTCACCGTGCCAGTGGCACGGGCACGAGTACTAGTGTAACTGCAATGCGTATGAAAAATAACCGGTTGGGAGGGAGAGACGTGTAACTGCAATGGTTAGTGGGGAGAATAGGTTTTTTGTGTTAACTCCTAGCCGTCAGATCAATTTATTAGATTCAATCCTGACCACTTTTTATCTCAGCGGTTACTTTCATTGTGTATTGAAATATAGACTAGTACTCGTGCCCATGCCGGTGGCACGGTGACGGTACAAAATGGGTGAAAGTATAAAAACAGTGACGGTATGGAAAGGGGAGTTTACAAAATTATATCCAAAATACCCAAGTTTCATCCACACAAAAAAAAAAAAAAAAAAAAAAAAAAACTGAACACAAACTGGTCAAATTTGCAGGATAGGGATTGTATATGTAGTTGATTCTGTGTAAATTATTTTTAAGAAAAATTAATGAATCAAACATGGCAATTGACTAATTATCAATTGGAAAGAGAAAAAATGACTTTTTAGAATGATATAGAAGTCCAAAAAAGCGAACTCCCCCATCCGCTACACTAAGAATTAAAGAAGAAAAAAAACATTAAATTAAACTCAAAAAAATAAAAAATAAAAAATCAATCATCTAATAAGCCCAAGCCCGCATGAATAAATAATTGAATCTTTACTATATCAAAGAAAAAAGAAGGAATACATGATTGAAAGCCAAAAAAATCCAACTAGAAATCAAAGTTGAAAAACTCAGAAAAAAGTCATCAAATAACACAAATCTTAAACCACCATAACAATTGAATTCTTGAGTAAATTCTGAAAAATAAATTTGCCTCTACTTTAACTTATGTTATCTTTCGTAAGGACTCAAAATTATAAGCTAAAGCTAAATTAGGAGAAAGTACATGAAGATCCTCTAATGAAGTTGTACTTGAACCACCATCTCTCGGCCAAGGCTCGTACCATAGTCGCCCCACCTGTCAAAAAAATTGAGAGCATTAAGGATTGGAGAACGAAAGGGAGAGAAGGCTGTGGAATTTTTGGAACCGTAATAGTTTTAGAACATAGAGAAAGGGGAGGAGGGGAAGGGTGCTCAAAGCAAGAAATAGCATTACATTGACCCTGAACTTTTTGACGGAGCCAGCGGAGATAGAGCAGAGGACAGACTTTGGATTCCGATCGTTCTAGGTTTGATGACACCACGTCTTTGGCATTGATCGGTAGTGCGGGAGTGAAGAATCATATACCCAATATCTATTTCCACCTAACACAAAAAATCGGCAGCACCACATCTCTGTCATGCCATCTCACCGCATATATTCCATCTTAGTCGAAATCACCACTTGTACGCTCAAGTTTTTTTGGGTCGAAGAATGTTATTTTCAGTCATGGTCATTGTCTTCTGTACCTAACACATTTCCAGCATTTAGAGCAACAAAATATCAAATTTGTTGATCAACTTAGGCAGCATCAAGGATCGTACTCTGTCGTGCCCGGTCAAAACCTACACACACAAAAAATCACCAAAATTCCTTCAGATAAACTAAAAAAAATCATAACTATAAGATTATTCCAAACTTACAGATCATAGGATGTGACGATGCCAAAGGAGAAATTTTACTCTTTGTTTAAAACAATATTAATTTGTGAAAATCAACACCTGAACTGAGACTAACAGTATAGTTTTGCTCCATACCCTAATGGATAAGCAAAATTGAGGAATCTTGAAGAAGACGAAGACTCACCCGCGCGACATAGAGATTCATCTATAGAAACTTCAGTAGTCACCAAAATTTCCGAAGTAATCATCTGAAATCACATAATCAAACAGCGAGTTATATTAAAATCACGAAATTGAAAATTGAAAGGAAAACAAAGAAGAAGCGATGGTTTTGATTGAAATCTGGAAAATCGAAGTATCAACTTCATACACCACTTCTTCAATCCCTTGGCGGGAAATTTGGAACTCACAGCCTCAAGTTTGTTGTCAAAGTCTTTCCAACCTTGTCATACCAATTTGGCGGTGAGACCATTGGATCATGCTTCACCAACCAGGTCCAAACCTATTATGTATTGGTCAGGACACACAAAAGTGATAAGAAAAAAATAACAAATATATCGGCCAGAATACTGCTTTCCCTCTGCATTCATATAAGCAAAAGCTTTTCAGAAAACTGTAGAAGGGGCGATGAAACAAATACATCAAAAATAATGCACAAACACCCGCAAGTAATTTCAAATTAACAAAATCTTAGCATAAGAAAGAACAAATTCGATATGCCACTACAAGAAATATGGGCTTTAGATGCATTCAAATATGCCACTTAATTGCAATTAAGTGGCATTTTTCTAGCAAGTGGCATTAGCCTAATGCCATCTCTATCGATGCCACTAAGGGAATTAGTGGCATTTAGTGATGATATAATGGCAATTCACAATGCCACTAGAATTATTAAATGCCACTAAATTTAAATTCTCCCATGCCATTATTTTTTAACCGCCAGTAAATATACATATTGTGGCATTTTTTTGCTTAATGTCACTTATATTGATGCCAGTAAAAGTCATTTTTCTTGTAGTGTGCCGCCGCCACCACACCACCTCCCAACTAACGTAACCTTTGCAGAACAACAACAATAAATTCATTAAAGACTTCCACTTTAGAAAAACATAATAACGGGGAACAGCAAAACGGTTCTGAAGGCGACGATGATTTGAGGAAGATAATGTAGCCAACGGCTGCGCTTAAAGGGAGATGACAAGAGGGATGACAGACTCAAAATTAGGATACTCAAAATTTTAAATGTCAATAAGATGAGCAGCACGAAAGAACTGATGAAATGAGGAAGAAGACCGACCGGAATAGGCAGCCTAAGTTGACTGGAAAGGGAGCAATGGGCGAAGCAAGTGAAGGTCACCATTATGGAGGAGAAAGAAAAGGGTTTGACAATATGATTTTGGGGGAGGAAATACATGGGAAGTGTCGCGACCCCGGAACCCGCGGGCCCGAGACCGCGATCTGGACGTCGACTTAAGACCAAAACTAAGAAATACTGAGGTTAAAAATTCCATTTGATACCAAAAGGTGATGATCCAAAGTTTTACAAATCCAAGTTTGACAAAAACCAAATACAACTATCATAAACTTCCACAAGTTTATGCCCAACAAAATACAAATATACAGTTCTTAATGACGTCATTGATTGGTACAACTATCCCAAAAAGGTTACACATTTATATAATGTAAACCAACCTATAACAACCTTCCCCAAAAGAATGTATCCACACTCGACGTCCTCTTTCTCGTGATCAGCGAGACTAATCCTTAGCACCTGGGGGGGGTTAAGGAAAAACAAAGATAAAAGAAAGGGGGTGAGATAAATCTCAATAAGTTACTAATGCAACTACATGACATGCTATGATACAATATACAATAATAAATCATAGATAGCACGTAGCAGTTATCACATAACAGATAGCAGCGGAAATAAACACATAACAAAGGATATAGCCAAGGTTTTCCAAACCGGTACATCCAAATAAAGGATCGCTGCGCAGCTTCAATAATCAACAAATCATCATCTTCATAATAGCATGAAAGCCGAAGAGAAAACCCCGGTACCGGAACCAATAACCAAATGAAGTGTCACAAAGGACGGGAGACATGCCACAAAGTCATGCTCCAAGTAAAGCTAAAATGCACACAAAGGAGCTAGCTCTTCTCACATCCAAGGCCAATCTGGAGGAGGGTAATAATGGGGCAAAACAATGGTCAACATCACAATGGACTTGGCCGTGCCATCATAATGTTTCGCATCGCCCAAACACACACAAAATACCAGCTGGACTTTCAAATAAGTGCTAAGTAATAAATACTAGCTTAAATAAACAACTTAAGGTTCCAAAGTAGGGAACCATACCAAGAAATCACCAAGAAAGTGAAATGAACCACAACACACAATTAAAGTGTTTCAATAATCTCAATTAACACTTAATCAATTTCCATCACAAACTTCATCACAAAGGACCCAATTCTATCACTAGAGTGTACTACAATGTTCACTAAGGTCAACTAGAAGGACACCAAAGATTTGGATCAAAACGCATTCTCCAACCACACAAAATAACAAATGTAAACTTTCAGAGGACTGTGCGGCCGCCCAAAATGGTATGTGCGGTCGCCCAAAAAGGCCATCAAACAAGAACAAAAGCTTTCAGATAGATGTGCGGTCGCCCAGACAATTTTGGGCGGTCGCCCAATCTTCTGGAATGCTGGAAATCGGGAAGAACAAATTGGGTTCTTCCATTTTCATACCAAAACACATTTCAACCAAAATCCAACCCTCTAAATAGCATACTAATGTACCAAAACAACTTATGAGTACAAAAAGACTCATACAACAACATTTAACAACCAAAATCAAGAATCAAACCCAACATTCATAAATCACCATTTTTGACCCAAAATTCAAATAAATTCCAAATAATTTCTAAACTCATCCAAACTTCAAATATAACAACAAAAGCATTATATGAACATGATATGAACATTTTAACATCAAAATGGGGGAAAAGTAACTTACTTGGATTTTCTCAAAGTTGATGGATTTCAAATATTTTTGATTCTACGCGATCCTATCGACGATCTAAACACATTTCACGTTTTAAGAAATGAGAGATTATGAGAGGAAGATGAAGAAAATGAAGAGAGATGAAGAGAGAAACTTACCCCTTTTGCTTCCTTGGAGAGAGAGAGAAATGGGCTGGGAAATGAGGTGAGGGTGGAGTGTATGAGGGAGAAGGGAAGGAGTAGGGAGGGAGTAGGGAAATGATTTAAAAGATTTACACTTAGGCCCCCTCCACTACACTACACACAATTCTACACTCCCTACTAACAATTAAGACTCAACAATATTACACTAACCCAAATAAAATGCTTAAGCAGAAATATTATAACACATAAAATGTACACATAATTATTTAAATAATAATAATTTAAATAAATAAACAAGCAAATAAATAAATAATTATTATTTATTACTAATAAAATAGAGCCTAGATTTCGGGTCGTGACATTCACTCCCCCTTAAAGAAAATTCGACCCGAATTTTAACGAGACTCACCTTAAACGAAAAGCCACGGAAATTTCCTCTCGATCTCATCTCGGAGCTCCCAAGTCGACTCCTCGATGTTATGATTCCTCCAAAGGACTCTAACCAACGCAATGCCTTTGCTCCTCAACTCTTGAACTTTAGAATCTAAGATCCGAACCGGTCGTTCCTCATAAGTCATATCGGGTTCAATATCCTCCGGTATCCTCGGCAACACGTGAGATGGATCATGAACATACTTCCGAAGCATAGAAACGTGGAACACGTTGTGCAACCTGTCTAAAGATGGCGGTAACGCTAGACGATACGCTAGAAGTCCAACCTTTCCCAAAATCTCAAACGGACCAATAAACCTTGGAGCCAATTTGCCTTTCTTCCCAAACCTACGAATACCCACCTTCGGAGACACTTTCAAGAATACCAAATCACCAATCTGAAAACTAAGATCTCGCCTTCGGTTGTCTGCGTAGCTCTTATGTCGACTCTGGGCTGTCTTCAATCTATCCCGGATAACTTTGACTTTCTCAACCGAATCCCGAAGCAAATCAATACCCACAATCTTCGCTTCACCAACCTCATCCCAACAAATAGGCGATCTACATTTCCTTCCATACAAGGCCTCAAACGGTGCCATCTCGATACTAGCCTGATAACTGTTGTTGTAAGAGAACTCCACTAACGGTAGGTGCGAATCCCAAGAATCCGAAAAGTGTATCGCACAAGCTCGCAACATATCCTCCAAAATCTGAATAGTCCTCTCGGATTGACCGTCGGTCTGAGGATGAAAAGCCGTGCTGAATCGCAAATCTGTACCCAAAGCTTCCTGAAACGCCTTCCAGAATCTAGAAGTAAACCTCGGGTCTCGATCTGACACAATACTAACCGGAACCCCATGCAATCTCACAATCTCGTCGATATAAAGGGTCGCAATCTTCTCCATCGAATACCTGATGTCAATGGGCAAGAAATGGGCACTCTTGGTCAATCTATCCACTATTACCCAAACACTGTCATACTTCCTACGGGTACGAGGTAGTCCCGTAACGAAATCCATAGTCACATGCTCCCATTTCCACTCGGGAATCTCTAACGGCTGAAGTAGTCCCGCGGGTCTCTGATGCTCGGCTTTGACCTGCTGACAAGTTAAACACATCGATACATACTCAGCTATTTCCCTCTTCATATTAATCCACCAAAATTGTTGCTTCAAATCCTGATACATCTTCGTACTGCCCGGATGAATAGTATATCTCGATTTGTGACCCTCATCAAGAACTCTCTGTTTAATTCCATCAATATCCGGAACACACAATCTTCCACGGAAAGTCAACACTCCCACCGGGCTAATAGAAAAATCCTCGAAGTTCTTTTCCTTCAATTTACCCATTATCTTCACCAACTCGGGGTCTTCTTTCTGAGTTTCCTTTATCCTCTGAATTAGGGTCGGAGACACCCTAATATTCGCAAAAATAGCCCCATGTCTCGATTCACGAGGAGACCAATCTCGAACATCCTCAAGCATTTTCCATTCACGAACCATCATCGAAGCCACATAAGACTTTCTACTAATCGCATCGGCTACCACATTCGCCTTTCCCGGGTGATAAGAAATCGTACAATCATAATCCTTCAACAATTCCATCCATCGGCGCTGCCTATTATTCAACTCTTTCTGGGAGAAAAGGTACTTCAAACTCTTGTGATCGGTAAAAATCTCAAACTTCGCCCCATAAAGGTAGTGCTTCCATTTGTGCAATGCAAATACAATAGCCGCTAACTCCATATCATGAGTCGGGTAATTCTGTTCACTAGGGGTCAACTTCCTCGAAGCATAAGCAATTACTTTCCCATTCTGCATCAACACACAACCCAAACCCTCTTTCGAAGCATCGCTGTAAATCACTAGGCCATCGCTCCCATTAGGCAAAGTCAAGATCGGTGCGGTAGTCAACCTCTTCTTCAATTCCTCGAAACTCTTGTCACATTTCTCGGTCCACACAAACGGAACATTCTTCCGGGTCAACTGAGTCATCGGAGTAGCAATCCTCGAAAACCCCTCAATAAATCTTCGGTAATACCCGGCTAAACCAAGAAAGCTTCTAATCTGTGTCACTGATTCGGGTCTCTTCCAATCCACTATAGCCTCTATCTTTGAAGGATCCACAGAAATCCCATCTTTCGAAATCACATGACCCAGAAATGACACCTTCTCGAGCCAAAATTCGCATTTACTGAACTTCGCAAATAATTTCTCCCTCGCAAGAACGGATAAAACTGTCCTCAAGTGCTGCTCGTGCTCCTCTCGAGATTTCGAATAAACAAGAATGTCGTCGATGAAGACTACCACGAACGAGTCAAGATAGGGATGGAAAACTCGGTTCATCAAATCCATAAACACGGCCGGCGCGTTAGTCAACCCAAACGGCATAACCAAGAACTCATAATGACCATAACGAGTGCGAAAAGCAGTCTTCGGAATATCCTCCGATCGAACCTTCAACTGATGGTACCCACTCCTCAAATCAAGCTTGGAAAACACAACGGACCCTTGAAGCTGATCAAATAAATCATCGATGTGCGGTAGAGGATACTTGTTCTTCACTGTAACCTGATTCAACTTCCGGTAATCGATGCACAACCTCAACGAACCATCTTTCTTCCGCACGAACAAAACCGGTGCTCCCCACGGAGAAACACTAGGGCGGATAAACCCTCGATCAAGCAACTCTTGCAACTGAACCTTCAACTCCTTCAATTCTGCGGGAGCTAACCTATAAGGTGCTTTCGAAATTGGAGCCGTACCCGGAAAAAGATCTATACAAAACTCAATCTCACGATCGGGAGGCATATCATACTCGGTAGAGAAAACATCAGGAAATTCCCGAACTACCCGAACACTATCCAAACTAGGGGATTCTTTCCTAGTATCAAGAACACTAGCCAAATACCCCTCACAACCACTAAGAAATAATTTTCTCGCTTTCATAAAAGAAATTAAGCGAACCTTTCTACTCAGAGGACTAGCCTCAAACACAAATTTAGGCACATCGGGAATAGAAAAAGTAACAGTTTTCTTACGGCAATCAACGGAAGCATGAAACTTGCTCAACCAATCCATACCCAATATGACATCAAAGTCTTGGATAGGAAGAACCACCAAATCCGCACAAAGGACACGACCACAAATAACCACATCACAAGCACGAAAGACTCGATCAGAAATCAAGCATTCTCCTATAGGGGTCGACACCTCTAGCACGTACGGTAAAGACTCGAATGCAGCATTTAACATGGAAGCAAATTGTACAGAAATGTATGAATGAGATGATCCTGGATCTACTAACGCTCGTGCGCTCACATTAGACACAGAAACAATACCTCCAATAACGGATGGATCATCGGTCGCTTGTTGTTGATTCATGGCAAATATCTTTCCTTGAATTTTGGGCTTCCCAGCGGCATCCCTTTTCTGACCCTGATTAGTACCAACTCCTGACCCGGATGCTTGTACTCTAACTCTCGGGCAATCTTTTACAAAGTGACCCATTTGACCACAATTGGTGCACCTTCCTTGCTTCTTCCAACAACGGTCTTCAGAATGACCTTCCTTTTGACAATACGAACAAAGCCTCCTAATTTGGCTCCCTTGGTTCCTGGAAGTGGTACCCGGTTTCCTTGGGATCGGTTGCCCTCGGGACTGAGATTGTCCCCCAAAGTTACCTCGATTTTCGATCCTTGGTTGTGACTTGCTCTGCGCTCCTTGCTTACTCGGGTTGGCCACCTCGGTCTTCCTCTTATGTTCCCCAATATCTTGCTCTATCAAATAGGCTCGGTCCACCGCATCTTGGAATGTCACAATCCGTTGAGCAATAAGTTGAGTACGGATGGAGGTCTTCAATCCCCGAATGAATCTCATAGCCTTTTGTTCCTCGGTCCTCACCAAATAGTCGCAATACCGGGCTAATTCTATGAACTTAGCCGAGTATTGTGCTATAGACAACACACCTTGCTCCAGGTTGAGTAGCTCGATCTCCTTTCGGTTTTGATCAACAACCGGAATGAAATGCTCCTTGAATTTGCGCACGAACAACTCCCACGCATACACCGTGTGAGTATCGTCCCAACTAGCTTTAACACCCTTCCACCAATGCTCGGCGGCTCCCACAAGCTTGTAAGCCGCGAACCGGACCTTGTCCTCATCCGTGCAACCAAATACCTCATAAATCTTCTCCATCGACTCAATCCACAACTCATCTTTCCGAACATCGGGTTCCCCATTGAATTCAACCGGTTTCAACTTCAGAAATTGCTCCAATCCGTAGCGGGGTGGTGCTTGTTCTACCCTCGGACCTTGATCATGTATGGCCTTCATGGCCGCCTCGAACATGCCTTGAAACATGGCACGTGCTTCTTCCCTTGTATCATTCTGATTCTGTGCCCCACTAGCACCTCCTCTGTTTCTTCTTCCAGACATTGCGAGTAATTACCTGCATAAGACATCAACCGTTACTCACTCCGAACACAACTACCCACCTAGGTCATACTAGTCCACCTAGACTTATACTTAGAGCCAAACCATAGCTCTGATACCAACTGTCGCGACCCCGGAACCCGCGGGCCCGAGACCGCGATCTGGATGTCGACTTAAGACCAAAACTAAGAAATACTGAGGTTAAAAATTCCATTTGATACCAAAAGGTGATGATCCAAAGTTTTACAAATCCAAGTTTGACAA
Organism: Campanula takesimana; assembly: GCA_026119855.1. Classification (NCBI taxonomy): domain Eukaryota; kingdom Viridiplantae; phylum Streptophyta; class Magnoliopsida; order Asterales; family Campanulaceae; genus Campanula; species Campanula takesimana. Next base: position 772,516 of record JAOWBW010000601.1, on the reverse strand, counting down.
AAACCAAATACAACTATCATAAACTTCCACAAGTTTATGCCCAACAAAATACAAATATACAGTTCTTAATGACGTCATTGATTGGTACAACTATCCCAAAAAGGTTACACATTTATATAATGTAAACCAACCTATAACAACCTTCCCCAAAAGAATGTATCCACACTCGACGTCCTCTTTCTCGTGATCAGCGAGACTAATCCTTAGCACCTGGGGGGGGTTAAGGAAAAACAAAGATAAAAGAAAGGGGGTGAGATAAATCTCAATAAGTTACTAATGCAACTACATGACATGCTATGATACAATATACAATAATAAATCATAGATAGCACGTAGCAGTTATCACATAACAGATAGCAGCGGAAATAAACACATAACAAAGGATATAGCCAAGGTTTTCCAAACCGGTACATCCAAATAAAGGATCGCTGCGCAGCTTCAATAATCAACAAATCATCATCTTCATAATAGCATGAAAGCCGAAGAGAAAACCCCGGTACCGGAACCAATAACCAAATGAAGTGTCACAAAGGACGGGAGACATGCCACAAAGTCATGCTCCAAGTAAAGCTAAAATGCACACAAAGGAGCTAGCTCTTCTCACATCCAAGGCCAATCTGGAGGAGGGTAATAATGGGGCAAAACAATGGTCAACATCACAATGGACTTGGCCGTGCCATCATAATGTTTCGCATCGTCCAAACACACACAAAATACCAGCTGGACTTTCAAATAAGTGCTAAGTAATAAATACTAGCTTAAATAAACAACTTAAGGTTCCAAAGTAGGGAACCATACCAAGAAATCACCAAGAAAGTGAAATGAACCACAACACACAATTAAAGTGTTTCAATAATCTCAATTAACACTTAATCAATTTCCATCACAAACTTCATCACAAAGGACCCAATTCTATCACTAGAGTGTACTACAATGTTCACTAAGGTCAACTAGAAGGACACCAAAGATTTGGATCAAAACGCATTCTCCAACCACACAAAATAACAAATGTAAACTTTCAGAGGACTGTGCGGCCGCCCAAAATGGTATGTGCGGTCGCCCAAAAGGCCATCAAACAAGAACAAAAGCTTTCAGATAGATGTGCGGTCGCCCAGACAATTTTGGGCGGTCGCCCAATCTTCTGGAATGCTGGAAATCGGGAAGAACAAATTGGGTTCTTCCATTTTCATACCAAAACACATTTCAACCGAAATCCATTGGGTTCTTCCATTTTCATACCAAAACACATTTCAACCGAAATCCAACCCTCTAAATAGCATACTAATGTACCAAAACAACTTATGAGTACAAAAAGACTCATACAACAACATTTAACAACCAAAATCAAGAATCAAACCCAACATTCATAAATCACCATTTTTGACCCAAAATTCAAATAAATTCCAAATAATTTCTAAACTCATCCAAACTTCAAATATAACAACAAAAGCATTATATGAACATGATATGAACATTTTAACATCAAAATGGGGGAAAAGTAACTTACTTGGATTTTCTCAAAGTTGATGGATTTCAAATATTTTTGATTCTACGCGATCCTATCGACGATCTAAACACATTTCACGTTTTAAGAAATGAGAGATTATGAGAGGAAGATGAAGAAAATGAAGAGAGATGAAGAGAGAAACTTACCCTTTTTGCTTCCTTGGAGAGAGAGAGAAATGGGCTGGGAAATGAGGTGAGGGTGGAGTGTATGAGGGAGAAGGGAAGGAGTAGGGAGGGAGTAGGGAAATGATTTAAAAGATTTACACTTAGGCCCCCTCCACTACACTACACACAATTCTACACTCCCTACTAACAATTAAGACCCAACAATATTACACTAACCCAAATAAAATGCTTAAGCATAAATATTATAACACGTAAAATGTACACATAATTATTTAAATAATAATAATTTAAATAAATAAACAAGCAAATAAATAAATAATTATTATTTATTACTAATAAAATAGAGCCTAGATTTCGGGTCGTGACAGGAAGGGCAGGAGGGGGAATAAGAAAATGTATAAACTATCAAATGAGAGCCGTCGGATATTTTCGTAAAGTTGATCTTGAGCCATCGAAATAAAAAAAAAAAATCAGAAAAAATGTAAGCCATTGGATTGGAGCGGTTATGGACGAATCTTGACCCTTCTTTGTCTCAAGTTAATAGGCGGTTATTTTTTAGCTCTATTATAATATAGAGATAATGAAACTTAAAAAATTGATTGACATAACATTGGAAATAATTAAGATGTTATAATTTTCCAACATATTTTTTAGTTCTCTAATCTACTATAAAAATAAATATTTATTAGTAAATACACTTCTTTGGGTGGCAGATGTTATAAGAATTATTATGGGTTTTTAATATATCATTGCTTTTAAATACAATAAAAATATGATTAGTAAATTTACCCCTGTCAAGTTTTATACGTCAAATGAAGAATTCATTGCGTAAATTTATATAACTTTATCACCACTATATCTATTATTATTTATTTATATTTATATTCTTTTAATTCAGACAAAGAAACGAAGACAAAAGATGTCTTCTCGCATTTAAAAGATCAAGATTAAATATAAAAAAATAGTTTCATGTGAACACTTTCGTATGCATATTTTAGTTTACTAATTGAATATAAATATTTTATTTATCTTATCAGATTTATTTGAATATTGAAAGAAAATAACCAAAGAGAATATAGTTGTAATAGATAATAACAGATGTAGTGGATAAAAAAAGTTGTAGTATAAATAATTTTTTAAGGGCAATTGAGTAAAGTAAATAATTAATTTACCAAAAATAACTATGATGTAGTGGATACGTATTTATTGTAGTGGCAACAACCCCTCCCATATATATATATATATACAAACACAAACACACACACACACACACACACACACACATATATATATATATATGACAAAGACTTATATGCGACCGTCTCACGCCGTGAGACGGCCGCCCGCCCCCCCCCCCCACCCTTTCCAAAATCCACGTTTTTGTTAAAAAAAAAAAAAAAAAAAAAAAAAAAAAAAACCTCCAATAATTTTAAAATGCTATATCTTGAGATTTGAAGTCGATTTTTTTAAAAAAAAATACCGTTGTGTTTGTCGACGAGACGAATAAAACTACATAGGTCATGATATGGTTTATTTTTTAAAAAATATATTTTTTAACATACAAAACAAGAGAGCTGCTCGTCATTAAAAGATGGAATAATTCCTTGATCTTTTCATTTACTGTGTTGATCAATATATACAAGAGTCAAGCCTATCACTACCATGATTCTAGCTACCTAACTATAGAGAGATAAATACAAATGGAATACAATATATTCTAAACTAACTATGTATATCACAAAGCATGACTCCAGGGATATTAGTGATATCCGAATATTCCCAAGTGATTGGTGAATATTCTAACACTCCCCCGCAATCTAAACGGGAGGTTTACGAATGTTAAGATTGGTGCGAAAGTCCTCAAACAAGATCAATGGGAGCCCCTTAGTGAAGATATCCGCGAGTTGATGGCGGGATGGAACATGAAGAACACGCACTTGTCCCCGCGCTACTTTCTCACGTACAAAGTGTATATCGATCTCAATATGCTTGGTGCGTTGATGTTGCACCGGATTCCCCGTCAAATAAATGGTACTCACATTGTCACAGTATACTATGGTGGCCTTAGGAACCGGACAATGGAGTTCCAAGAGAAGGTTGCGTAGCCAACATGACTCAGACACCACGTTCGCAACACCACGATATTCTGCCTCGGCACTTGACCGTGAGATAGTAGCTTGACGTTTGGCAGACCATGAGATCAAGTTATCTCCAAGAAATACACAATACCCGGATGTTGAACGGCGAGTATCTGGACACCCACCCCAGTCCGCGTCGGTGTAAGAAATAAGTGTATCCGTCGAGGAAGGGGAGAGATAGAGCCCAAGCGCCAACGTACCCTGAACATACCGAATTATCCGTTTCAATGCAGCCATATGTACCTCACGCGGATCATGCATGAACAAGCAAACTTGTTGAACTGCATAAGTAAGATCGGGACGGGTAAAAGTTAAGTACTGGAGGGCACCAGCAAGGCTGCGGAACAAGGTGGGATCCGGTACAGGAGCACTATCCGTGGCACTGAGCTTAGGTTTCGTATCAACTGGGGTTGAAGAAGACTTGCAGGAAGTCATCCCAGCCCTATCTACTATATCCGCAGCATAGTTCTTTTGAGAGAGGAACAAACCATGAGCATGGCGGGTGACAGAGATTCCCAAAAAATCACTTAACGGTCCCAAATCCTTCATGGCGAACTCCGAAAAAAGAAGAGCAATCATCGATTTGCGAAGTTCATCCGAGGAGGAAATTAAGACAATATCATCTACATATAACAGCATATAGGAAATGTCCAATCCTTTGCGATAAATGAAGAGTGAGTGGTCTGTTTTACTGTGAATAAAACCATGAGAAGAGACAAAATCTGTGAAACGTTGATACCAAGCCCTGGGAGCCTGTTTGAGGCCGTAGAGAGATTTCTTGAAGAGATACACATGATCAGGGTAGGATTTGATACGGAATCCCATCGGTTGATGCATGTAAACCGTTTCTTTTAGCTCCCCATGAAGAAACGCGTTTTTAACATCCAGATGATGAATTGACCACTTTTTAGACAAAGCCAAACTAAGAACTGTTCGAATCGTAGCGGGTTTCACAACTGGACTAAAAGTGTCACCACAGTCCACCCCAACTTGCTGAGTCTTCCCATCACCCACTAATCTGGCTTTATGCCTTTTAAATGACCCGTCCGACCTGTGTTTATGAGAAAATATCCACATAGAACGAATAATATTCACGTTAGATGGACGGGGCACCAACTCCCACGTCCTATTACTAATAAGTGCATCAAATTCGTCATTCATGGCGGTTTTCCAATTAGGGTCCGAAAGTGCTAAGACCGGATTCTTTGGTAATGGTGATTTTTGAGACTGAGTAAGAAGGGTGAAAATATGGCGAGGCTTTACAATGCCATGTTGACTCCGAGTAGTGGGTCGATGAACAGTAGAGGTGGAGGGAATGGTAGGAGGATCTGGCGGGCCAGAGAAGGTTGATGGGCCAGAATTGTGTGGCGGGTCATGTGAAGCAGACGGGCCAAGAGAAGCAGATGGGACTGGAGAAGTCGGCCCAACCAAGTCCGGACTATGGAGCTGGACAGAAACCTGAGACGGAGAGGATCTCCAGTGGGCTATAATGCTGGGATGCAGCCCGTCATCCAAAAAATCATAGGACGGAGGAGACACAATATGTATTTTGGAGAAGGGAAATTGTGTTTCGTCAAATAAAACATGGCGATTTATAATAATCTTGCAAGACACAGGATCATAACACTTAAAACCTCTATGATTCGATGGATATCCAAGAAAGACACAAGGAGTGGAACGAGCTTGGAGTTTATTGATGGTGGTGGAGGGAAAGAGGGGATAACATAAGCACCCGAAAACTCTTAGATGTGTATATGTAGGATTTTTTTGATAGAGGATTGTAAGTGGAGAATCATAGTTGATAGTCTTGCTAGGGAGGATGTTGAGAAGGTACGTGGCCATTTGCAGTGCATGATGCCAAAATGAGGGAGGCACCGATGCATGAGTCAACAATGTTCGAGCAATGTTATTAATGGATCGGATTTTTCTCTCAGCCTTGCCATTTTGAGACGAGGTATGAGGACAAGAGAGTCGGAATGACATGCCACTGGCTTTGCAAAAATCATAGAATTGTTTATTGTCAAATTCACGACCATTGTCGCATTGAATATTCTTAATGTCACGTTCAAACTGGTTCTGAATATGAGCACGAAACGTATTAAACGTAGAGTAGACATCAGATTTACGGGCAAGAGGAAATGTCCATAAGAAATTTGTATAATCATCTAATAAAAGGAGGTAATATTGATGACCGGACGAACTTAAGACAGGAGATGTCCATAAATCGCAATGAAGAATATCAAACGGTAACAATGTAAATGAAGTAGACTCAACAAAAGGTAATTTAATATGCTTGCCAAGCGAACAAGAATTACATAAAGAAGATACAGGGGATGGACCACATTGTATCAATTTATTTTTCCTAAGAGACTCGACTACGGGCTTTCCCGGATGGCCTAACCGTTGATGCTAAAGAGATGAACTTATGACTGCAAAAGCGGATGGTGCCGACCCGAACTTATTACTGCTAGAGGACTTGAAAGGATAAAGGTCTCCCCGACTCTCACATCTCGTGATGATTCTCCCCGTCTGGTAATCCTTCACAGAAAAACCGAAAGGATCAAATTCAACGGAAACATAGTTATCTTTTGTAAACTTTCTAACAGAGACAAGGTTCTTAATGACTTTTGGTGCATGTAAGACATCTTTTAATGACAATGGTATGGTTGGGGAATTTAACTCAGTATGGCCATAGCCATGAATAGGGAGAGAATTACCATTACCAACAACAATATGACGATTTGTGCTCAAATTAGAATAGGACTGAAGAGTACCTGCATCGGATGTCATATGAGATGTAGCCCCGGTGTCCATGTACCAGTTCTGGTCCAGAGGTGTAAGGCCCAATGTATACATAGCGGACTCAACACCTGTTGGAGAAGTAGATGTGGCAGCCGCATAAGCCTGAGGTGGACGAGGTCCAAGAAGACTAGCCGGCTGTCGGGTCGGGCCAAGTGTAGGACGCATCCAGGAGATAGGGTTGGACGGGTACGGGCACGGAGGGATCGTCCAAGGCCAATTCCAGCCCCCATTCCATTGTTGCTGCATACTAGGGTTCCATTGTTGCTGCCATGGAGAACCTTGACCCGAGGTGGGAGGAACATTACTACGATGGCCAGGAGTCTGTCCGACGCCATTCCCCTTAGCAGTCCCCTTACCAGTTTGTTTACCACCCCCATTACGATTCTTACCAGCAGTGCGGTTACCACCGCGTGAACCCCCAGTCGGTGATCCTGCAAGAGGTGGCATCCGATCTGCTCCAGCCATCGAACTACCCAAGTCATGTGCAACCAATACTGCCCCTGCAGCAACCTTTTTCTTAAGACCTGCTTCCTCTAACGTGAGCATTGAAAGAGCCTGGTGAAAAGGAGGCAGCGGATTACTCTGTCGAATCAACGTTCCAACCCCGTTATATGCCTCAATAAGTCCTGCAACCATCTGTAATACCAGCCTTTCATTAGACACCGGAGCACCAACGTTTTTCAGTTGGTCAGAAAGCTGTTTAAGGGACTGACAGTAAGCAGATGCGGACGGGAAATTTTCCATGATTGTTCGTGAGAAATCCTGCTCCAAAGTGACAGCCCGAGAATTTTTATTGTCCTGAAAGATCTCGCGCAGTCGGTTCCATGCCTCCATAGCTGTACTATCTGGTTCAAGAATAGTATTGAGCAAGTCAGTGGAGATGGTTGAGTAGATCCAACCAAGAACAGTTGCATCGAGTGTTGTCCAGAGTTCGACTTCCTCATCCGTGGAAGGCACCTTCTCTTTGCCTTTCTCCGGAGTGACGATGTGGTGAATAACACGATGCGATTTGGCGTGAACTTTGAATAGCTCAGACCATGTAGCATATTGCACGTTTTCTAATTCAAGAGTCACAGAGACATGATTCTTAATATTAGAAACTGCAAGGGCCGGGTGGAATGACGATTTAGGGGACGTCATTACCAGAGAAAAGAAGGAAAAGAAAAGAAAAAATGGAGAAGGATGGTGACGAGATGGGCGCAGCGGAAGAAAGAGGAAAGATGCCCGGGTTCTCGTGATACCATAAAAGATGGAATAATTCCTTGATCTTTTCATTTACTGTGTTGATCAATATATACAAGAGTCAAGCCTATCACTACCATGATTCTAGCTACCTAACTATAGAGAGATAAATACAAATGGAATACAATATATTCTAAACTAACTATGTATATCACAAAGCATGACTCCAGGGATATTAGTGATATCCGAATATTCCCAAGTGATTGGTGAATATTCTAACAGTCATAATAAAATGTAACACTTTCTTACGAAGAAAGTAACAGTTTGGTGTTAAAAGGTAACACTTTTTATTGTAAGATGTAACATCAGTTTCACAAATAATATAAATAATTTTTGTGATTAGAAAATGTAACACTTTCTTATGAAGAAAGTGACAGTTTGGTCCTAAAAAAGCAACACTTTATTGTAAGATGTAACATCAATTTCGCAAAATAATATAAATAGGTTTATTGTTTTTTGAAAAAAAAAAAGTGTTACATATGAGAAAAAAATGTTACATCTCCTTATAAAAAGTGTTACATTTCCTTATAAAAAGTGTTACTTTTGCTGGCAAGCAAAAAAATGACAGGGAAAAAAATTAAAAAAAAATAAAATGGCTTGGCTCGGCTTGGCTGGCTCGGCGGCTTGGCTAGCTCGGTGGTGAGCCGTCTCACGCTGTGAGACGGTCTCACAAGAGTACACCCCTATATATAATGCTTGCTTTTGTTCATTATCAATATATTAAAATTTGATTTTGCCAACTTATATCTTCTTTTTATTCTCCTAGATATGGTTAATTACTGGAGTTAGTGAGAAGGTTAAATTTTGTTGCAAAATATCATTATGTTTAATTGTTTTTGGATTGTGATAGTCATTAGAAAAAAAAAAAAAAAAAAAAAAAAGGGAAAAATACTAAAAACTTCCTTTAAAAAATTCATATCCAAAAACCCACATTTTTTTTCTTCAATCTAAAAAGTCCTAAATTTATATCATCAATACTAAAAATTCCAAACGTTAACTATTTAACTAACTCCGTTTTAACATTCATATTATAAAAACTTAATTTATTTTTATTTAATGACATGTTAGGAATATTAAAAATAATTACAACACAAAATAATTATAATATTATTATTATTATTATTAAATAAAAATAATAATATTAATACTAATAGTAATAATAATAATAATAATAATAATAATAACAAAAATTAATCATTATTATCATTAGTATTTAATTACCTAATATTTAATAATAAAAAATATAAATTTTCAATTTATTAGAGAAGTAATTGAAAGGTGATTCTTTAGCGGTTTTTTTTAATTATTATGTATGATTATAAACATAAATAAAATTATGATGATATTCTTTTCAATATTATCACATTAATTATTATTTTTTCATTCTTATTACTTTTATTATTAACTGTATTATTAAAATATATTTATTAACTAAAATTAATAATAACAATAATTAAATATATTTTTTGTTGTTATAACTATTATTATTGTTATTATATCTAATAATATCACAATTAAATTATTTTACATTGCAAAAGGCTTTTTTATTTTTAATAATCCATTAATTGAAAGAAAAGTTAATTTTGTATTAATATGAATACTCAAACCTAACCACGTTAGTCATTCGTTAATGTTTGGTGTTTGGGCTTTTTAGTATCGATAATTTAATTTTAGGACTTTTTAGATTGAATAAATATTTTTTGGGTTTCTTGGATATGAAATTTTTTAGAGGGATATATGTCCAACACTAGGGTTGTTATATTGTGGGGTTTCTTTGAAAGTTTGTTCATTGATCCACAGGTTAAGGACATAAGGGACCCACTCAATATTTATTGGCCTAAGTATTATTCCCTCTGTCCTTAAATGAGTGTCCAAATTTCATTTTAAGGGACACTTTGAACAATTTGGTAACAACGATTCATATATAATCTTGTAATCTCCTTTCCAAACCTTTAGTTTTGCACGTATAAAGAAACCGGTGAATTTTTTTTTGAAAAAAAAACGTTTAGGGAGAAAGTTATGTTAAAAAAAAAACACTCATTTAAGGACAAAGATTTCTTGAAAATTGACACTCATTTAGGGACAGAGGGAGTAACGACTTACTGTCAAATAAGAGGTTCTGGGAGTATGAACGGGACTACCATGGAGTAATGTCGGAGCATATTTTCGATCAGGAAGATTATTTCAAAAGGGCTTCGGACATAACAAGAAGCTACAGCTTCAACCTCCTAAATTACATGGGGAACCAAGGAATTAATCCGGATGGTTATCCCTACCCGGCAAGACATTCTCGATGCACTTACAAATGAATTGATATGCCATAAAAACGTCAGCGGTGTACCCCTCCTCACCGAGATTCGTGTACGTTTGTGTATGTTTGGATGTCTCTGTGTCATCCCCAATCAACTGTGTCAAAACTAGGTACAAGGAAGTTGTTATTTATTTCGTGGATGCATAGTCGGCTCGTTTGTTATATAATGCACAATCCAAGGGGCTAATGTTTTATGGAAAATTTCCCTAAGGGCCCCCAGTCCCAGATTTTATTACAGATAAGGAGAGTCCCAGATTAAATACCAGAAAAGGAGCTGGGGTGAGATCAAAATTCCGCAGACACCCCTAGGATCCGTTAAGATCCATTGACGGGTCAAAAATAATTCCTAAATACCGATACTACCCTGCATATAAAAGGCCAACTCCCTCTCCTCATCATCATTTTGCCACATCTCTCTCTCTCTCTCAAAACACACACACACACACACACACTAAATCTCACGTTCTCTCAAACCCAAACCCTAAACTCACTGCCCTTTTCTTCTCCGGCCAAATCCTCCCACCGGAGACCTTTTCTCCGGCCATCCTCTTCTCTCTTTCGGGTCTCCCTCTTCAACAACCTCTCAAAGGCACGTCGTCACAACCACAACAACGCCGTCGTAGTAACCGGCGAACCTCAGATCTAAACCGGCGACCGGCGTCGTTCAAGGTATCTCCGGTGACCGTCTCTATTATTCTCTCTCTACAGATCTGTTCCCCTCTCTCTCAGATCCTTCCTCCTCATGCTCCGGCGCACATGACCGACGTTTCTCTTTCTTCGATCAGGCGCCTTCGTCTCCGATATGCGTAGATCCGTCGTCCTCGTCTCCGGTGCACAAGATTTTTGAAATCTCCAGATCCGGCTCCGGCGAAATCAGGTTTGCTGATTTTGAAGAGTGATTGTAGGAATTTGATATTGTAGAGACTTTGTGTTTTTTTGGATGTAGCATTTGTTAATTGCACATTCCGAGTAATAATATGAGCTGAGATTTGTGTTTTTTTTAATTGCTCTATTGTAGACCTAGTTGGCATTGTAATGTTCATAGCTATTTGGTTTATAATTTGATATTTGCAGGGATAATTTCATAATATTGCAAGCAATTATACATTCATTGGCAGACCTAGTTGGCATTGTAATGTTCAGATTCATGTTCATGAGACTTTTCAGTTGTTCGAGCAAAAAGTTTTATTAATGTTTATAAGACTTTTTGACTCTTATATGTTAATTATGTATCAGTTAGATGTAATATACTGTATGTGGTTGCATCGCATCGTTGATTATCATCAGTTATAAGAGTTTTGACTCTTATATGTTAATTATGTATATAAGACTTTTTGACTCTTATATGTTAATTATGTATCAGTTATAAGAGTTTTGACTGCTGTTTGACCAAGTTTGACCAATTTTTTTATTTTTTTTTATAAAAAAAAGTATTTTTTTGTAACTCTTATATGATAATTAAGTGTAAGTAATAAGAGTTTTGACTGCTGTTTGACCAAGTTTGAACATGTCAAATAAGATTTTTGTCTTATGAACAGGTTTAATAAAACTTTAGTTTTATTAACACAAGTTCAAATGAAACATGTTTCAATGAGACTGAAAAAATGTCTTATAATACACATTAATCTATTGATAAGAGCAAAGTCTTATGAACAAGTTTAATAAGACTGAAAAAATGTCTTATAATACACATTAATCTATTGATAAGAGCAAAGTCTTATGAACAAGTTTAATAAGACTTTAGTCTTATGAACAGGTTCATAAGACTTTTGACTCTTTTATGTTAATTATATGTTAGTTATAAGATTTTGACTGTTGTTTGACCAAATTTGACTTAAAAAAATTATTATTTTTTTGTAAAAAATGAAAAAAGTAATTTTTGTAACTCTTATATGATAATTATGTGTAAGTAATAAGAGTTTGACTGCTGTTTGACCAAGTTTGACAAAAAAAAATTTATTATTATTTTTTTAATGGAAAAAGTGAAATTTTGACTCTTATGTGTTAGTTATAAGAGTTTGACTGTTGTTTGACTAAGTTTGACCAAATTTGACTTAAAAAATATTACTTTTTTGTAAAAAATGAAAAAAAGTAATTTTTGTAACTCTTATATGATAATTATGTGTAAATAATAAGAGTTTGACTGCTGTTTGACCAAGTTTGACAAAAAAAAATATTATTATTTTTGTAAAAAAAATGGAAAAAGTGAAATTTTTTACTCTTATGTGTTAGTTATAAGAGTTTGACTGCTGTTTGACCAACTTTGATCAAATTTTTGACCCTTATGTGTTAGTTATAAGAGTTTGACTGCTGTTTGACCAACTTTGACCAAAAAATTTTGTTATTTTTTTTTGTAAAAAAATGGAAAAAGTGATTTTTTTTTTCTCTTATGTGTTAGTTATAAGAGTTTGGCTGTTGTTTGACCAAATTTGACCAAAAAAAAAATTATTATTTTTTTGTAAAAAAGTGAAAAAAATAATTTTTGTAACTCTTATATGATAATTATGTGTTAGTTATAAGAGTTTGACTGCAGTTTGACCAACTATGACCAAAAAAATTGTTATTTTTTTTGGTAAAAATGGAAAAAGTGATTTTTTTTTTACTCTTATGTGTTAGTTATAAGAGTTTGACTATCGTTTGACCAAATTTGACCAAATATTATTAATATTTTTTTCTAAAAAAATAAAAAAAAATATTTTTTTTACTCTTATATGTTAATTATGTGTTAGTTATAAGAGTTTGGCTTCGGTTTGACCGAGTTTGACCAAAACAATAATTTTTTTTTCTAAAAAAAATGAAAAAATTAATTTTTTTGACTCTTATATATAATTATGTGTAAGTTATAAGAGCTGACTAGGATTTGACCAAAAAAGTAAGGATGGGATGAGATATGAGTGCATTTTAGTCTTCTTGCATGTTTTTGCTGGTGAGGGATGGGAGGAGATATGAGGGCATTTTAGTCTTATTGCATCTTTTTGCTAGTGAGGGGTGTATGAGGAATTTTTCATCTGGATTTTCCTTATTTGGGTTTGAATCTGGGCTTAGGGGCCCTAGAGTCCAAGCCCCATGTTTTATCTAAACAAATACTCGGACGTTTCTATCTTATTCGAGAAATCGTTAAAGATGGGAGACGTCAAAATATGCAAAATACCGTATGATGATAACAAGGATAATCATCCTACATAAGCTCGCTTGCAATAATGATGGAGATCATAACTAAGCTCAATGCATATTGGATACACGTTGATTGGGCCTAGTGCAAGTGAGAGACTGTTGGATATTATGCCCTAGGCCTTTGAGAAAGGCCTATGCATTACTCCCTCCGTCCCATTTCAAATTGCAAAACTTGCCAAAAAGGGTGTCCCAACTAAAATTGCAATATCCAAAAATGGCAAGTTTTAACCCACTTGCACACTCACATCTATTAACCCACTAACTATTTTCTACCCCACTTTCTCTCTCCCACTCAACTATCAACAGTCACAACACATCACCTTTTTCACTTTTTCCCTTAATCCCCGTGCCAACCTAGTATTTGCAATTTGAAATGGGACGGAGTGAGTATATCATAGCTTCAATGTTATAGAGATAACAAACTAGATTATTATATCTTTTGCATGTTTATTATAATGATCATTGTCCCTAGTACTTATCAAGGGCTAGCATGAGTTTAATGGATAATCATATGATGATTATGGTGCATAGGATACGGATTAAACTTGTGGGTACTTGTTGGAGAACAATGTACTGGGTAGACCCGGTATGAGATTTTATGTCATGGTCAAATGTCATAATTAAATCTCATAATAGTCGTACCATTTGAATCTTTAGACCTGAGATTATCATGGTCTTCCACATGATGAACATTATGTTTGACGTACTCAAACGCTACCCCTAACCGGGTGGTTATAAAGGCTACGATTGGCATAATCGGATTCTTGTAGGTAAGAATGATAAGTCAAGATGGGATTTGTTCCTCTCTCAAGAGAGATATCTGCTTGGCCACTCGATGAGTGAGATTGATGATAGTGTATGGCTATACCCAAATGAATTGAAGTGTTCAATATCATTTGCTCATATCAATCTACTCAGGATCGAGAAAGCATTGGAAAACATAAGTTGACGTGGACCATGACTTATGTCCAATATGATATCGCGTGACAAAGGGATTGTGATATGTTCTATAAGGTAACTTTGGACTTTCAAAGTTGTATTAATTGGGTAGTCATAATGGCTTGCTAGAGTCCGCTTATGACTTGCGGGTTCTGACTTGTTCGGACTCGTTGCCAACTTAGTACAATCCTATTAGGTCACACACAATAGAACGGATTGGAAAAAGGGCAAAATATGGTATTTTACTGAAGTGACCGTACGGCAGGTTAGGCTCCGTACAGCTCCTGGTGAGCCGTACGGCTGCCTCCCCGTAACCGTACAGTTTGATCAGTTTTCTTATATGACAAGGAATCCCGATCCCAAACGGAATTAGGTCAGACCCTCATATAAGATATGCAGACGGGTTTGACAGCCTCTAATGTTGATTTTGGAAATCAATAACCATTGTTTTAGAAACAATAAATTATAGAGAGGTAGGATTATTTATTTTTTGATCCATGATCATCAAAATACAATAATCAATGAAGCAAAATAATTCCGACGAAAAAAACGTTTCTTCATCAAGCCTTGGGTCTAGCAATCCAGATCAAGAATGTGTTCTTGATATCCGTTCGACGTGTGGATACCGATAGAGGGTGTTTGCTTTAGCACCTCAAAGTCCGTGTTCATGGATTCGATCTTCAAGGGTATGTTTTCTTTCATCTTGTATTTAATCTAATCAACATGCACGGATCCGGGCTCATGGGTGTTTGATCTTATTTTTATTCCGCTGCGCATGATGCATCAAAACCCAACAAAAAGAGCTTGTTGCTCTTGATCAGAATGGTACATGGGAGCTCGTCGACCCTCCCGTTGACAAAAAGGTGATTGGCAATAAATGGGTTTTTAAGATAAAGTTTAATGCGGATGGATAAGTTGAACGCTACAAAGCTCGTTTAGTTATCTTAGGAAATCGTCAGATCGAAGGAGTGGACTTTAAAGAGACTTTTTCTCCGACTATCAAGATGGTCACTGTTCGAGTTTTTCTTTCCATTGCTGCAGTTCGTGGTTGGGAACTACATCAAATGGACGTCCACAATGCCTTCCTGCGTGGTGATTTATTTGAGGATGTTTACATGAAGGTACCTTTTGGACATCATGCTTCTTCTTCTGGTAAGGTTTGCAAACTCAAAAAATCTCTCTATGGACTACGTCAAGCACCCCGTTGTTGATTTGCCAAACTTTCCACTGCTTTGAAAAAGTATGTGTTTATTCAGTCGTGTTCGGATTATTCTCTCTTCTTTTACACGACTTCCGCTGCTGAAATTCATGTGTTAGTCTACGTTGATGATTTGATTATTGGTGGTAATAATCCTGCTGCTATTAGTCGATTTAAGGCGTATCTAAGTAATTGTTTCCACATGAAAGATCCTGGACGTCTCAAATATTTTTTGGGTCTTGAAGTTACACGGCATCCGGATGGCATTTTTCTTTCTTAGCGTAAGTATACGCTTGACATTCTCTCTGAAACTGGCCTTCTCGGTGCTCGTCCTGTCGTTACACCTATTGAGCAAAATCATCGTTTACCCTTGACTACAGATGATGATTTATGTGATCCTTAGGCTTATCGGCGTCTTGTTGGGCATCTTATTTATCTCACCATCACTCGACCGGAGCTTTCGTATAGTGTGCACACTCTTTCACAGTTTATGACCAGTCCTAAGGTTATTCATTGGCATGCTGCCTTACGTGTTGTTCGTTATCTTAAAGGTCATCCCGGTCAAGGCCTTCTTTTACGAGCTAAGTCTAATCTTCGTCTTCAAGCATATTGTGACTCAGATTGGGCGAGCTGTCTGATTACTCGTCGATCACTCACAGCCTATTTCGTCTTCTTAGGTAATTCTCCCATCTCTTGGAAGACAAAGAAGCAAACTACGATATCTCGTTCTTCGGCCGAAGCCGAGTATCGGTCCATGGCTAGCGCCACATGTGAACTCAAATGGCTCCACAGTCTCCTGAGCTCGTTTGGTGTTTCTCATCCAGATCATATGCATCTTCTATGTGATAGCCAATCAGCTTTACATATGGCTCAAAATCTTGTCCATCACGAAAGAACGAAGCATATCGAAGTTGACTGTCATCTTGTGCGTGATGCTGTTCAGACAGGTGTCATCACAACTCAGTATGTTCATACCAGTGCACAACTCGCTGACGTTCTCACCAAGGCATTGGGTAGTCGTCAGTTTCAACATCCACTGGGCAAGTTGGGGGTGTGTGATCTACACTCTCCAACTTGAAGGGGGTGTTGAGATGATATTGACGAGATATTGTCAATATCTTCTCCATATCCTCATTGTTATTTTGTATATATCTTTTTCCTCATTTAAGCTATGTAAGTTAGGTAGCATAATCATAGGGATTGGATAAGATTCTCCTTGCTCACCCAGGATTGTACTTGTGTATATATTCTCATGTATCACACGGCAAAAAGGCCAAAGAAATAAAATCATTTTGGCTTTCCTCCATATTCTCGGTTTCAACTAACCCTATACTCTAGTAGTTTATTTTGTTTTATTTCCTTTGCATAAAAAAAATTAAGACTCACTACCCACTTTCTCTTTCATACTTTATTTTTCATATTCACAACTTTTTTTTGTAATCCTTGTATAAAAAGTCAAATTAGGAACCTTATTATCGGACAAAAGGAGTACTAAATGTAGAACTTTCGATCAAAATACAAAAAATATTTTTAAAAAATTGTTTTCAAAAAATATTTTTATTGTAACAAAATTTTAGTAAATTTTGATCAGCCTTAAATGATGGAGATAAACCGGATTTCGAACCGCTGCACCGAGGAGTTACCTGCACCGCTGCACCGATGTGAAAGTTACACAACGTTTCTCAATTAGCTTCTGCAAAAGTAAAACGTGTACTTCAAATGTAAAACGTTTTTCAGTTAGCTCCTGATTTCAGTCGTTTTTACATTATGTAGTACAATAAAAACGTTGTGTAGAAAACGTTTTACATAACGTGTGTAACTTTCATTCAGTGCAGCGGTGTACCATTTTTCGGTGCAGCGGTTCCGGGTCTAGATAAACCTAAGCTCCTCAGGAGTATTAGCGGTTCTGTATCCGCATAATTGCTCTAAATCCGTATACTCCGTAATTAGTTCTAGATATGCAAGACATGTCACACTCGCACACCCACTCAATTCCACATGCTAAACCGTGATCGTCTTCTTTCGTCCATCTATAAACGTCCAATCCAAACTACGAGTACTTTTTCTCTGTGTGACGAAAACGATGAGATTATCTTCTTCAATTTTCTTCTCCCTCGATAAATCTTCTCTCCCCTCCTTGAAAACTGTTGCTCAATCTCCCAATTTCTTCACCAATTCCAGAAATTCCGTTTCCTTGAAACCTTTTTCCGCCGGGAATATGCTTCTCTTTCCCGTCGCCGCCGGGAATCGTAATCTGTCGGTCGTTTCAGCTTCTAAATCCGACGATCAAGCTCACTCTTCTTCATTTCTGGTAATACCCAACTCTTATTTTCTTCAAATTTTGTGAATTCACTTTTAGACTGATATTTGATAGCTAATCAATCAAGAACCCCGACTGTAGTTATCAGTAGTAGCAATTAAGCATGGGAATCGGTACCTAGCTGGCGATGTACAAGTCCTTTTAAAATCTGGTGTTTGCAACAAGGTCGTTGTAGTATAGTGGTAAGTATTCCCGCCTGTCACGCGGGTGACCCGGGTTCGATCCCCGGCAACGGCGTTATTTTAATTTTTAGGTCTTCCTTTTCTCATGTGGTGTTTGATTGAACCACTTAAACTTGAGTTTTCAACCTCAAAAGGTTCAGACATAAGTGGCTCTCAAATTTGATGTCCTTAAATGTTGTTCCTTTTTCTCATCCGGTGTTTGCTAAAAGCACATAAACTCGAGTTTTCAACCAGATGTTAATTTTTTTGTTCGATATTACCATATGTCCAAATGGTATTACCAAGAAGAAGTGAAGTAGTATGCAGATTGGTTGAGCCGGAACATCTAAATGCCAAGGGGCTGCATTTCGTGAGTAACTGATGTACTCGGAATAGACATATTCCTCATGTTTAGCAGTTTACCTTGCACCCCATTTCATTATTCGTCATTTATTGTCAAACGCCTATTTCCCTCTTCTCTATCTTCTTTGTGTGTAGCCAAGAATTGCTTACTTAATTTTTATTTTGATGGTTTCAATGCTGAAATCTGCATACCATGATAATCAAGGCGCACCCAATTCTGATTGTTATGATTTGAATCTGTTAGAATTTAATGACCATCTCTTCTTTTCTTCAAAGTTTATGAGCTTCATTCTAGATTTATACTCCTACTTGATAGCTAAGCAAGCGCCCCCCCCCCCCCCCCCCCCCAACACAAACTGTTTGTTACTACCTCCGTCCAAAATTGCTCTTGTTCAAGAGCAATTTCGGACATTCATTTTGGGACAGAGGTAATAGCAATTTAGCATGCTCTTCCTGAAGTTGTTACTTAGCTGGGAATGGACCATAGTTACCGGGAACTCCCAACCCCCCCTCGTCCCACGTCCCGGGAACACGCGTCCCGGGTTCACAAGGGAACTCGACCCAAAGTACTCAAACAATCGTACCGGAAAATAAACGGTCACAAACGTAGAATCCTGTCTGCATTTACAATCTTTTATGGTTATACGCCTTTACATTATACTCTTTTATCTCCCTAAAAGTATATATACATAAATATATGTAAGTGTGTGTGTGTATATATATGTTATTATATTCAACTTAGTGATGTGTTTTCAACATAGAGCGTACCACGTTCCCAATTGATCCTACCCCCCAACGTACCCAAAATTTACTAAGTCACGTTCCTCGTTCCCGTACCCGTCCCGCGTCCCGAAACGTCCCACGTTCCTGGTAACTATGGAATGGACCATTGTGGTAGACAAAGTGAATTAAACAACAAGGTTGTTGTAGTATAGTGGTAAGTATTCCCGCCTGTCACGCGGGTGACCCGGGTTCGATCCCCGGCAACGGCGATTAATTTTTCTAATTCTTGTTTTTACTTTTGTTCCTTATGTTCTTTTTCTTGATTACTGAAAATATGGAAGTCTCAAAGTTTTTGATCTTCTTAAGATGAACTGATTTTCCATAAAACTCTAATCATGAAAACTGAAATATCCTTCACAGATGAAGTCATTCTTTAACTATTTAGTTTGTGTTTGGGTGGACAGTAGATATGAACCAATTAGATTGACATCAAATTGTAAACTTCCATACTTATAGCTACCACTGCTCGGATCGACCCATAGCTAAACTACCAATATTGTTATAATCCACTACACAGCTCACACTTGTTGCAAATTTCCTCTATATGTAACTTTTTTTTGGTAATCTTAGTCAATCCAAAATATGGACGTGATGAATGATGTTATTGTTTGCCAGTAGCCAACTCACATTGCACCCATGTTTCAATCTTTATCATTTATGGTAAAACCAACATACTTTTTTCCTTTTTCTCTATTTTATTTATGTGAAGCACAGAACTGCTTTCTTATTTTTGATGTCTATGAGTTTAACGCTGACTGAAGCTGTATATTGTGATAATCAAGGCCGCACTAACTTTACAAGTGCTGGTTTCTATTACAATTTCCTAATTACTCCCTCCGTCCCAAAATGATCTTCGCGTTTTACTATTCAAACTTTTTAAGGATATGAACACTTGCTTCACTAGCCATGGTTTGTTTATGCATTTTTAACTCCAAATTATATAAATGAGAAGAACTTTTTGGGACAATGAGAAATGGCATATATGAAGATCATTTTGGGACGGAGGGAGTATGTAATTACCATATTGATTGTCATTTTAATTTGCAGAGATTTAGTGTCAACAATTAAAGATTTTTGACCGCGTCCCCTTGTCTGTTTCAGGCAGGTGAATCATTCTTTAGGAATGTGTTGACCAGCATGGAAACAGTTTATATGAACAGAAACCCCACTGCCCATGCCATTTTGGAGCTTATCCGGTCTGCAGACGTTGATCAAATATGTTATGATCATCTAGCCTACAGGACATTTGGGGTATTATATTTGTTTATTTAACTTTGAAGTTCACTAGATTATGTGCAAAAAATGTTAGAAAATCAAATGTGGATCCTAAATGTTTTATGTTATTTCTTATGTTTATCATAATAGGTAAACGGTCATGGAATTGAATCAATTGCAAAATTCTTCCTAGACTTTGGTTATACTCAACGAGAAGAATTGAGATTTCCTGATAAAAAGTTGAAAGCCTTTTGGTTTGCTCCTCCTAGTTCGCAACCCGTGAGTCATGGCAGCGGTGTTCTTGGGCCCTTGCCTAGAGTGTTTATATCAGAGCTCCTTGTGGATCAAATGAGTCCTCAAACACAGGTTTGTTTTAGATTCGTTCTTGATTAAGCTGAGAATGTGAATCCATAATGGAGAAGCGTTGGATTTCTGATGCTCTATGTTTCTGTCATTTTCTCCTCGCCTGCAGGAAATAATTAAAAAATACACGGAAATATCCGGTTCTGGGAATAAGCATGCAGCCCTTGCAAGTGCTCTAGGTTCTTTGACATGGGGAAAGCCATCACATTCTGAATTCCAACAACTGGCCAAGTATGGAGTAATAGTTTTCTCAGAAGTAATATTTCATGCTTAATACTCCATCCGTCTCGGAAAGATAGTCTCATTTGACTGTTGATGGTGAGCACAAGTGAACTCTGACCAAACATAATTGTCAATCTAATCACCCTAGTGAAATTCAAATAATTGTTATTGATAATGGTTTATCAATTACAATTTAGAAATTGGGATGATTAGGTTGACATTAATGTTTAGTCAAAGGTCACTTGTGTTGACCATCGAGAGTCAAATGGGACCATCTTTCCCGGCCGGAGGGAGTATTTTTCATAAAGACCTTTTTGACTTTCAGTCTCACCTTTCTACTGGTATAATTCTAGTTTAAGTCATCAGATATTATGTGTTCCATGTGATTATCAAATTTCTCAGATGATTCTTTTGTAAAAAAAAAAAAAAAATACTAATATGGCTATTTCTAGGGAGAGCGAATACGCTGCTTGGACACTCGTTAATGGATATGCTGTCAATCATGTCACAGTATCTACTCACCGTTTGAAATCTCACTTGAAGAACATTAAAAGCCTGAATCAATTTATTGAGGACAATGGTTTCAAGTTAAACTCTGAAGGGGGAGTTCTAAAAGGTTAGTGATGCAATAAAACTTGCGGAAGATTTTTACTATGTGCTTAATTTGACTTGCGGTTGGAATCTGTAACTTATTGTTTCATTTTTTTCTTAATCTGTCAGTGAGCCCAGACGGTCTTCTGTTACAAAGTTCAACTGTGGCAGATTCAGTCCCTTTCCAGTTTTCTGATGGCATCGAGGAACTTGTTCCTTGTTCGTATATTGAGTTTGCTGAACGCCTTGTACTCCCACAATATAAAAGTTTGCCTGAAAATGAGGTTAGTAATGCTATCATTTTATACTCCCTCCGTCCCGCAAAAATAGTCTCACTTTGACTTTTATGGTCAACTCAATCGAACTTTGACCATAATTTCATGAAAACTAATTATCCTTATGCAATTCTAAAAATTGCTATTGATAGTATTCCTAATGGTGAATCAATTACTCTTTTGAAAATTGCATAGGAATAGCTACATTTTCATTTTCATTTTCATAAATTTATGGTCAAGATTCAAAATGAGTCTATCTATCCGGGACGGAGGGAGGAATAATTACTGCAACATTATTCTGAAGCTCTTTTTATGCTGATGATAATGATTAATTACATATTATGTGGTTTTTTTATACTCCCTCCGTCCCACTATAAGGTTCTTAGTCTGACTTTACACGGAGATTAAGAAAAAGTAAATGTTGTGAGTGTGGAAAGTAAAGTAAGAGAGAGAAAGTCGGTAGGGAGTTTTTGTTGTGAGAATGACAAGTGGGTGCCACTTTCCATTTTAGGTAATAAAGTAAAGTAAGAACCTTAAATTGGGACAAACTAAAAAGGAAAGTAAGAACCTTAAATCGGGACAGAGGGAGTATTCTAAAGGGGTATTTATGCTCCCTCCGTCCGGAAATGTCCACCAGTTTTCTATACTAAAATGTCCACCAGATTTTCTGATACCCGAGTACATTTTGTCAGAAAATTATGTACTTCCCTTTGTTTCTTGGTTATTATGTGTCATTTCGCTTTGCATAGGTTGAGGAGTTCCACAGGCGAGACGGGTTTGAGGTTGGAAATGCTGACAAGATTTTCGAGAGCACTTCCAGAGACCAATTGACCAGAAGAGCAGCATGAAAACTGTGGGCAAACATTTGAAAGAAATAAGTACTGTTTCGTACATTTGTCAGAAAGAGGCATGGTTTTAGTTTCTACATGTATGCATTCCTCTTCTTCTTGTGCAATAAAAGGAGAAGCTGTTTGCTCGAGTTGGATAATCTGCAAGTTACTACAAACTTATCAAAACCATTGAGAGGACCTTTCTCCTTTCCTCCCTAATTGATGAAAAACAAAAAATAATGAGAAAATGTTGGGGGAAACTAGTTTCTCCATAAGTTATAAAAAGTCCTTTTTTTATAGGGTTTTAGATTTGGGACGGAGATAATAACATTTTCCGTCTCACCATCCAACAAGCATTTAGATGTAACATTTCAGCTCCCAATCCATTAGATCAATTCGTTAAGGGTAATATTATCTTTAGCTTCTGCCTTTTGAAGAATACTCACTCCGTCCCAATTTAAACTTTAAAAAAAATAGGGTAATGACAATTTACGGTCCAAAGTTTGGGGTATGTGTGCCAATAGGGGTCTGATGTATCAATTTTGTCAATTTAGGGTCTAAAATTGACAACGTTAGTCAATTAAGGGTTTTTGGACTAAGTTGCAAAGAAAATCCAGTTAAGTAACAAAAGCACTTAACTGGAGTTTGTTTTGGATGTTCGCCTGGGCTTTGTGTCCTTCCACACACCCCTTATACAATGGACCCTAAATTTTCATGTACTCTTATTATTATATTTTCAAATAATTTTAATTAATTCAAAAAATAAAATAAAAAATTAAAGTGGTTTTCTTTTGGAACCATAAAAAATGAAGTTATAAACAAGGAAGCTACTAATAAAAAATAAAAAATAATTTTATAGAAAAAAATAAAATTATTAGAATATTAATAATGAAACAATACTAACCACCACCATCAAAAAAAAATGTCAACCTCCACACTTTCTTCTTTTTTAAAAATAAAGTGGTTTTTTTTTTTGGAATATAATTTTTTTGCACTTTCTTCTCTTTAAAAATTGTACTTTGTATTTTATAGAGGTTCTAAATGAAAAAAATATTTTTATTTTATTTCTTGAATAAATATTTTTGGCAAAGACATTTTAATTATTAGTTAATTTAATATAAGAAAATAAAATTTCATATTTCAAAAAAAAGATATTATTAATTTTCTTCGTCTAAAATGACGATATGCTGATGCAAATAATCAAAACAAACACCAGTTAAGTCTATGTGCAAAGCATGTGTGACTTAACTGGATTCTGTTAACAGAGTCGTTAAAAAAACCCAACCTGCACAACTTTTGCAACTTTAGACCCTAAATTGACAAAATTGATACATCAAACCCCTATTGGCACATACCCCCAAAACTTTGGACCCTAAATTGTCATTTCCCCAAAAAAAAATTGGGTTAGAATTTAAAAAAAAAAAATTGATGTGTTGTGAGTGTAGATGGTTTGATAGGAAAGAGAAAGTAGGGTAGGGAATAGTTAGTGGGTAATAGTTGTGGGGTTTGATGACGCCACGACTTTTGGGCCCCTTGGAGGGCGGCCAAAGAGTCGGAAAGAGCTTCCAAGATCATCAAGCGGTCGGATATCTGGCTATGAATATCTGCAAGATGAGCACACTGTTAGGACTAAAGTCGGGTTTGACCCCGGCTTAGGCCCTCAGGTGTGAGAGTAAGATCTAGGGAACTAAGAGCAAGGCCTTGAATGCCTTGGGTGTGTGTATGTGTAAGAGAGAGGGAGAGAGAGCACTCAAGAGAGTGTAGAGAGAGAATGTAGAGGATAGATCATACCTTTCACCTTAGATGAGGAGGAGTATATATATATATGAGGGATAAATGGTATATTTGTCCTTTTAGGGGGTCCTTCCTTTTGTATAGGGTAGGAATATATAGGTCACATATTTTAGGTATATAGACAGTATAAAAGGGGTATAAGGATACGTATAAGTACATCCAAAAAGCTAGGTTTCATCAAGTATGACATGTGGGGCCTACAAATAAAGAAATATAAAAAACTTTCTTTTTTAGGTTTTGAAGTTTAAAATGGGACACCAAAAATGGAGATTTTTGAAGTTTAAAATGAGACGGAGGGAGTATTGTCTTTTGATTCTACCCTCACACCAACAAGGGTCAGGTCATGCATTTGTTAAAGGCTGAATTTGGACTGTTGGTGCAGCCAGATTGATACGTAATCAGACTGTTCCCCATCAAATCCCAGATTATATACCAAACATAGTGTGTGTGTGTGTGAGAGAGATAGAGAGAGAGAGAGAGAGAGAGAGAGAGAGAGAGAGAGAGGAATTCAAAGCAGAAGCATTTTCTTGAATGAACTTTGAGCTCCTCTTACATTACATTCTCCTGCTCAAGAAGGTAATAGTTACTAAAAGATCACAACAACATAGTTCATGTCTGTCCCTCTGTTTCTTTGCCAGTACTGGGATGGCAATATATTTATAGTCATCAAAAAGGAAAAAAAAGTACAATAAAAAGGGTGGAAACCAAATCAATAATTACCAACCCACTGCTATTGCTTATCCTTTGGCTTTGGTGAGTTTTGGGGATACTGATAATGATACGGAGAAGCCTGAGTACCGTTTGGTATCGAAAGGCTTCTCGGAGGTTGTTGTTGCTGCCCATTCTTTGAAAACGACCCGCCCTGTATTCTCTGCCCATTTCTACTACCACTCGGGCTCGACCCGACACGGTCCGCTTGAATCGTCTGGAAGTAAAAAGACGAGCTAGCCATGTCTTTAAGGTTTGGAAGTGGCTTTAGATATTCAACTACTTCACTCATTAGAGGCCTCACTTTGGGGTCACGGCTCAGGCAACGGGAAGCCAGTTGGGCAGCTTTCTGGGCACCCTTTATTGAGAAATGGCCTTCGAGTCGAGGGTCTATAAGCTTATAAAACCTCCTTCTCTCTCCTAAGTGGGGCCGGGCCCACTCCACGAGGTTGTGTTCCCCGTTTGGCCTGTTCTTGTCCATTGACCTTCTACCGGTCAACATTTCAAGCAAAACCACGCCAAAGCTATACACATCACTTCTTGACGTTAAATGTCCTGGGAAAGCGAAATACCATTAGGTTATAAAAAGGGTGTTAAAAAAAAAAAAAAAAAATCATTAACATTTTTATATATATTTTTTAATTTTTTTCTTAGTTTAACGGAAAAGTTAACCTGTCATGACATATTCTGGTGCAGCATAACCATAGGTTCCCATTACACGAGTTGATACATGAGTCTTATCACCCTCTGGACCATCTTTGGCAAGACCAAAATCAGAAAGCTTGGCATTGTATTCCTGAATGAAAATGAAAAATAAAATAAGATGACAATGAATGCCACGCTAAGGCTTAATTGGATAATTTCACGTGTTTTTATTGTCACATACTGCATCTAATAAAATGTTGGAGGTTTTAAAATCACGATATATAACCACCCTTGCTGCTTCCTCGTGAAGGAAAGCAAGACCCCTCGCAGCACCAAGAGCAATTTTCATCCTGATAGACCATGGAAGAGGCAGAGATCCTACACATAATATGGTAAATATTAGAAGAGGGTAATAAATTTTAAGTGAATATATGTCCAAAAATTGGCAAGTCTGCCCCCAAAAGAATAACAAACCAGAGAAACCATTTGAAATTAAAGTGTCACGGAAACTGTAGTAAAGAAAGAGAGACAATGCAATGAAGAGGATACATACTTCTAAAAAGGTGGTTCTCCAAGCTTCCTCGAGGCATGAATTCATACACTAGCAACCTTTGATCTTCTTCAATGCAGTAGCCAATCAGTTTGACCAAGTTGGGATGTATAAGGTCACCCAGAAAATTGACTTCAGCCTGCCAGTAAGAAGCTATTTCAGAACACAAAGAATTAAAAGGACATACTCCCTCCGTCCCCTAACTAAATGTCACACTTTCCAATTTTGCATGTCCTAAAATAAATGTCACATTCAACTAAGGAAATGATGTTAATGCAATTTAGCCATTGTACAGGTAATAACAAGTGATGCACATTGCTTATAAACATTGACCAAGTCAAATACGACATCTGTTACGGGACGGAGGTAGTAAAACAAAAGAGCGAGGCCATCCGGTGCAAGAAAAAGGGACAAAAGTAAAACATAAATAAAAAAAGGATTAGAAAGCATCAAACCAGCCATTCTTTGTGACCCTGAAGCCCATCATGATTGAGTGTCTTCACAGCAACAGTAAGGCCCGTGCCAGGTTTCACAGGTGCGGTACCATTTTCTTCAATCCAACCTTTAAATACGCACCCAAAACCCCCTTCACCAAGAAGACTTTCTGGTCTAAAATTTCTTGTCGCCGACTTCAGATCATTAAAAGCAAATTTACGAAGCCGAGATGCAATTTTAAGTTCCTCCTCGAGTTTTGACGTGGATGAATTACTTTCAGCAAGACTAGTGGTACTTGATGAAACAATTGCATTAACTGGTTGGTCTCTACTTGTCTCATTTGCCGATTTACTATCTGATAACACATGAGTGAAATCAGCATGTAAGAACAAAGGCTGAGCTACTAGATAAGGGAATTAAGTTGGAATGAAAGACAGATAAATTACTAAACATATGGATGGTGATGAAAGCCATCCTGCCTAAGTATCAGGTGGCTTAGCTGAGTTAGATATGCCCAGCATAATCGTAAATCTATTACTAATGGGAAAGATCGTCATGCATAAAGCAAAAGTAAAAAAAGAAACGAAATTATCCACTTTCAGAAAGTATCTTACTCACAAGACTACCAGTTTGTAAGTATTAACCATGCCACCTAAAATGAGAGCGCCTTATCGATATCCCCAATTTATATGTTCTTAAGTATTTATAATCACAAAGAATAACTGAGAAATTACCCCGAAATTACCTTTAGTTATTATTGTATGTTGGCCATGCCTTCCTTTTATTTTTTGCGTTCGACAGGGCATATTCAGGAGGAGGGGAAGAAGGGAATTTCATGTTATGAAGAAAATACTCCTAGAGAAAATGAACACAGCTTAACAGTTCCTTTATCGACGCAATAAGATGGTAACATAACTGATTATTACAGGTTTAACATGCAATAAATGTCACCATGGAGAAATATAATCCAAGATGAACAGAAAATGAAGGGCACTTGGTAGTATGTCCATGGATCCAAATGAAGGGTGTGGTCAACACCCATATTCTTGTCAAGCATCTGTTTTTTCCCCAAGTCAAGTCCGTCGCCTGGTCTAAACAAGTCAGAGCATGTATAATAGTTTTGTATTTGCCTGTATTGTCAAGAGGTAAAGCACGATCCTGTTTTCATTAGTTCCACACTTCCGAAATGAGAGTTTATCCCTGTTTACAAGCTCATTCAAACATACGATCCCGGTTGTACTACTTCACATTTTAGATTTTCGATACCATGATAAATTCATAGAGAAGTATTCCCAGGTTACCTTGCTTTCATAAAAATGATTCAGATTGGTCCAAATACATTTGTTCAAAAAAAAGAAAAAAAAAAAAATCAATTTACAATTTAGCATGGCTAACCCATTCCTCAAGTTCATGACCTAAAAAAAGACCTAAAGGCACATGAGTTTTCTAGCTTCTTAATTAACTGACATGCCCAATAAAGTTCTCCTACTACATGCTCCTTAATCAACAATATCCTCAATACTCCCTCTGTCCCGAAATGATCTTCTCATTTGGCATTTTTCATTGTCCCAAAAAGTTCTTCTCATTTCAACAATTTAGGCTTAAATGTGCATAAACACAACATGGCTAGTCAAGCAAGTGCTTATATCCTTAAAAAGTTTGAATAGTCAAACGTGAAGATCATTTTGGGACGGAGGGAGTATGTTCTTAAATCTTAATACCACTATTCAATGATGTTTAAACTTGTCCCCTTGCCTTCTTTAGTGCGTATGCGCGCCTTAATGCATTTTCAGGCTGTCTTCTTATATTTCCCTCTTCAAAAGAAAAGTGTCCTTCACTTATCAGCTGTTACCTTTGTACTTGGTTCATTTTATCACTGAATCTTGACATATCTCCTCTCCTTTGCTTTCTCCTCTGACCCATCTTCACTGCCAACTGACCCAAAACCCAGGGTCCGTCTAAATTTGCTTGTACTTAGTCTAGCCAATCTTCATTTCTATTTACATTCCTTCCTTTGACAAATCTTCTTTATCCTTTCCTCTCACTCGTAAGCTATATCCTTTACCTAATTGTCTCATCTTATTCACATTCATAATCAATAAATCAACCTTTTTGCACATATCAAAGCTACATAACTCCTGGATACTCAACAGACCATCATCTTAAAACCACTAACCATCATCTTAAAACCAAGGATCACGCAAGGCTGGACATCCGTCTAAGACATTTACTGCTTGGTACAATGTCCTTTAAAGGAGGTATATGCCGTCAGAGGAGTGAAAAATGACACTTTCTCTGTCCAAAAAAACAGTATTTCTTTAGTTTATCCCCAAAAATAGTCCCCTCTCTAAGAAATGCAATAATTTTACTGCAATTTCAAGAAGATACAAGCAAGTGAAGTGGCGTTCGTAATTGTTTGACTTGTCAGTTGGGAATAACTTTTGGGGATGAAGGGAGTATAACCCACCAAGGGAGAGGGGGGAAGGGCCAAGCCCATCATCTTCCCTTCAAATACAATCTTATCCAATCCCCTTTGCCATCCCTAAGACAGTGACACGCCTTCCCTGAACCACTACTATTGACATGCCAAACTAGATTCTTGGCTGCATTTCACTGCAAATCGTAAATCTTGAATCCATTACTAAGTTGTTTTACTTTTACTAGGTGCTACAAAAAGGATTAGAAACTGAAATAAAATTGAATCATCATATCTCTGCTTGCTTAAAACATTGCGTATATCATCTTTCGAGGGATCAAACGAGCAAGTTGCAAAGCAAATTATTTTTCAGTTCGCCTTCCTCACAAGATCCATAAGTAAAACAGATCAGTAACTAAATATGTAATCCACTACTCCCACAAATCTTAATTCAACAAACATCAAACCACAAACACTACTAGAAGGTTACAAGCACCACCACCAACCTGGTAATCAAATCCACTAATACACCAACAGAAATGCAATTATTCTTCCGATTTGACAATTATTCTAACTAAACCAATCAGAAAACATGGATCGTTCTGAGACCAACATCCATAATATCATTTGATAAATTCAACACGGCAAAATGTTTAACAGCATTGCAACAATAAACTACCCGAGCCCAACAGGTATAATCAAAAATACATTTCATGTCAAAAACTACATTCTTTCTCCACATAATCGACCTTACCACTACAATTTACCAACTTCAAAGCAATCAGTTATCAGGAAAACAATGAAACGGCATTTTATCGAGTTGAGATAAGAGAAAGCAAGCTCAAACTAGCTTGAACAAAATAAGTCAAAAAGAAAAAAAAAAAAAAAAAAAACACATAGAAACAACTAAAGAACAAATTAAAACCCATTTCAAGGTGAGTGAAAAAAATTACCACAGTTAGTACTGATGCCACTACTTGAGCTATCAACTTTAGATCTTGAAGAAACACAGCTGCCAATTCCCAGTCTCCTCAACCCAATCCAACACCCAGTCTCCTCCTCCTCCACAACCCCATCCTCTGTCCTATTCTTCTTCTTCTTCCCATTTTTACCCTTTGATTTGACCACGTCCCAAGACTCTACTTTACCAATATCATCTGCTAATTTCATCTTTCAACAAACCCTAAATTCAAACATCAAAACATCCTCCAAAATCCCCAAATTGCAACGAACCCCACCTCCTCTCCCACCCCTTGCCACAACCAAAAAATACCACCACCAGTTCACACTCCCAAGACACCCTAAAAATTCAATCTTTTTGAAAGAAAAAAATACCCCACAATCAATTAAAATAGGTCACACCCAGTCGAGAAAATTAGAAGGAAAAAAAATAAAAAAATCTTTTACTTCAGAAAGAAAATTCCTCCAAGAAAGAAGATAAATTTACGAAAATAAAGCAGAACAAATTCAAGAAATCAAGAGAATATTACTCTGAAAAGAATGAAGGGTTAAAGAGATTCAGATCACACACCCCTCCCCCCTAGACCCTTCAAAAGGAACGTGAAGAATATTTGCTCTCGGCCCAAAACAAAGAAAACACACACACACACACACACACACAGAGTGAAAGCTGTATCAGATAGATAATCTCAGTTTCAAAAGTACCCACCCAGTAATGGTCTGCCCCCTTCTCCCTCCTCACTACTCTTCTCAAAAAGTCTCTCAAATAAGCTTGACTCTTTCAAACCCCAACATTAAAAAAAAAAAAAAAAAAAAAAAGTACTTTTTTCTCCTCAAAAAATGAATATTTAAATTTTAATTTTAAAATACTGTATTGTAGGAGTATAAAGTTTTTTTGTTATACAATTAAATATTAGAAATTTAAAAATGTTTTTTGTCCACTTTTCAGATATTTATAAATATTTTTATTCATTTTTAAATATATAATTTTAGAAGTATAAAGAAAATAGTAAAAAATTAATAAAAAATGTCCAAAAAAAATGTTTTCAAAGAAAACATGCATTTTTAAAGACAATTTTTTTTAAGATGAACAATTATTTTAATACAAAAGAAATATAAAATCATAAGAGTTGAGGAAATAACTTAAGAATAAAAACTTGTATATACACCATGAATTATCTGGTTCTTTCTCACTTTTCTAAAGTATAATCAACGACTAACAAAATCAAAATGTAGCTGCCCACGGAATACGGGCAGATAACGCCAATATTCCCAAAATACCCCTGAACAAGCTCTGTGAAGTGGGAAAAGGAAATGGTTTTAGAAGGAAGAAAGCATAAAACGTATAGCAGTCAGCTTCGGCAGGAGGAGAGGTGGAAAATGAGGGCAGTTCGGTCAGGAGAGAGAGTGTGTAGGCCCCATATGTATGATGACGTGTCATGTGATGATCTGCAGACGCAAACACGCGAGTCAAGGGTGACACATAAGGGGTGGCATCTTATTTAATTTAATTAATTATTGGGAAGGTATAAATATAATGAATTGTGTGTTATTTAAGAGTATAATGAAATTGAGTAGTTAGGGTTGTGTGATTTTTTTGTTATTTTCTAAAGATGCTAAAAAGATATGCAAACATGAAGCACTTAATCGTGCAGAAAAGTGGGTTTTATAAAATGAAATTTTCAGAGAAATCAAATTGAACATAGAGCTGAGGAAATTGTTGATTTAACTATTATTAGTTCCGTCTTAAAATAAATATTTAAAACAAAATATTGTTGATCAAAAAAATAAAATGAGACGAAAGAAATACCTATTTGAATATTTGATGATTTAAAATAACCTAACTAATAATATCTTCTTTAAGATGTGGATAGTAAAAAATTATATATCTGCTATTAAAATTGCTTAAATGTTAGTTTCAAAATATACACTCATTTGTTCAGTTCTTGAATTTATGTAAAAATGTCAAAATAAATAATTTATTCAATTAAAAGATAATCATAAGTCGAGAGTTTTTATCTTCTCTCCATTGTGAGAGTCTTTGCCTTCTCTTCATTGTGAGAGCATTCGAGAGATGTTCTTATTTTTTTTCTTGTTGCAATCCTCGGGATGTTTGGTTTGACATTTATTTGTTCACCAAAATGCATCACCAATTTATGTTTTCAACGATAAACTTTTTTAATGTATGAATTTTCTGAAGGCCATCGTTGAGCAGTGTCCAAGTTATGATTATTGGAGGAGCATTTAGGCATCACTAGTCATTGGCGTTCAATGGAAATTTGGTTCATGGCTAGGCTTCAATTCTCGAGATTTGTTAGGCATTTTTTTGCGGCAGGCAATTTTTCGATGATTGCACGTCTCTCTAGAAATCCTGAATTTTATATGAGCCTTCGACTGTTGTGTTGTGGAGCGCCATCTTATCTATGTTTATTAATAAAAGTTTGTGTTTGTTTGCTTCAAAAAAATAAAAAATAATCATAAGTCAGATTCTTTACATACGTGTTTTATTTATTTGTATTTTTTATTAATTCATAATGACATGAAGGCTACAGCTAGACCTATAAATAGGCTAACATAAAATATTATTAACCAATGATTATTATATTAAAAAATAATTCATTTTTGGAAGAAAAGAAAAAATATATAAATACCACTATTTCTTTGAGATGAGGGTCTAAGTCAAACACTAAGAGCTTGATCAATTTGAGTTGAGTTTCATGATCAATTGATCATATAACACATACTATTATTGTTCTTATATTGTGTAACCACTATCTATCTATCTATGTTGATAAGACAGGGACCTTAGCTACGGATAAAGTCAATTGCCAATGTCCCCTTCTCTTTCTCTTACTCCCTCGTCCTATACTAAAGTTCTTACTTTCCTTTTTTGTTTGTCACAGACTAAGATTCTTAATTGCTTTATTACTTAAAATAAACCATGAGACCCACTTATCATTCTCACAACAAAAACTTCCTACCCACTTTATGTCTCTTATTTTCTCTTACTTTTTCATACTCATATATAACATTTATTTTTTTTAATCTCCGTGTAAAGTCAAACAAAGAACCTTAGTCTGGGACGGAGGGAGTATTATTTTTTTTTCATAATTAAAATGAAAAAAAACTAAGTAATTTATACTACTCCCTCCGTTCCAAAATGATCTTCTTATTTGCCTTTTCTCATTGTCCCAAAAAGTTGTTGCCATTTCTATAATTTAGGCTTAAAAGTACATAAACACAACATGACTAGTGAAGCAAGTGTTAATATTCATAAAAAGTTTGAATAGTTAAACGTGAAGATTATTTTGGGACCGGGAGAGTATTAAATAAATTGAAGTTGTCACTGCGGACAGTCAATTGCCAATGAATACAAATGTCAAAAAGTGTCAGCAGCAAAGCATTATTTGAGGTATAATTGTCAATTACAATTGGGATTTTGCCGTGAGATCCCGAGGTATAACCCTTATTCTTTATAAGGACAAGTCATTTTTTAAATCATCCAGAGAGAGAGGGGGGGGGGGGCAATGGTATATTCGGTATTTAAAAATATTACTCCCTCTGTCCCTAAATAAATATTTCATCGGTTTTTCTAACGTGTGTCCTAAGGGCACATGTTAAGCGATTTAAATATGGAATTCAACACTTTTATATGCTTCCATTAATATTTAAGATTACATATATAAACAATATATTTTGTTAATTATGGAAATAAATGAGTTAAAGCAAGTTAAATAAACATTTCGATTTCCTTATTTAAATCACTTAACATGTGCCCTAAGGGCACATGTTAGAAAAACCGAAATAAAAATTTAGTTTTGCAAGTATAAAGAGACTAGTGAAAAAATTGGTAAAAAACAAAAATAACTAAGAACAATGTTATTTAAAAAAAATACATTCATTTTAGGACAAAATTAAGTTTCTTAAAAATAGACATACATTTAAGGACAAACAGAGTATAATACTAATTAGGAGCTTTTTAATACTCTCTTCATACCAAAATGATCTTCATATTTGACTATTCAAACTTTTTAAGAACGTGAGCACTTGCTTTACTAGCCATGTTGTGTTTATGCACATTTAATCTTAAACTGTAAAAATGAGAAAAAAAAATTGGGACAATAAAAAATGGCAAGTGAGAAGATCATTACGGGACAGAGGGAGAGGGAGTAATGTGATTTCCTTATATAGATGAACCCGATGTGAATAACCAAACTTTCTTGTCCTCTTTAAGCATTGCTGAGTACTTTAGGGACCTTAAAATAACCTCATTAAAAATATGATATCTTCTAATACACGCAATAATAAGTAAATAAGTATAGTAAAATAATGAGTATTTAAGGCCTAATAATGCATGTTCTTAATGACTTTTAGAGAGGGAATGCAAGCTGTTGCGTCCTTTTCAATGAAGGATAGTTTAGACATAATATGGAGATTAAGCTCCGTCAATCTGACATTTATAAAAGGAAAAAAAAAAATAACTTTAGCTTTGTACTTAAAAAAGGTATTAAATGAGATGAAAATTATTTAGTAGTGACCTTCATTAAGATTTTATTTTAAAAAAAAAAAAAAAAACTTTGGTTTTTGACATGTAGTAGCCCTACCATTTGCTGAATTTAGTAAGAATAAGAACCGAATCATTTCTCAAAAAAAAAAAAAAAAAAAAGAACCGAATCATGAAGAAGGTTTATTTTTAAGAAAAATTGTTCATAAATATTAGGGTTAATTGCAATTTGGTTACAGGATATTGCAATTAGTTATCGAATATGTAAATGTTCAAATCCGATCTTAAGTTCGTGTTAAAAAATAGTGATTTATTTCATTATTAACAATCTATTACTCCCTCCGTTCCGGGTAAGTTGCAACATGGTAGAGGAATCACAAAAATTAAGAAATGAGAATAATGAGTGGTTGAGAGGAAGAGAGAGAATGAGTGGAGAATAATGAGTGGTTGAGAGGAAGAGAGAGAATAAGTGGAGAAGAATGAGTGGTTGGGAGGAAGAGAGAGAATGAGTAGAAGATTATAAAAGTAATAAAGAGTTTCCTTATTTGGCATTGTTGCAACTTAAGTGGAATGCCCAAAATGGCAAGTTGTTGCAACTTACCCGGAACGGATGAAGTATTTGGTAAAGAAACTTATCAATAATATAATATGGTCAATATAAGAAAATGATGTGGTACTGATTTTTTTTTAAATATTAATATGTTATAAAACTATTGTGAAAATATTGAAAAAACACGTTTACGCTAACTTAGTGTGAATCGTCTTTTTAAAAATGGCGCGGTGACATTTTTGTAATAAACGAGAAGTTGTTTTAAAACACGCGGTGACAATTTTGTAAATAACTGACGCTTATCGTAAGTGTCAGTGTTAGTGTTAAAAAGTGTCAGTCATGTTACACTGACACTTATTAACACTACTACTGACAGTTTTAGTAAGTGTCAGTATCAATGCTTATAAGTGCTAGTGTAATGGCTGACACTTTTAAACACTAACACTGACACTTTTGAAAAGTGCTAACAACAATATTTATAAATGCCAGTCTAAATGACTGCAACTTTGTAATATTAACTCTGGCATTTACGATGCTTACCAGTTATTTACAAAAATGCCGTTTGTTTTTAAAAGAAGTGCTAGCGTCTTTTGGAAAAACATTTTTCCTGGCTTTTCTATCCTTAAGGTAAAACACGTTTTTCATAAGACCTACTCAACACTATTATATACTCCTTCCGTTTCACGTCACTTGAGAATTTTGGTCAACTTAAGATTGTGTTGATCAAGACTTTATAGAAAACTCGATGATCTTAATAAAAAATAAAAAAATATTATTGAGAGTGTATAATTTTTAAATATTTATTATAATCATATTTTTTTTTTATAAAGTCCTTATCAAAACGATCCTAAGTTGATCAAAAGTCTCAAGTGATATGAAACAGTATTCAATTTATAAATAAAAATATTCAATATTTAAACTACTAATTTTCTTAATAGATGATACTATGTTTATATTATTGTAAAATTTGAATATTTAGAAAAGAATTTAGTTTTTTTATGTAGATCAAAATAATTTATTTTTCAAATCCTTAAATTTAAGAATTATTAATAAACACCTTCAAAATTAATGTATATTCAAACTAATTGATTTACTTATAGATCATTTGCACATAGAGACTTGACAAACTTTTTTAATTTAAATGAGCGTGTTTTAGATACAGAAATAAAAGCAACAAAACTAGCTGGATGTAGACATAAACCTAGCAAACAATAATATTCGATACTCTAAGATTTAAAATACAAAATGCTTCAAATGTTTGTTGCAAGAAGCACCCCTTTTCAACTTTGACCAAAAAAAATCATATTCTATGATCTCAATATTCACAAGCCAAAGGCTTCCTAAAAAGCAGCTTCACTCCTATGTTTTTTTGTTTTTAAGGAAGTTTTACGTGAGACGGTCTCACACATAGAGAAAAAATGGGCTTGCTCCGCCTCACTTATAAAGGGCAAACCATTTATTCTCTCAACGAAATCCGTCTCACGTGTGAGACCGTCTCACACAAGTTTTTGATATGTTTTTATTTTATGATACGTACATCTAATCATTTCACAACTACTTCTTTGAAAACTCAACATGAGATTGAGAAGGAAGTTGGCATAGAAAGTATTTACTCCAAGATTTTTTTTTAGGGACATTTTCTTAAAAGCCCTTCATTCTAACTTTTATTTTTAAAGAAAACACAATATTTTTCTAATTGCTCAAAAACCCAAGGGACAAAAATAGCCAAGAATACCCCTAACTACCCCTTATAAAGGTGCTTCCCCTTTCTAGGCCATATTTTCAGGTCATATTTTCATCCCGCTCTGAGATTCATGTCTCAGACTCTTAGAAACACTGAGAATCATGTTTCAAACCTATAAAAATACTAAAAATCATATCATAAACGTATAAAAACACTGAGAGACATGTCGCATGCCTATAAAAACATTGAAAGTCATGTCACATACCTATAAAAACACTTAGAACCATATCACATACCTATAAAAACTAGGGGTGTCAGCGATTCGGTTCAAACCGCGGTTTGAGACCGAACCGAACCAAACCATGTGGTTTGGTTTGGTTTTTATGATTCCGTGGTTCAGTTTGGTTTGATAATATCACAAACCGTGCGGTTCGGTTCGGTCTGTGGTCTGGCTCTTATAAACCGACCAAACCGAACCGAACCGAACCGTATCAAACCGAACCGCGGAACCGAACCGCGAAACCGAACCATGGTCTATACCGAGAGACCGAACCACTGTCTAAACCGATAAATTGAACCTTGCTCTGACTATTTGTATCCACCTCTTCCCCCTTCCCCTTCTTTCCTTCTCAGTGTGGGATAAATGTATTAACTCCTCTTCTCAAAAGCCATGGCTCTACAAATTCAAAAGAATTCAAATCAAATAAAAAATGTCTCCCATCAAACCCCAAAATTCCTCCCCGCCATGGAAAGTCCTTGTTCTCGTCACCCACCACCTCGACCCCAAAACCCTAGCCACCGCCGCCTGCGTTTCCAAATCATGGTCCATTTCCATGTCCTCCGACCATATTTGTGAAATTGGAATGGAGTTGTAGTTGTAGAGTGTATTTAGAACTTGATTTTTTTATTTAGTAGGATATATGTTTCCCACATCGAAAATGAAAGAAAGGGAAAAAGGAGAAAGTGGATATAAACATGAGGTAGGGTGCTGCTGATTAAAACAAGAGTCACCTTGAACTGGATAAATTATTTGAACCTCGGTCTGGACCTCGGTTTGGACCTTGGTCTGAACTGCGGTTTGGATTTTGGTTTGAACTGTGGTTTGAACCGATATTTGAACCATGGTTTGAACCGCAGTTCAAACCAAACCATGGCAGTTTGGTTCAGTTCGGTTTGGATGTTCTTGTGGTTCAGTTCGGTTTGGAAAAATTCAAAACTGATGACTAGCGGTTTGGTCTCTAAAAACCCCCAAACCGAACCGAACCGAACCATTTACACCCCTAATAAAAACACTTAGAACCATGTCACACACCAATAAAAATACTTAGAACCATATCACGTACCTATAAAAACACTTTGAACCATGTCACATGCCAATTATAACACTTAGAACCACGTCACATACCAATAAAAATACTGAGAGACATGTCACATACACATAAAAACACTTAGAAACATATCATATACCTCTAAAAATATTGAGAGCCATGTCACAAACCTATAAAAACACTGAGAGTCATGCCACAGACCTATAAAAACTCTGAGATACATACAAACCTATAAAAACATTGAGAGTCATGTCTCCGACTTGTAAAAACACTAAGATACATGTCACATACATATAAAAACACTGAGAGACGTGTCTCAGACCTATCAACACACTATGAGACGTGTCTCAGACCTATAAAAACACTGAGAGACATATTTCAGACCTATAGAAACACTGAGAGATGTGTCGCAGACCTATGAAAACACTGAGAGACATGTCACATACCTATAAAAACACTTAGAACTATGTCGTAAAAATATAAAAACACTGAGAAACGTGTCGCAGACCTATAACAATACTGAGAGACATGTCACATACCTATAAAAACACTAAAAGACATGTCGCAGACATATACAAATAGTGAGAGACAAGTCACATACCTATAAAAACACTGAGAGCCATGTCACAGATCTATAAAAACACTAAGAGACATGTCACAGACCTATAGCCATGTCTTACACCTGTTAAAACACTGAGAGCCATGTCATAGACTAATAAAAACATTGATATCCATGTCTTAGACCTATAAAAACATTGAGACACAAGTCACATACCTATAAAAACACTGAGAGCCATGTCGCAGACCAATAAAACACTGAGAGCCATGTCTCAGACCTATAAAAACACTGAGACACAACTCACATGCCTATTAAAAGAATGAGAGACGTGTCGCAGACCTTTAAAAACACTGAGAGATGTGTCATAAAAACACTGAGAGACATGTCATAAAAACACTGAGAGACATGTCACAGACCATTAAAAACAGTGAGAGACGTATCCCAAACCTATAAAAATACTGAGAGACATGTATCATACCTATAAAAACACTGAGAGACATGTCGCAGACCTATAAAAACACTGAGAGACGTATCTCAGACCTATAAAAACACTGAGAGTCGTGTCGCAGACCTATAAAAACACTGAGAGACGTGTCACAGACTTATAAAAACACTGAGAGACATGTCGCAGACCTATAAAAACACTAAGAGTCATGTCACATACCTATAAAAGACTGAGAGACATGTCTTATACCTATAAAAAGACCGAGAGACATGTATCAGACCTATAAATAATCTGAGAAACGTGTCTCAGATCTACAAAAAGACTGAGAGACATGTCTCAGACCTATAAAAACACTGAGAGACATTTCACGGACCTATAAAAAACTAAGAGCTATGTCACAAACGTATAAAAAAACACTGAGAGCCATGACTCAGACATATAAAAGCACTAATAGCCATGTTAGAAACCTATAAAAATAGTGAGAGCCATGTCACAGGCCTATAAAAAGACTGAGAGCCATGTCACATACCTATAAAAAGTCCAAATTTGGTGGAAGCACCCAATTATTCCACATGGTGTGGAACATCCAAACTCCAAAGTCCAAAAGCATTTTCAATGCCCTATAAATCCCTAAAAAAATATTACTCCTTCCTCCGTGTTATATTAATAATCTGGTATAACTTTTCAAACATATTAATAATTATGTACTAAGTCTTAAAAATTTAGTAATTTTAAAAATGAGACTAGCTTTCAGACAAAAAAATAAAATAAAAAATAAGACTATTATTTTGAGAAGGATGGATTAATAGCTTGAACTGACCCCACACCAAACTTTACTCGTACCAACCGGCCATAATCTGTTTAATTTAATTTATTTTTTTGTTGTGATTTGTTTTCAATATTCATTTTCAGATGGAGGGTACATTTGACGTATACAGTAGCTTGTGTAATACTCCCTCCATCCCAGTGCATAAACAAAAGATTATTTTGGGACGGGAGTAGAATGGTAGTACTAGTAAGATGATTACATATTACTATTGTTATAATCAAAAAAGTTATACCGTTTACATTTGATTTATGTTCGCTCGGGTATAAACATTAATTTCGTTATAATTACCCAAATTTGGACTTTTTCATGTGTATTTGTTTGTGATTTTTTAATAATCGTGTCAAAACAAATAAATAAAAGAAAAATAAAACCAAAAATAGAAGCAAGGCCCAAATTTTATGTAATAGGAACAAAGAATGTATATAAAAAAAATCAATTGAAAAAAATAACTAATCTAAACTCAAACAGCAACAATTCTTAAATAAAATAAAAAAACGATAGAAAAAACACTCAACGATTCCAATATCCATTTCAAAAATGAATTATTTTTATGTCATCAAATCTAATTAAACCGAGAATCACATTTGAATTCCAAATAAGCAGTATGCTTATATTTTCCTCATCATAAAACAGAATAAAGAATGGCATAGTTGTCGTTGTACGGAGTAGCAGCGCCGACGCCTGATTTAGATCCAGCAAATCCCGCCTGCCCCGAGCCATGATCATCTCCGGCGTGATTAGCAGCGGCGCCACCGTAATTACCGTGGTTGTTGTCGGCGGGAGGATGATAATACATCCTTGCAGTCTGAGGGCAGTGCGAATGAAATCTCGCCACAATCCTCACACCAACGTCCAAAATCTCCGTGTATTTCCCCATTTTCTCCTTCCCCCTCCGATCGAATTTCACTTCAATTGGCTGATTTTTCCGGCAAAGGAGGGGAGAGAGAAAGAGACGGCAGAGAGAGATAAATTGAAAGAGAGAGAGAGAGAGGACGGAGGAGGGGGCACCGTCACCAGATTCGAACGAAGGAGCGAAGGAGGAGTTAGATTTGGGAGGTCGAAGCCGTAGAGGTCGCCGGCGGGTGAGATGGATGACTGGAAAAGGGGTTTTAGAGGGAGAGAGTGAGGGTTGAGAGAGAACGTGTGTGTGAGAGTGAATGAGGGGGAGGGGTAATTTTGGAATTAAAGTATTTCATTAAAAAAACAGTGGACCTACTAGAAATAAGCTTCTCATTTAGTGGACCCGAACGAAATAAACGAAAGTATGTGTCCTGTTTAAAAATTTTGTTTTGTTTGGAGGACTTTTGAGAAATTTTTCCTTTTTTTGAATGTCATTTATGCCACTTAATTATAGTTAAATGCCATTTTTTAAGTTATTGACATTAAACTTACTAATGCCATTTTTAGCGATAATAATAAAAGAATTACTAGTACATATTTAGTATTGTCCCAATTGATTAACTAGAACTCGAGAAAAGCTCAAGCTCGTATTTATAAATGAGCTATAGCTCAAAACTCCACGGCTCAACTCAGGTCGTCTTGTTTATAGCCATAACTGGTTTCTTCACAAAATAATGCCCATTAACTATATGCAGTCAACATGGTTAGCTAATAATAAAGCCCATTTACTAGCATAATCAAGAAAAGAAAGCCCAAGCTACAATACCAGCTTACATTTATTTCCTCATTCTTAAAGAAAAATGAGTCCCTTGTCTCTAGTGATGGCCAAACGTAACTGGAACTGGACCGGAACCACTAAACCGGCCCGTAACTAAACTGGAAAGCCTGGAACTGTCTTGAACCTTGACGAAAATTGGAATCGTGTGAAGCGGGACCGTTTGTAACATGAGTCGGTTCCGATTTATCCCCTCTGAAAACCGTGAACCGGCGGTTCCGAACCGCCATGAACCGCCTAGACCGAACCGGAATCGGAATCGTCGATCAGCAAAACCGTTAGAAAACAGTCAAAATTGTTAGATTTCTAACAGTTTTATCAGAATTAACCGTTACTAACAGAAAAATTGACAAGAAAAATTGAGTTTTGACTGAATTTTAAGCCAAATCAAGTGAGTAAAAATAATAAAAATCTGTTGAGTATATAAAAGAAAAGAGTGATCGGCCTCTTTAATTTTTTAAACATGTTTTCTATACATTTTTGTAAAAAAAATAGGTAATAATAAAATATTATTAAAATTATTTTTTTTTGTTAAAAAAAAATTAAAACTAAAGAGAAACGGTTCAAGTTTTTTCGGAACCGAAACCGGCGGTTCGGAACCGTGTTTGGTATCCTAGTTGTCCCCAAAAAAAAAAAAAAAAAAAAAAAAGGAAAAAGGAAAGAGAGGTAGGCCAAATTTTGTTCATTACAGTGGAAAAACATTTGACATTCATTTTAAGCTAGTCAAAAGGATGTATGGTACTACATCTCCTTCAAAATAAATGACTTTGTATATAAGTATAAAAGAAAAGATTGGTTTATTTATTATAAAATGTATCTCTATCCTTTACCATTTAAAAAAAAAAAACATTTTATACTTACATAACTAACATTTTGAAAGTGAATAACAAGTATATTAACAATTTCGTCTAACTAAAAGTCAATTTTTTCCAGTATCCCATTCCCCGTTAATAAAAATCAGAAAAGAGATCATTTATTTTGAGACATAAAAGTTACACTAAATACAATCACACAAAAATTAGAATAGATCATTCATTTTAACAAGTATATTTAGGATTTCTAGTTTTTCTATTCCTTTTTCTTTTTTTGTTCAAATAAGTTAACGAAGTACTAACATAAGTTAGTTACGTTATGTGACTAACTTTAGTTAATTTTGAACGATGTTGTTACATTTTTCATGAAATTTTAAATAGAGTCATGAAATTGCAAAATTTAAAACAATTTAGGGAGGACGATATTGAAAATTAGATCAGTGACAAAAATATTACTCGCTCCGTCTCATACTTATTGCTACCAACAAATGAGGGTGAACGAGGATTAAGAAAATATGTTGAAAAAGTAAGTATTGTGAGTGGGTACGAGAGAGAAAATAAGTTAGTGGATAGTTGTTGTGAGTGAGTAGGGGAGAGAAAAGTGAACATTTCGGGTAAGTACTATGGAACCACAAAGAAACTATATCGAACAATCATTTAATGTTAGGTACTCTGCTTGGGTTCGCGAAGTGCTGGATGAATTGCCTGACAGCTTCACCATAACTGATCCTTGCATTTCCAGCCACCCAATTGTGTTTGCGTCTCGGGAATTCTTGAAAATGTCTGGGTATACATTTTGTTGTGGTTGGAAAGAATGGGAGGGTGTTTCAAGGAATCAAGACTAATAGGAGATCAGTTATGGAACACCGTTTTGGTTGTTGTTTCATACGTACCCTGTTTTTAGTAAGGAGGATGGGAGGGTAATACATTTTGTTGGAGTTCAAGTGCCTATCATGCGAAAATCTAGGCGTTCGGGCAGTGGTTTTGTGAGGAATGGGGTGGACTTGTATGATGATAGGTCAAGTGTTCGTGAGACTGTGCTTGGTTCTTGCAGGAGGGAGGTGTGCTCTAATAATACAGTTGCAGAATTGGCTCGTTCTTCAGCTCTGGATTCTGTTTTGAATGATAATAGAGGTTTGTTATTGTATCTCACGTTTGCAATTATGTTCATTGTTCAAATATGTAGGTTATGACTCTGTAATCTGAATGGCAGGTTGGATATTCATGATTCAAATTATAATGCGTTTTGTTGTTTTCAGCTGCTGCGTATCAATATCAAAATGATCTTCTCATTTTCTATTTTTCATTGTCCCAAAATGATCTTCACATTTGACTATTCAAACTTTTTAAGGATAGGAACACTTGCTTCACTAGCCATGTTGTGTTTATGAACATTTAAGCCTAAATTGTAGAAATGAGAAGATCATTTTGGGACAATGAAAAATAGAAAATGAGAAGATCATTTTGGGACGGAGGGAGTAGTTATCTAATTTGCTAGTTATTGATTGAGTAAAATACAGTCCAAATAGCCTCACCATTTACTTCCGTCTTTCACCTAATTCAACTGCCTATCAGTGTCATTTACAATTCATTTTCGTGCATTTTTGCGTAATTGTGGTGTAATTTGCTTAAACTACTTTTGGCCTTTTGGGTTTGTCAGACATTGCAGCACATTCTTTCTCTTTCCCCTATACATTTGATGATTAGACACATTATGTTAGCATTCTATTACCGTTTGCGTACTGTAAACTTGTGTTTTATTCATATTTTCAAGCACCGGATCTTGATATTGTCACAGAAATAAATGAAGATCCTTGCACGGCTAATGACACAGAGAAGCGAAGAGCCGTAACTGCCATGAACAACATAATGTCTGTGCTGACCCACTACTATGGCGAGTTGACTACAAGACTGGTCTGCGGAAAGAGATGCAGCCCTCTTTGTGCATCCTTAAACGTCTCTCATTAGAATAAAACAAAGCTTTGTATTGTGAGTTATTGAGATTTTCTAATATCTTTACTTTCCCTTTGTTTAAACTGAGTTTGTTCGTATGTATGCATTCTATTTCCACTGAATTTTCTTGGTCGATTTGCAGAATAAATCCACACTTACCGGACTTGCCTATTGTTTAGGCAAGTGACGC
The DNA here is from genome assembly GCA_026119855.1 of Campanula takesimana. Lineage (NCBI taxonomy): Eukaryota > Viridiplantae > Streptophyta > Magnoliopsida > Asterales > Campanulaceae > Campanula > Campanula takesimana. Next base: position 727,920 of record JAOWBW010000601.1, on the reverse strand, counting down.
CTTCCAGTTCTATCTACAAGGCTATTTAGAGCCGAAAATGTTAACTTTTCGAAAGATAATACTCCCTCCATTCCGAAAAATGAGTCACACTTCCTATTTTCGCCTGTCCTGAAAAAAGAGACTCAGTTCTAAAAATAAAATAATTTTAATGCAATTCCGTGAAGGTAAGCTATGCTCCTAAATGTGTGATTTGTCAAATGCGACTCTTTTACGGGGAAGGAGGGAGTATGCACTAACTACTGGCATGGAGAGCGAATTCAGATGACAATTCCAATTTTGATGTTATCAATTGTTCTGCAGATTAAAGAAAGAATTGAATCTGGACAAGCGTGCACCGTATGCATCTTAAATTACAGGTTTGCATATAGCCTACTTGTTTATTTGTTATGAAAAATGACAAATTTTGCTTACTATTATTGCTCATTGTAATCTTCTCAGGAAGGAAGAGAGTTCATTTCAGAATTTTCTACAGATCTCATCTGTTCAGAATTTCTAAAACTTTCAAATAATAATAATAATAAAAAAAAGCTTGGTGATCTTTGTTCTCAACAAATATAGAGGATGACTCCTCCTCTATATTTGTTGTGGCAGATTGCAAACTTTGTGGAGGCTGAGTTAGAAGCAATTGGTGATAAAGAGAGAAGAATATTAAGGCCTGATAGAAGGCGGCTTAGTGTGGTCGGTGCTGTCAAGGTTGTTGTCGGGATTTCTTCAATCGCACCCACCACCTCCAACCCGTAACACATACACATTTGTTCTTTTGAAAATGCTTAACACGGACGCATTTGTTCTTTTGAAAGTGATACTCACAGTATTTTCTTCATCATCTTTAATTCCCCTGATAAGTTGTATGTATGTATGTAATCTTGAGCTAGATCGATTCACACGATATAATTTAATGTGCAAAAACTAAATGGAGATGCGGGGTATCGATCCCCGTACCTCTCGCATGCTAAGCGAGCGCTCTACCATCTGAGCTACATCCCCAGTTGGGATTCAGTTAGTCATAATTAGTTCTATATAAAAAATGTGCTTCTGAACAAATTGGACATTGCTGAATGAAAAGAAAAAGAGAGACGGGGGTGTATATATATATATACTCAAAAGCCGTAAAATGTTTTTGATCATCCAAACATGTCCAATGAACACCATCTGTAATGTATCAAGTTTCTCCATCCCATTTATATACAAGCTGAAAGCTTGTCTGCAGAGCAATGTAGTGATTTGTGAGCATGATTGTGCAGGTGAAAATTGGGAGAACTTTGAACACGATTTTGACACCTTCCACTTCTTGGACCGAGCAATGTAGTGATTTGTGAGCTGGTTTGTTGATCAAGGCTCTGTTTAGAAACCTGAGATTGCTCGATGGGGTTTCTTCAACGGGCTCCATTCCTTTGCTTGAGGTTGGAGGACGAGGGCTTGTTGACATGCTCACAATGGCATTGCTAGGACTTTTCAGTATCCAAGTGTTTAGCATTGCTGCAACTATAACCTGTCCGGCAAAAACATAATTTTAGTAAAATTTCAATAAATTGATAAGCGTGTATTGCCGACGGACAAACATACAATTTGGATTTGGGGCTTGGGCCTATATTCAACGGTACATATTACATCTTTCACAAATGGGTGGTCTCTGCTTGTGGGAGGGTGGAGGTCAAAAGACAATTATACCTTTAATGAATAATCTAATGATTGAGAGTGAACAGATTTGGACTACTATACAATTGAACTGCACAGACCCATACCCAATACAAAACCTTCAATCATACTCCCTCCGTCTCACTATGTTTGGCCACAAGACAAAATTTTATATTTCCTAGTATACCCTTCTTTAATAATGTGTACATGAGAATCTGTGCCTTGTTTTTATACTAATGAGTATTAATTAGCTTGCAAGATGTTAAACTTAACGAAGGGTATAATAGGAAAATAATATATAAATTTACATTGGTTTTATAAGTGGTCAAACAAAATGAGACAAACAAAAATAGAAATGTGGCCAAACATAGTGAGACGGAGGGGAGGGAGTACTAAGTAAAGGGTACCAAATCATCTCATCTTAGATATTGTTGTAAGAGGGCTTCCATTAGGAATCTTTTTCCTATAAAAGCATGAACTCGATAGAAAAAGCAGAATAGACAACAAAATATGGAAAAATAAAATTATTTTTATTTCTTTATTCTCAAAAAAAAAAAAAAAAATAGAGAATCCAAACAATAAAAAGTTGAGTACAATACAGAAGGGTGTTAAAGGATATGATAATATCCGTGTAAATAGTTGATTAGTATAGTTTGTTATTATCTCTTATTCAAATAATGTTTAGTTAGCTTAGATAGACTTATCATAGCTAGAATAGTGGAACTGTTCATTGTATTTATACCCTTGTAAATGAGTTATAGAATCATCGAAATATATCATCTTTCATGGTATACAGAGACCGAGGTTCTTCTTCCTAATCTCTTCCGCTGCGCCTCTGTCTTTCACCATTATTTTTCTTTCATTCTTCTCTTTATGTAAGCATGGCATCCAAGTCCTTCCATCCAGCTTTGGCGGTTTCAAATATCCGAAACCACATCGCTTTGACTCTCAATTTGGAGACTGCCGAATATGCTACATGGGCTGAGCTTTTTAAAGTTCATGCTCGATCTACCAGAGTCCTCACCCACATCGTCCCATCCACTACGGGCAAAGACAAGGCTCCGTCCACGGACGAAGAATTTGATCTCTGGTCAACGTTAGATGCGACCGTCCTTGGTGGATCTACAGCACCATCTCCTCTGATCTCCTCAAAACTATTTTGGAACAAGCACTAGTACATATTGATACTTAGGAAACACCCCTTACATAGCGTTTTTTTAAAGCGCTATGCAAGATGTAACCTTACATAGCGCATACCCCATTTTGAATTTAATAATTAAACCGAAAAAAAATAAAAAAATAAAAAAAATGCTACAATAGCGCATACAACTAAAACGCTATGTGTGAATATAGCTTATGTAGCGTATACAATAAGCACTACCGTACTATGCGCTTTCTAAGCTGTATTTTTTTTCTTCTTTTTTTCGAAGAAGGGATTTTCATTCCTTCACTCCCCGCTCCCTCCTCACTTCACCCAAACCGACGCCATCGCCACATTCTCTCTCTCTCTAAAACCTAAATACTCAAATCCACCATGACTACCAATTCCCACCATACCCAACCATTAATCCAGCCACTACCACCAATTACGACCGCCCTCACCATTAACTCCGGCCTCATCCAAACATGCTTCTTTCCAGTTTGGGATTCTGATCCTTTGATTAGTTATACACTTCTCAAATCAAACATAGAAGGCGGTTTCTGTTTTTTTTCCTTCCTCCCTCCCACGATCTCTCTTCTTGAGTGGATACAGAAGCGAAGCTGGCGTAAGAAGACCCCAGCAGATGGTGTTGCAGGTTTCCTCTGATGGTGGAAATCAAACCAGTTATTCATCGCCTGTTTGCTTATGGTTGGACTTAGTTCTATTTCAGCGTTCACCCGGTTAGATTTTGGCGCCGTTCACTGGACCTCCTAGACCTTGAATCCGCTCGGCACTATTCTCAACAGACTTGAGTTGGTTCCGTTGCAGCCGGAGGCGATTAATGATGGAGACACTATTAAGATTGGTGAGTATACTTCGATTTTGGTCACTATTGAATGGGGAATAACTCAGTTAAGTAGAAACCCTAGGCGGCTGGTAAAGTTTGTTGGTTTGTCCCAATTATTATTTGTTTATCGATTAGTCTACTGTAGTTGGTGTGCGTAACGTAGCCACAATTACCCCCTCATTGATTGGCATTGCGAAGGTAAACGGTGGAAATTTCTTGGAATATAGAAACATCAGAACAAAATTCTGGGGAAGAACAATCCAATTTGACCCTGTTGGCCTGTTGGGATGCTTACCTGGGAGTTTGATGACTTTAGTGATGTAACGACCCCAAAACCCACCCTAATTTTCTAATCTCAAAATGGAAATTATGTGTGCATTTTATGTGTTAGATAATATTTTTTTGACTTGCATATACTATTTGAGTATATGTGATAGTTAAAGTGTAGTAGAAAGTTTGTTAAGTTGAATAAATGAGTTAGTGAAACTATAGGGTTATATGTGAAAGTTATAGTTTAGGGGTTTATGTGTTTAAAGGTTAAAGTAGATGGGCTTAAGTTGAAATGGAAAATATCAAATTGCTCTCATCCTACCCATCTCTCTCCCTCTCTGCGTATAACATATACACACTTAACATAATTTCCCAAATTGATCTTTCTCTGGTTCAAGAAGAAGAAGGTAAGGGTTATCTTATTTTAATTTTCTTCTTTTAATTTACTACTCCATTTTAAAATCTATTTACACCAAAATGTTCAGGGTGTTGAGTAGAGTATTCCTACCCGATCAAATATTATTTTCTCGATACTTTTCCGGAAATAGGTAAGTTACTAATCCCCCTTTAAATGTTAAAATGGTCATATATGTGATATATGTGATGTATGAACTCTTTGTTGTATTAATTGTTAAGAAACTTGAAAGGATATTAAGGTTGGTGAAAGTTGATGTTATAAAAAAGCTAGTTAATGTTGTGTGACTCAGTTGTATTGAGTTATATTTGGTAAGATAGAAGTTGGGGTAGTACTTTTGAGACGGTAAAACGAAGGGAGTATAATTTAGTGCAGTTTTGGCCTGTCGAGTGAAGTGGTTGACCGCCCAAAATCGGCGCGCGGCCGCACAGTCTATCTGAAGGTTTTGGTCATGAAACAGGGCTTTGTGGGCGGCCGCACATGGTAGTTCGGGCGACCGCACCCCCCCCCTGAATTGTTAAGTGTTTCAATCTTATTGAATTAGAAGCCAAACCTTGTCTAGATTTTGGGTCATAGTCTAGGGACCTTATATAGGTGTTTTGGGACGTTGAAAAGGTAGATGTTGATTTGAGTTCCAGTGTGTGCAAGGTTGTATTGTGACTTAATGTCCTTATTGTTGAGCTCTTTATGAGTAATTCTTTCATGTGCATCTTTGTGATGAGTTTGGCTTGGTTCCCTACTTTGGAATCATTGCCCCCGTTGTTGTTTCAAGCAAGTATTTATTACTGTGCTCTTGTTTAAAGTCCAGCTGGTTTTGTGTTTTCGAGTCAGGCAGTGGAAGGGATTATCGTGGCACATGAGCCAAGTTCACAATAAGGTCTTCCACTGGTAACCTTTTTTCCCCAGTCCAGATTGGCCTTGGATGGAATGAGCTAGCTCCCTTGTGTGAGCTTTGGGTTATGACTTTGTGTCATATTCCCCCCGTTGTTACTTTGGTTCTTATGGTTATGGTTTGGTTTTCGGGATCCCGGCTTCAGCTATTTATGCTATTCAACTGGTTTTCTCAGATGGTATTCTCAGACGGTTATGTTCTTTCGGTAAACCTTGGCTTGGTATCCACTTATGAGTGTTACAATCGTTGTATGTGTGGTATGATGAGTTGGCTTTGCCTCTCATATTATATGCTATGTGATTGCTATGATACTGTTCTTTATGATTATCATTTTAGCATGAAACGTAGTTGCATTCTTAGTAGCTTACTGAGATTTATTCTCACCCCGTTCCTTGTTTATTTGTTTTCCTTAGATAAAGGCGAGTTCAGGGGATAGGACACTTGGCACGGGAGGACGTTGAAGTGGTAAGAGTTGGGATTTGTTTTGTAAAGGCTACATTACATAGATGTATAACCTTTTGGGTAGAGTTTCCGTGACTTCATCATCTTGTAACACCATTATTTTGGATAATGTTGGTGTATGTAAATTTGTATAAAAGTTGTAAGCCTTCGGGCTAAGTACTTTCGTTTGTGAAAGTTGTTTGTAAAGTTTGTTTGAAAGTTAAATGGAAGTCTTTGAACTTCAAGTGTTGATTTTGGTAAGCTTTATGAAAGTATATTTCGAAAAAAATTTAAAAGTGTTTTATGACGTGTTCCAATCATGTTCCGAGGGTGGGGCCAAGTAGGACCACGGGTCTGGGGTGCGACAGTTGGTATCAGAGCTAGGTTGTAGATGGTCTAGAATGACTAAATGACCTAGGAGGATAGTAGTGTATAGAGTGAGTAACGTTGAGTGTCTTATGCAGGTACATATTGAAAATGGTTGGGACAGAAGGAGATCTGTCCGGGTCTTCGGGGCAAGATAATGCTAGAGAAGAGGCTCGAATAATGTTCCAAGGCATGTTTGAAGCTGCAATGAAAACAATCAATGATCAGAGGCAAGAGAGGGAACATGCACCACCAAGATATGGGTTAGAACAGTTTTTGAAAATGAAGCCTATGGGATATGATGGAGAGCCCAATGTTACTAAAGCTGAGAGATGGATTGAAGCTATGGAAAAGATCTTTAATGTTTTGCAATGTACAGAAGAGGATAAAGTCCGATTTGCAACTTATAAACTGATTGGAGCGGCCTAGTATTGGTGGAAAGCGGTGAAGGATAATTGGGATGAGACATGTACCATATGTTTGGGAGACTTTTGTAAAGAGATTCAAACATCATTTAATTCCTAAGTTGGACAAGACAGAAAAGAGGTTGAATTTCTTAATCTAGAGCAAAATATGATGACTGTAGATGAATATGTTACAAAGTTCACTGAATTGGCTAGGCATTGTCAATATTTGGTGGCAACTGAAGAAAGAAAGACAATGAGGTTCGTGAAAGGATTAAAGACAGTTATCAGAACACAACTTATCTCCCACAAATTTCAGGATTTGCAGGATGCGATTGATCGTGCTTACCAGGTGGAGCATGACATTGTTGAACATAAGATAAAGATGGAGGCAACGGGTGGAGGAAGATAAGGAGGACAGGGGAAGCAACAACAACAACAATGTGGTGATAGTAAAGGATCTCAAGGTGCATCTTCACAGTTTAGGGGATCTTCTCAAGGACAGTCGGGTAACAGAAATCAAGGTAACACTTCAGGGAGTCAGAACAAAAGGGTTTGTAACTATTATCAGAAAGAGGGGCATTCTGAGGAAAGATGTTGGAAGAAACAAGGTAAATGCATGAACTGTGGTCAGTTGGGTCATTATTAGAGGGATTGTCCCAGGCTAAAGAATCAGTCTTCGGGAAGTGTAGTTGGGTCTTCTCAGGGCCAGAAGAGGGATTCTTCAGGGAAGCCTAATGTGCAGGGTCGTGTCTTTGCCATCACTCAACAACAGGCTTCAGATTCTTCTAATGTGATAGGAGGTATAATTTCTGTGTCTAGTTTGAGGGCACGAGCACTTATAGACCCTGGCTCTTCGCATTCTTATGTGTCTGTGCATTTTGCTTCTCGATTGCATTTGTCTTCTGAATCTCTACCTTATGTGTTAGAGGTGTCTACTCTTATAGGGGAGTGTTTGGTGACCAATAAGGTGTTGCATTCTTGTGATGTGCATATACGTTATTATGTTTTACCTGCTGATTTAGTTATCCTGCCATTACAAGATTTTGATATTATTTTGGGTATGGATTGGTTGAGTAAATATCATGCATCTGTTGACTGTTTTAAAAAGGTGGTCACATTTTCTATCCCTAATGCCCCTGAATTTACTTTTGAGGCTATTCCATGGGGTAGAGAGATTTGTATCATTTCTTATGTGAAGGCTAGAAGGTTATTGAATCGTGGTTGTGTGACAGTGTTCTTGATACTACTAAAAGGGTTCCTGAAATAGAGGATGTGCCTATTGTTAAAGAATTTTCAGATGTATTTTCTTCTAAGTATGCTATGCCTCCTGATAGGGAAATCGAGTTTTGTATTGACTTGCTTCTAGGTACAGCTCCAATATCTGAGACACCGTATAGAATGGCTCCAGCTGAGTTAAAAAGAGTTGAAGGTTCAATTACAAGAATTGCTCACCATGGGGAGCTCCAGTGTTGTTTGTTTAGAAGAATGATGAATCTCTGAGATTGTGTATCGACTATCGGAAGCTGAATCAGGTAACTGTGAAGAACAAATACCCTCTCCCTCATATTGATGATTTATTTGATCAACTTCAAGGGTCGGTTGTCTTTTCAAAACTTGACTTGAGGAGTGGGTATCACCAGTTGAAAATCCGTTCTGAAGACATTTCTAAAACTGCTTTCCGTAGTAGATATGACCATTATGAGTTTCTTGTTATGCCTTTCGGGTTGACTAATGCTCCGGCTGTCTTTATGGATATGATGAATCGGGTCTTCAAACCTTATCTTGATACCTTCATGGTTGTATTCATTGATGATATTCTTGTTTATTCAAAGTTTCGGGAGGAACACGAGCAGCACTTGCGAATGGTATTATCTATTCTTCGGGAGGAACAATTGTTTGGGAAGTTCAGTAAATGTGCTTTTTGGCTCGATGAAGTATCTTTTCTTAGGCACGTGATTTCTAATAGAGGCATATTAGTTGATCCATCCAAGATTGAAGCTATTGTGAATTGGAAGAGGCCAGAATTAGTGTCAGAAATTCAAAGCTTCTTGGGGTTAGCTGGGTACTACAGAAGATTCATTGAAGGGTTTTATAAAATTGCAACTCCATTGACTCAGTTGACTCGAAATAATGTGCCTTGGGTGTGGAATGACAAGTGCCAACTCAGTTTTGAGGAATTGAAGAAGAGATTGACTACTGCTCCTATTCTCGCACTTGTGAATACCCCTTTCCGATGAAGCGACGCATGGGAAGTATCTCGTGATTATTTTTATTTACAAAAGGAATATTCTTAACGACATTAAAATTATGAGAGTCGCCACGCCGTTTTAATTAAAGCCAAAACATTGAAAAAAGCATGTTTAATGGGTTCGGGGGTCAAATTACAACAAGAGAAGAATATTGGACGTTATCACTCCTATTGCCCGAATTGATCGGTCTTTCTATCATGATGAATGTGTTAGTAGTGTGTTAGTGATTTAGACCGGATCCGAAGATTGCCTACGTTCCTCTCAATGTGAGAAGCTCAGGTCAGCGTAGTTCGCAGAGAATTAGAATAGGCAGAAGAATCGGGATCATGCATAATGAAGGGGGAATTACCTAAAGATTAGGGTTTAGAAGTAGTTCCTAGATCATCCTTGGGTTGATGAACCCTCGATCATCATCGGCTATTAAATAACATGTAATTATGAAGATCGCAACCCTAAATATAGCATAAATAAGGTTTTAATCTATGAACACGAAGAACATGCGAAGAACATATATGAACATATGAATGAACATGCAAAGCTCATGAAGAAACTATGAATAAACATGTACGAACATGAATATAAAAGATCTACATTAAGAATAATGCAAGAACATGAAGAAAAAGTTAGAAAACTTACCTATGTTGGCAAGAAATAAACCTTGGATCTTCTTGAGTGTTTGAATGTTAATTAGAGAGCAAAATAGTGTTTAAGCACTCCAAAATTCGTACTTAGAGCTCTCAAAATCCCCCCCTTAAACCAATGGAATGGAATTGGTTTATATAGTAAACTGAGGGGAGGATCTAACGGTCCAGATCATCCAGTGCAAGGTTGGCCGCCTGGCCATGGTTGAAGCCGGTGACAAGAGTGGCCGCGTGGCCAAGATCAACGCGGAGCAAGGTTGGCCGCGTGGCCAAGGATGCCGGCTGACTTGATTCTTAAGCTAGGGTTTCTGCATGGTTTTAAGGAAACCATTTACTACCTAATTTGATAGATTTTGTCATAAATGAGATATTTTGGGAATCCGGGACAAGTCTTTGCAAGGTTTCTAATTCCTATAAAGTCCTTGTATTTTTGGGAAAGTCCTAATAAACTCATTTTCAGGTCGGGTACTAACAGTAGCCCCTCGGCGACGTTTCTTGCAAGGCAATGTGGGGTCGACGATAAAAGAAGGATCCGTCTGAAACATGAGTTTCAAAACAGATGAAAGGTAAGGGAACGGCTGAACCTTGATAGGCGACCTACGTATCCGCAGGGGAATCAAGCCAAACGTAGTTCAAATCTGATGGGGAAATTTAGAATGATTGTCCTCTGATGGGAAACAATGTCTTCTGTTGGGGAAAATGCACCTGCTGGGGATGATAGATGACTGCGTTGGTCGCATTAGTCGGGTGGCTGAACCTTTTCAGGTTTCCTACATATCCTCCGAGGAATCAAGCCGGTCGTAGTTCAGAGACATTGGGGAAAGACGAGACATCGAACTTCTACTGTGGATAATAAACCTACGGATACTATCTTGTATGAGGAACGAACATTCGTTAGGAAATGAAGTCATTTGGAAAAAATGAAGACTACGTTGTCTAAATAATCCCAAGATGGAATGGTAAACGAAATTAGGATCGCCAGGGCTCCTGCCGATTGCGCTAAAGTAATAGATGTCGGATCTCTCGCGAACAGAAAACGCCGAGGCTTCTGCCAACCACGATCGATCAAGGATACGTATGTCATAGAGGCGCCGAAGTGTCTATGATCATGCAAATCCTAATAATAGATGCCGGATCTCTCGCAAACAGAAACGCCGAGGCTTCTGCCAATCACGATTGATCAAGGATACGTATGTCATAGAGGCGCCGAAGTCTCTACAATCATACGAACCCTAATAGATGCTGGATCTCTCGCAAACAGAAACGCCGAGGCTTCTGCCAATCGCGATTGATCTAGAATGCGTATGTCGTAGAGGCGCCAAAGTCTCTACAACCATACGAATCCTAAGCAAATATTTGGTGAAGAATGGAAATTTTAAGGGGCTTTCCGTACCCAAAGGTAACGAATATCAGTCAAAGTAGTGCTAAGGGCATTTAAAATGAATTAAAGGGCAAAGATCAGGGTCCAAAGTGGAATTTTATCTGAAGGGACAAGGTTGGCCGCGTGGCCAAACACACTAACTTGCAATAGTGGCCGCGTGGCCAAGACCTCTGAGTGGTCAGATCTCTTTCACACGGATCGCTGATCTGACGGCTGGGGTTACAAGGGCAAAAGTGGCCGGTGGCCAAGGATGCCGATGGGCTGACTCCTTGGTCACATCACCAGACACCTCCCCTCTTCTTCTTCTTTTCTTCTTTCTTCTTCTTCCTTCCTCCATTGTTAACGAGTTAGAGAGAGGAAATTGGGTTTTTAGAGAGAGAAAGCTTGGATTTTGATAATCTTGAAGACTTCGTTTCACATACTTCTCGAAGCTATGGCAGATTGGATCAATGAGGCGTTATTTAGGGATTTCCCGGGCCAAGGTGGGTATATGATTCCACAACAAGAGCCACAAGGAGAGGGGCACGGTTATGCTCAGGGCGCAGGAAATGTCGGGGTTGATCCAGGAGTGGGCTTTGAAGCGGCGCCCTTGATTCCACGGGGCGGTTTGAGACCACGAGCCGTGACTCGGAATTACCGCGATAATCTGCTGCGGTCTACGTTCGACCAAGATTACGATTTTTACATCGACTCTGAGCGTCATTGGTCGATGGGGCTTCCGGAGACGCGAGAGGTAAATTTCGAATTTTCATTCCTCTCCTTTTTGCACATTTGTATGTTTTATGCACATAATATGAAATGCTAGAATAATGGAATGCTAGAATTTAAATTGCTAGAATTGTAAATTGCTAGAATGGTAACATACCTGTGCTGTGTTGACCTGCAGAGGATCAAGGCTCGTGGGTCCACAGTGACTGTGGGCAAACTGTGGGCGTCTCTGCCGGAGGGACCGGGCGGTTTGCGTGCTCGGATCGAGGCTATGGGCTTTGTCCCATTCTTTGACAGTGTCCGCATGGTCGGGGCTAACCTGAAGGTGGCAGCGGTGATAGAGGTGTGCCGGGAGTTCTGGTGGGATACCACCCATACCTTCCACTTCAGTTGGGGAGAGATTACCATCACGCCGACGGATTTCGCGGCCATCACAGGGTTGAGGTTTACTGGTACCCCTTTGCCTTTTGATGAGAGCTTGGCGGAGCGGCGGGACTATAGACAGGCTCTGCTGGGAGTCGATACCGACCTGGGAGGAGGTGTCAAGGGTTATGGAGTGGAGGCCGGGAAGGTAAATCGCTTGGTGGAGGTGGCTATTGAGGCCTTTAGTAGGGGGGAGTATGATTTGGATTGCTTGGTCCGGCTGTTCTTATGGTACAGCTTTTCAGAAATTTTGTTCCCCAGTGGGGCTACTGTCTGCCGGTACTCACTGCTAGGGGCTCTTGTGGACTTGGACTTAGTCGGTGGGATTTCTTGGGGTGGAGCCGGTTTGGCTGACATTTACCGGGCTTTGGACCATTGCTCGAGGGCTAGCTCATCGGCCTTTAACGGGTTCCAGTTCGCCTTTGAGGTATGCTCTTGACTACCCTTCTTTTTCACATTGTTGAGATTTCTGCTCTATCCTTTGGTCTGAAATGTCTTTTTTCATTGTATGCACAGGCTTGGGTGTACGAGATCTTCGGTGTCGCCCCTTTTCAGTTGGTGATGAGTGCCAACAAGGTTGTTCCCATCATGTCATACTGGTGTAAAGGCAACAGGGCTCCTCCCCGCAGAAACCGGGATAGGAAGACGGTGGATGCTGCTGATCTGAGGAGGGTGTTCGCGATGTCTGAGCCCATCGGGGTCAGATTTTACCCATGGAGCCCGGCCAATGAGGCTTCGGTGGGTCCCTATGTAGTGGATTTGACCGCTTCTAGGGTTCTGCTTGTGGGTCTCACCGGGGAGGCCATGTATCTTGGGGAGAGGGTGGTTCGTCAGCACAGGGCTGGTGCGTTACCGTGGGCTCCTTATGACCCTCCTCGGGATATGCTCCGTCCCGCGAGGTTGGCGAATTTCTTGGCTCCCACTCCGGCAGAGCATTACAGAGGGAGTGACGACTATGCCGGCTACGTGCGGACACGGCTGATCAGCCCTCAGGTTCGGGCTCGGATGCTATCGGGAGAGGGATCGAGCTCGGCCCGGTACGTTGGTCGGAGTCGGCCTTTGGTTGACATGCCCCTTCGCTCGAGTAGCGTGAGAGTGATGAGGGGCGGCCGGGAGGTGGAGCTTAGCTTGGAGCCGACTGATGCCGATCTTGTTGAGGAGACATTCATTCCTCCGCCCGACGCTGGGGTACGGCTTTGTGCTTTGTATTAGTCATGTTTGCACACATCTATTTCTTTCTGCATTGTAATCATTTGCCTTGGCTTCCCTTTCAGGTGACTCGGGAGGCATATATCCGTTCAGCTCGGCGGGAGAACGTGTTGATGCGCTTACTGAGGGAGGCGTACCATTCATGTACTTGTCAGAGGGATGACGTTGCGTCACCCTAGCGTCGTGAGCGGTCTCCGAACGGCGCGGTCTCTTCTCACATTGGTGGTCGAGCGGTCCGGGGACGGAGTTCGGGTGCCGGTAGCTCTCGGGCTTTAGCGCGGCGTGGAGACACCACGGAGGAAGATTCTGATTAGGCGGGGTCCATCTTTATTTCCTACACTGTTAGCTAGTAGAGAGCAGAGGGATATGTATGTATAGAACCAATGTATAAAATGCATGTATGTATATCATGTTTCCAAAATGTAAATTTATTGTGGGAGCCTACTTGTGCAAACTAGTTATTTTACAAATGTTCCTAATTTTATACAATGCATGAGCCACGGAAGGGGGGCAGGTACGTAGTTGCATGGATCCGTCACGGAGTGGAAGGAAACAAACTGGATTTCTGCATGTAGCGATGTTGGCCGCATGGCCATGGCAAGGCACGGAGCAATGTTGGCCGCATGGCCATGGCAAGGAACGGAGCAATGTTGGACGCGTAGCCATATCTTCCAAGATCACAAGTGGCCGCGTGGCCAAGTCTGTAGTCGGCTCTGCTTTTCCTTTTCCTGGCAAGAGTGGGAGTCCGTACCCTATTTAATGAACTCTTTGCAGCCACAAAAACGTACCAGCAACCCTTTGAGCAGTTTTTTGAGTTCCTTTTAACCAATTTGCTTGCTCTTTGCCATGGATCAAGAGGCTAGGATCACAAGTCTTGAGAAAAAGGTCTTTATAACCTCTTTGGAGAAGTGGGTTGCCAAACTTCCTGGTTCTAGTCGTAGGAAACTTGATGAACGGTATGGGATAAAGTGTCTTTGGTCACTTTTGCACATGAACTCCAATACCAACCTCTTGCAAGCCTGTGGGAGATTTTGGAATGATACCCTCCATGTCTTCAACTTTTCATTCAACGAGATAACACCCACTTATGAGGACATCGCGACATTATGTGGCTACGAAGGGAAGGGTAAAGTTGCCTTGCCCTTTGACTTCGTTTGCTTGAGGGACAAGTTGATGACCTTTGGCGTGTCCGCGGATGATTTTGATAGGTATGCTAGGGGCGGTTATGTCGACCTTTCTTGGATGCCACAACACTTTATACACATAGATGTGACCTCTGACCGTTCCTTGGACCATCTTGCGCTATGTTTGTTTGCCTCTATTCTTTTCCCTTCTGAGGTTGGATTTGCTAGTGAGGGGTGTTTGGGCATGGTGAATTCGACTCGTTTAGGTTATGACATTGTACCGGCCATCCTTGGGGAGATGCTCTGTGGGATTCCCCATCTTGCGGTTTATGGTGGGATGCCTTGTGGTAGTGATAGGCTTTTGACCATGTGGTTGCAAGAGAGGCTTCGAGTGAATAAACCGGCGGCTTCTCTGAAGGTGGCCCCATGGATGCACCGTATTAGAGGCATGGCGGAGCGGTTTGAGGGCATGACTCTCAAAGGTTAGGAAAAGTATTTGGCGGAAATGGTGACTGACGACATTCAGTGGGTGGTGCCCCATTGGCACATTCACTCTGTGAGGGAGAAACAAGTGGGACTTCACATGATCAAAGTTCCGACCCTTTCTGGGACTACCTTTTACTATCCCTCTAGAGTGCTTCATCAGTATGGTTTGGTGCAGACCATCCCGGAGGGTTGGGACGAGGAGAGAGATGATTTTCCTTTTGGGGTACTTCAGTTGGATGATAGTGCCTCAGTCCTTCTTTCTCAGATGTGGGGCGAGGCCGACTTTAGTCGTAGGACCTTCCTCACACGCTCTAGCAACACCTTCCCGCCACGCGAGTATTTGGATTGGTACATGGGGAGACTTGGGCATGCGGAGCAGACTCTAGAGACCCTAAGGGGCACTATTTTGGGATCCTGTGCTCCAAGTTTTTCATTGAGAATTAAAGAGGCTGAGGCTTATGAGAGGAAGATGAGTAAGAGCGTGGCTATCGGAGGCGGATAAGAAGTGGGGGCGTCAAAGAAGAGGAAGGGCGAAGAGGCTCCTAATGGCAAGGCTAAAGGTGTTAGCGAGTTCGAAAGAAGATTTTGTGAGAATCCTAGCAAGAAGAAAGTTGCCGTGGGCAAAGCAAGAAGAAAGAGACCGAGGGTACAAATGGCACTAAGGAGTAATCCCGAGCGTCTCTCCATAGTCTTGCAGACACATTAGTTTAATTTAGTTTACTTTTGTTTTAGTTTCAATTTCAGAAAAGGTTATTCATTCAAAAAGTATGTCAAGCTTAGACTCATCAAATAAGTGTTAACATGCAATGACTATGGAAATAAAAGTTTTTGCTTTCAGAAAATACAACTTCTATCTTTATTGCTTTGACAAGATTTGGATGTTTATTTGTTTTTTTAGACCGCACCTTTTGAAAGGCTGCCTACGTTCCCCTTTTACAAATAGGACTAAGGGGCTCAGGTCACCGTAGTTCACTCCAGTCAGACTAGAATGATTTTAAAGAAAGGGAAGATAGAAGGGGGAATGCTCTAACTTTTGCCTAGACCGACCTTGCGGGTTTTCGATCTAGCGAGCTTTGTACGCACCCTTATTTTGCATAGACCGCCCTTTGTGGGTTTTCAGTCTATCGGGCTTCTTTTTGCGTAGTAAACATTTTTTTTTTAAGAGGGGGAGTCTAGTCATAGTAGCGTCTGAGCTTGCTGAGGTTGACTGGTTCCTTGAACGGGTTGCCATCCAAATCTGCCATTCTGACCGCTCCTCCGGAGAAGATCTTCTGTACTACAAATGGCCCTACCCAAGTGGGGGCCCATTTCCCGAGGGGGTTGAATTTGTTGGGTAAGCGTGCTTTGAGCACCAAGTCTCCTTCCTTTATGTCAACAGGCTTGACCTTTTTATTGAAGGCTTTTGTCGTTCTCCTTTGATAGGCCCGGATGTGTTCCATGGCCTTCAATCTGCGTTCGTCGAGTGTTGCCAACTGATCATAGCAACTACGAAGCCATTCTACCTCATTCACTTGGTTCTCGAGCAAGATCCTCAAAGATGGCACCTCCAACTCAATAGGGAGCACTGCCTCCATGCCGTATGTCAAAGCGTAAGGGGTCTCTCCAGTAGCGGTGCGGACTGACGTTCTGTATCCCCAAAGTGCTAATGGTAACTTCTCGGGCCAATCCCGCCCTTGCGAAGCCATCTTGCGAATTATCTGCTCTATCGTCTTGTTGGCCGCCTCAACCGCGCCGTTAGTCTGTGGATAGTATGGGGAAGATTTCTTTCGTTCGATCTTGAATTCTACAAGCAAGCGAGCACACTCGGCTTCGAAATGACTGCCATTATCTGATATAATGAGGTTAGGAACCCCATACCGACACATAATGTTCTCTTTGATAAACTGCGCTACCTTCTTGGAATTCAGCACCTTGTAAGACTGAGCTTCGACCCACTTTGTGAAGTAGTCGACCGCGACGAGGACGAATTCATGACCATTACTACCGGCCGGCGAGATCTTCCCAATAATGTCTATACCCCACGTGGCGAATGGCCAAGGCGTGGTGGAACTATACAATTCGTGTGGGGGGATGTGGTTGAGGTTGGAGCATACTTGGCACTTGTGACACCGTCGAACCCATTGAATACAGTCTGTCTCCATGGTAATCCAATAATAGCCCAGCCGAGTGATCTTTTGTCTAAGCATCCTTGCATTCATGTGGGGTCCGCACAACCCGTTGTGTACTTCTTCCATTATTGCTTCAGCTTTCTTGTTGTCGACACATAAGAGCAACAGACCATCGTAATGCCTCTTGTACAAAGTATCGTCTAACAGCACAAACTGCCCCGCCAACCTTTTGAGTGCTTGCAGACTCTTGGCCTTCACATCTCCGTCAAAGGACATCTCTCCGTGCTTAAGGAATTTGTAGATTTGGGCGTACCATTGATC
The DNA here is from genome assembly GCA_026119855.1 of Campanula takesimana. NCBI lineage: Eukaryota > Viridiplantae > Streptophyta > Magnoliopsida > Asterales > Campanulaceae > Campanula > Campanula takesimana. The sequence continues at coordinate 710,853 of JAOWBW010000601.1, read as the reverse complement.
TCCGTTTACTTCGGCATTGATCTGGATTTCACAGCAATAGGCAGGGTTCTCCCTTCGTCCAACCCTGAATGGTTTCACGGACCTTTCCTCTGGAATTTCAACTAAGGAGGCCAATGTAGCTAGGGCATCCGCGAACCTATTTCTGTCTCGCGGCAGGAAGTGGAAGGTAACCTCTTTGAATGTGCTATCAACTCATCCATGTAACCTTGGTACCGCTGTAGGCAAGGATCAATAGTTTTCCATTTCTTCGCCGTTTGGTTAATAATCAAAGCAGAGTCTCCATACACTTCTAACTCTTTCACGTTGCGTTCTAGGGCGGCGTCCAATCCGGTTATACACGCCTCATACTCGGCGGCGTTGTTGGTTGCTGAAAAGTTCAGCTTGATGGCTATGGGAGTGTGCTCATCTTTGGGATCAATAAGTAGGAGTCCGACTCCATTCCCTCGTTTGTTTGCAGCTCCGTCAAAGAATAATTGCCACCTTTCTGCGACCTCAATTGCGAAAATGTCGTCGTCCGGGAACTCGGGGTCGGGTCCTCTTGTCTCGGTGCTTGGAGAGTCTGCGAGCTGATCGGCCATTGCCCTTCCATTGATTGCTTTCCTTGGTACATAAGTAATGTCGAACTCTCCCAAGAACACTGACCATTTAGCGATTCTCATAGACAGGGAGGGTTTATCAAACAGGTACTTGATAGGATCCATTTTCGAGACTAGTAAGATCAGATGGGATACCATGTAGTGCTTAAGCTTCGTCACCACCCATACTAGGCCTACACAGGTCTTCTCGAGCGCGGAGTAATTGAGCTCACTACCTTGTAACTTTCGGCTGACAAAGTACACTGCATTCTCAATCCGGGAATCTTTGGCTTCTTGCGCTAACATGGCTCCGACGGCGGTGTCTGTCACAGTTAAGTATAGTAGCAACGGCTTCTCCTTATGCGGCGGGCGCAGGATTGGGGTATTCACCAAATATTGTTTGATCCTTTCGAAGGCTATCTGGCAGTCATGATCCCACTCCACACTGGCTGTTTTCTTCATTAACTTGAAAATTGGTTCGCAGATGGTGGTCAGCTGATTGATAAACCGACTGATGTATTGCAGGCGTCCCATGAATCCTTTTATCTCCGTCTCGGTACGGGGTGGCTTCATCTCCAGGATGGCTTGAATCTTCCTTGGGTCGGCTTCGATCCCATTCTCGGTGACCATGTAACCTAATACTTTCCCTCTACGAACTCCAAAGGTGCATTTCGCCGGGTTCAAACGCATGGCGTGCTCTCTCAACCTGTTGAAGAATTTTCTGAGATCTATCAAGTGTTGGCCCCTAGACCCTTTGGAATGTATAATCATGTCATCCACGTACACCTCAATCTCCTTGTGGATCATATCGTGGAATAAAGTCGTAACTGCCCGTTGGTAGGTAGCCCCGGCGTTCCTCAGCCCAAATGGCATGACAGTATAGCAAAAAGTCCCCCATGGGGTGGTGAAAGCTGTTTTTTCTTGGTCCTCCTCGGCCATCTTGATTTGGTTATAGCCGGCAAACCCATCCACAAACGACTTGACCTCATAGTGGGCGGTCGCATCCACCAACATGTCGATATTTGGCAAGGGGAAGTCATCCTTTGGTGTAGCTTTGTTGAGATCCCAAAATCCACACATACTCTGACTTTACCGTTGGATTTCTTGACAGTCACCAGATTTGATAACCAAGTTGGATATTCGATCACCCTGATGAAACCCACACGGAGTAGCTTCTCAATCTCTTCCTTCACTTGCAAAGACCATTCCGGCTTAATGCGGCGCAGCTTCTGCTTGACTGGCTTAGCGTCTGGTGCTGTCGGGATTCTGTGCTCTACGATCGAGTTGTCGAGCCCCGGCATGTCCTTATAAGACCATGCAAACACATCCACATATTCTTTGAGTAGCTCAATCAGTGCTTCCCTTTCGGCTCCGCTGAAGAAACTCCCAATCTGCGTTTCCTTAGGCTCGGCTTCGGTTCCCAAATTCACGCATGTTAACACCTCATCGGCAGCTTGGGCTCGAGATTCTTTTTGATTAATAACCTGTTCTGAGATCTCTTTAATGTATTCATCATTTAATGTGTCTGTGTCTGCCTCTTCTAATGAATCGTTATTAACTAAGTGTATATCATTAGTTTGATTATTAGCCAATTTATCAGTTAAAAGAGTGACTATGGAGGGATACTCGGAAAGGTCGAGGGTTTCATTCATGGCAAAAGGGAAAATAGCGTTTGCAACAAGATCATAGTCTTCAGACGTAAGGTCGTCAGACTTAGAGGAAGACTCAAATTCAAAATGTTAAAACACTAGACTCTGGGGACGGGGATTTTGGGTGAGTGACAGGAGATGCTGCAGGAGTGGCGACAGGAGAAGGAGTAAGCCCCAGTGTTCCCATCATAAATTCCGGAGTAGCTATAGGTCCCCCAATGATGCACCAATTCTTGAGCTTGTCCCCCATGGGTACCACCAATGTCCTTGGGTCCACCTTATCTTCAGAATCGTCTCCGATGACGGCAACCATGTCTTCGTGCAGCCCCAGATTACCCAGATGTTGAAGCAGATATTGGCCGTCCCACGTCTCAGTCAAACTTGGAGTTTCTGCGGCTTCTATTGCTGGCTTGTCAAGGGTTGCGGCTTCAAGTTGATCTGCCAAGTCATCTGCAACCTTGGTGGAGTACTCATGCTTGATGGTTCTAACTCTGCCCGTGGCTTTGTCATATTCCATGTAAGTCAGCTTCATGTTGGACCGATCGAATTCCACATCTCTGAAAATCTCGAACCCTTTCTGCAATTTCCCGGTGTGGTCAATCCATGGTTCGGCGAACTCAAAACACAAAAACTCCTCGCCTTCCCTGACAAAGTAGCTATTCAGGGACAGGCGATATGGCCGCATTTCAGGCTTTTTGTAGGGAAGCTTCATCTTTTTAAGCAATCCATCCTTTGTTGCTCCATCTTGTCTTCAAGAGTAAGGGTGTACCCTAGACCGAACAACCCTCGATGATCAACCTCTTCAACCAATTCTGTGGGGCCTTGCAAGTTCTTACCTAGCCCCAGCCCCGGTATAAAACCCATGTTACGCAGTATCTTGACAACAGGTGCCACTTTGTTCGTTGTTTTGGTGAGGTCGATGGTACAGATCTGTGCTTGAGCGACTATTTCGAAGCCATTGAAGAGTCGGCTCTCTTCCCCATGATGAATCTGTAAGACAGGAACGCCCTTGGTGTCTGTCCCTTGGGCAGTTACGAGATCACTGTAGATGATGGTCACTTCATTACCAGATTGAAACTTCACACACTGGTGTAGGGAAGATGGGACAGCGCCCGACTGATGGAACCATGGTCGGCCGAGGAGGAGTGAGAAGGTTGCGGGGATGTCGATGACGTGGAAATCGGTTGGCAGGATCTTTGTTCCGATGGTAATGGGCAAGGTGACTTCGCCTATCACGGCGCGGCATGTAGAGTCATAAGCTTTGATGGTTTGCTTGGATGGGCGTAAATCAACACCATGAATGCCAACCACATCCATCATCCTTGAAGGCAGGATATTAATTGCAGAACCATTATCAATGAATACACGGGGATTTTCTTGCCATTTACCTCGACAGTGATGTATAAAGGCTCATTATGATCAACTCCGAACACTGGCTTGTCTAGCTCCGAGAAAGTGATGATGTTTCCGTAGTGGATATTACCAATCATGTGGGTGACGTCTTCCGGGGTAATAGTGGATGGTACCATGGTGGCGGCGAGGTTTTGCTCGAGCATGAGGCGATGGGCTAGGGAGGAGGTGAGTAGGGACCATAGTGAAATATGGGCTTGGGTTTGTTTGAGTTGAGTGAGGATAGGGTCTTCTTTGTCTAGGTCGGCTTGCTCGGGTTCCTTCCCAAAGACTTTCTTTGCACCCTTCGGGTCGGATTGGTACACTTGACCGGATCTTGTAAGGAGACAAACTTCTGCACGTAGCTCCTCCAAAGACAATGGCGAGTCATGACAAGGGAGCGAAACTTCGGTCTTTTCGGCCTCCTCGAAGATTTCGGCCCAAGAAAGAGGTTGAGAGGGCTTGGGACTCTCTTCCTCTAGAGATTCGACTTCACTCACTAGTTCTTCTAAAGACAACAAGTAGCAAGAAGATTCTTTATTATTAGTCATTGAAATACAACCCATCTCATCACAGTCCGCCACAACAGGCTCGGCCGGATCAGTGATCTCACTAAGTTCTACCATGAGTACATTGCTAGCTACATAATCTCTAGGGTCTTCGACAACTCCCTTGTGGATGAGCTCTTGCACGGCCTTCTTGAGTTCAAAGCATTCTTCGGTAGTGTGACCGGTGCACTTGTGGTAGTGGCAAAACTTTGATAAATCGCAACCAAGGCGGGGAAGGTGTCCTTCTAATGGTTCGAGCATTTCTAACGTCACCAATGCCATGAAGATATCCACCATCGTGAGCCCTATCTTGTCAAAGGCATCCATGAGCTCTAGGATACTAATCTCGCATGTTTGCACCATATTCACCCCACCCCCATTGTTAGGAAGAGGGTTATTCACCACATTAGGACCCTTCGGCTTCTCAATCTTCTTGTCATTGATCAACCCTTGTACTACGCGCTTCAATTGAATACAACCATCCGTTGTGTGCCCGATGTGCTTGTGATACTTGCAGAACTTGGAGGCGTCCAAATCGGTTCTTGGGTAGGCGGGTTGGTAATTCTCTAAAGGCTTGATAAGACCTCTCTTGACTAACACGTCAAAGACTTTCCCCATGGGCATTCCAAAATCGTCAAAGTGCTCCCTCTCTCTTTGCGGCGGAGCCCCATTCCTTGTTACGGCTTGGACATCTAACGGGACCTCTTTCTGGACCATATTCACTTGGCCGACGGCCTCCTTTCCACCCCTAGGAGGCGCAGGCGCAGTAGGAGCCTTGTAGCGGAAGGAGTTGTTGTTGTTGGTCTTTGGACTTTCCTTTGGCGGCACAATCCCAGTGAACCCTGCTTCGTACCTTACTCCGGCGTCAACCATTTCCCGCAAATCAGGGAAGTAACCATTACCTATAGCTGCTTTCATCTCCGGTAGCAAGCATTTGTAGAAAATCTGTTTCTGTTCCTTCGCCTTTGGTGGGTATTGGACCTCACACAACCGATGGTTCCACCTCTTGTAAAAATCATAAATAGCCTCGCCGGGCTTTTGCATAGTGTTCTCAAGATCCGTTCGATTCACATGCCAATCCAAGTTAGCTTGATACTTCTCACAGAAAATGGCACTGATTTGATCCCACGTTTGCCTCTCGCTTGGTTCTAGCCCCAAGAACCAACGCAGAGCTATACCATCCAAAGTGCTATGAAATACGCGAGCCATTTGTTCGTTGGTGCAGTCACGAGCCCTCATGGCCAACACATAACTATCCAAATGAGTCTTAGGACACGAGTCACCATGAAACATTGCCACCTTAGGCATCTTGAAATCCTTGGGGAGAGCCCCTACTTGGCTAGGGTTGATTGTCTTGGTAGTCGGTGCACTTTGCTTATCCACGGTCTCGATCAACTTTCGCATTTGCTCTTGCATGGCCATAACCACAGGGTGATTGGAGATGTCGGGGATAGTTTCTGACAGAATGACGGGAGGAGTAGTGGAAGCAGTAGCAGCGGCCATCCCAATACTCAGAGGCAACGAGGGTGCGGGTAGTTTGCTAGCGAGAGGTAGCCACCAAGCAGTTCAGGGGAAGGTTCATAGACATCCTTGTTCTTGCTCATGGTAGTGAAACCTTGTTGGGTGTAGAGAGAAGGAGGTGGAACATTGCGGTAGCTTGGGAATGGGAAGGCAGTAGCATTGGTGTTGGGGGTACAGTTGGTATTGACCTCTTCATCCTCGACATAAATGAAATTCTCCCCATCGGGCACCAGTTTAGTCCCCTTTTGTTGAATGTGACCCTTCAACTGTTGGTTCTGGTCTTCCAACATCTTGTTGCTTTCCTCGAGATTCCTGATCTTGGCTTCGAGACCGGCGAGGAAGTTCTGGAGGCTTGGGGGAATACCGTTGAGAGTAGCCTCAGTGTTGAGCTCGGCGGCATTGGCAGGAGGAGCAGAGGCTGAAGCTGAAGCGGGAGTTGACATTGCTGATGACGAGACTGAGAACGTGGACGGAGTAGAAGCTTCACGTTGTAGTCGACCACCCGAACGGATCCAAACTTGCTTTGCTGAAAGGTTGAAGGGCAATGAAGCTTTAGGAGAGGGGGAAGGCTCATGCAAAGTATATTTTAATTTACAAAAACATACATTATTTACATCCTAATTGGTTGGAAGGGGTACCCCTTTTTCGCAACTAGTTAGAAGACTACGATCAGTGGAGGCCATCATTACGTCTATAGACCCCTCGTTTTTCACCTGCATTGCACACCCCCAAACGGACAATTTGGGCGAGGGTCCTATAGGGCAAGCGGCTTCCACCAACCATCGGATCCTACGACTAACCCTTCCTTAAAGCATTTAACGTGACGTCTATGTTACATCCTACGCAAGTTAATGATGAGCGGAGATCTTGACAATAAACACTCATCTCACCATGGCACGTCCCTTGTAGGGAAATCACTTTTTGTGCACTTTCTCTCAAAGATCTCGATTCATCATTGACTTGGGGATGACTCGACATAGACAGCACGTTAATTGACTATTAAGAGAAAGCTAGCCCAAACCAACCGGTCAAAACCTAGGTGTGATACCTATACTAGTGTGGGTTGACACGGGTTAGGTAAGAGGTTCCCACCGTATACGGTGAGTGGAATAGACGAGTGACTCGAAAAGAGTGCGGCAGTAGCACACAAATTCCTGCACATCGAATACTCCGGGTAATGGGGACCTGTGCAGTGCAGACACGGACTAGTGGTAGTGTGTGGCAAGAAACTAATTCTTTTTAAGGAGAAAAGAGAGAAGTTTTGAATGTTTGAATGATGCTATGCAATGCAATGCATGAGAAAGGAAAATAATGTACAAGGGAGCATAGCAGAGTTTTGTTTGACCCTAATACTAAGGCGAAAATAACAAGGTACAGGGATACAAGGTATATACAAAGTACAAGTATCAACAAAGTACAAGTATTAACATTGCGGGGTGCGCGGGTGCATGTGTAAACATGGCAGGTGTGTGCATGTGTAAACATGGCAGGTGTGTGCATGTGTAAACATGGTAAGTGTGTACATGTGTAACATGGCAGGTGGTGTGCATGTGTAAACATGGCGGGTGTGTGCATGTGTAAACATGGCAGTGTGTGCATGTGTAAACATGGCAAAGTGTGTGCATGTGTAAACATGGCAAGTGTGTGCATGTGTAAACATGGCAAGCATCATGATGTGACGAAAGTTAGACCCACTAAGTTTGAAAAGTTTCAAAGCAGTCCCCAGCAGAGTCGCAACTGTGAATACCCCTTTCCGATGAAGCGACGCATGGGAAGTATCTCGTGATTATTTTATTTACAAAAGGAATATTCTAACGACATTAAAATTATGAGAGTCGCCACACCGTTTTTAATTAAAGCCAAAACATTGAAAAAAGCATGTTTAATGGGTTCGGGGGTCAAATTACAACAAGAGAAGAATATGGACGTATCACTCCTATTGCCCGAATTGATCGGTCTTTCTATCATGATGAATGTGTTAGTAGTGTGTTAGTGATTTAGACCGGATCCGAAGATTGCCTACGTTCCTCTCAATGTGAGAAGCTCAGGTCAGGTAGTTCGCCGCAGAGAATTAGAATAGGCAGAAGAATCGGGATCATGCATAATGAAGGGGGAATTACCTAAAGATTAGGTTTAGAAGTAGTTCCTAGATCATCCTTGGCTTGATGAACCCTCGATCATCATCGGCTATGAAATAACATGTAATTATGAAGATCGCACCCTAAATATAGCATAAATAAGGTTTTAATCTATGAGACGAAGAACATGCGAAGAACATATATGAACATATGAATGAACATGCAAAGCTATGAAGAAACTATGAATAAACATGTACGAACATGAATATAAAGATCTACATTAAGAATAATGCAAGAACATGAAGAAAAAGTTAGAAAACTTACCTATGTTGGCAAGAATAAACCTTGGATCTTCTTGAGTGTTTGAATGTTAATTAGAGAGCAAAATAGTGTTTAAGAACTCCAAAATTCGTACTTAGAGCTCTCAAAATCCCCCTTAAACCAATGGAATGGAATTGGTTTATATAGTAAACTGATGGGAAGATCTGATGGTCAGATCATCCAGCGCAAGTTGGCCGCCTGGCCATGGTTGAAGCCGGTGACAAGAGTGGCCGCGTGGCCAAGATCAACGCGGAGCAAGGTTGGCCGCGTGGCCAAGGATGCCGGCTGACTTGATTCTTAAGCTAGGGTTTCTGCATGGTTTTAAGGAAACCATTTACTACCTAATTTGATAGATTTTGTCATAAATGAGATATTTTGGGAATCCGGGACAAGTCTTTGCAAGGTTTCTAATTCCTATAAAGTCCTTGTATTTTTGGGAAGTCCTAATAAACTCATTTTCAGGTCGGGTACTAACAGCACTAC